>CM042011.1:9707282-9884782 GCA_023525715.1 Cichorium intybus | reverse complement strand
CTCTTGCCTAATTACCAAGTCTCCACGAGGTAATCACCAAGTCGGATTCTTCATAAAAACTATTATCAGTTTCTAGATTCTTTTTAAACTTTTAATTCGTGTTATGTACCTATGTCTACCTGACCTTTCACTCTTTCTGTGTATCCAAATGTCAACCATTTATACACTTTATCCAATCGGACATCTTTCCGATGATATTTCAATTTTGGTCATTCTGTCATTCTCACTATCAACTCCGTTCTATGAACTATGACTTTCCATGGTTCTCGGGATCTTTAGTCCACATGATTGCACCCTAAGACTATTTTCGAGATGTTACGATGTGCCGGTGACCCACACGCGCTCCATCGGAATACCACCGAAATTCTTTAACCATTAAGTCCATATTTGAAAACTCTTTTCAAATTAATATATATTCACCCCAATCATTTTACAATGATTTCTCACGTATGTACAAAATCCATTAAGTATTCCCAGCCAGGTCATATCCTGAAACTGACTCACTATGCTGTAAGCATTAAGTCATCAGGACTTGTTCATGACACTTTTGATCGATCCAAGAAACTCGTGGGATTCGATCTAATCTTATTCCAAACCCTTTTGAAATATTAGGATTACTATAATCGTTGTGTCATGAATTTCCTTTCGGAGACTCCTTTTCATGCATCTTGAATCTTATCAAGATCATGCTTACTATGGCTAGGTCTATACGGATGATGACATCTATCTGATAGATGTTTATGGATCATGTGAGTATGTTGCACCTTCTTTACATCTCTCATGCCAGATCATCACACTTTGCGATGATGGGAAACTTATTTCATGGTGTTATGAATCTTGAATCTCATTAAGATCATCTTGGCAGAGTTCCGATCTATCTTATAGATGTTTACAACCACCTGAGTATGTTGTATCTCTATTAAGTCTTTCATAGTGATCCGTCTCTTAACACCAAGTCATTACACTTTGTAATGAAAAGAGACGTTTCCTGTGACTCACATATGAAGATAGTAGATAACAGCGATACTCCCACTGGCTTTGACACGTTTATGGACTGTTCACAAAATCCAGATCTTTTGGCACATTTTGTAAATTCTAACCTTTTCTGACATCTTAATGGAAACCTTTCAGCACATTCTCAAAATCCAATCCTTTGGCATATTCTGAGAATCTGAATATCCTTTCTTGCGAGATGCCCAAGGGGTAATCCCGGGCTTATGTACCTTTGTACTGTGACACTCTTTGTGAGTCCCTATTAGTGTGCCGGTAATCCACGCGCGCTCCACTAACGACTTACAATGTGCCATGCAGTGTCCTTTCAGATTTCATCTTCTATTGAGAGTGCTTCTCCCGGAGTCAATTACTTGATTCTGGGTATCGTTTCACTCAACTAGATGTTCCGAGGGTACGTTTCTGTCCATGCTGCTTTCTTTTGATGATTCAATTACTCCCATTGGTTTTTAGACCAGGTGTAAAATCAATCAAATGCCAGATAGACTGTATCTCGTCCTAAGGTTCTCTTAATTGGCAGCAACCGGGCTCACCAATGCTTCCAAGTAGTCTGATTATAAATCCGTACCAACTACAGTGTTTTACCACCAATCGGTATGTCACCCTGATCATAACTACTTATGATGGTGATCAGTACTACTGGTCAAGAGAAGATTATGTCAGTATTAAACACAGAAATCTGATTTCTGCTCTAAGCCTAGTGATGACTAAAGGTTCTATCACATGGCTAGTCCTGAACTCATTCAGGACTGTCCCAACTCCCACTGTTTCCTTAAAACATGAGTTCTTTCTAAAAGAGCTCTTCTTTTACAGGTACAGTGGGATAGCCAGTGAAACGACATTGCTGATCAGGTTCAGGCTAGTCATGAGGTTCAGACGAACACTACAAGACCCTGGACCTTCTATGTGCAAGTGGGACAATCCCAACTTTACATTTCAGACAGTGTCTCTAAAACCTACTTAGTCTAGAATGTGGTCGGAATATGGTCTGACTGGTTTATTATTCAATTTATTGGAAACTAATTGGCAATGTATCTCATACATCGAGGATCGAACTGTTTCGACCAATGCTCCATCATCTTCCCTAAGACACATTATAACTATTAATGTTCTTGGAAGAGAGTAAACTGTGAAACATTTTCCCAGTTTATGTTGTCACTCAGGTTCTGTGGATTTGTACTTCCCTTGAAGTCCTTGAACTGTTTCAATTTGATCGCTTAATCTGACAAGCGAAGCCATATTCGTCATATCGAATGACAAATATTGTGAAGTACAAACAATTGTGTTCTATTTGAAGATTTGAGCAATACACATCATCTGATGTGTCCGTTGCTCCTAATCTCAATGTCTTTTACATCTCTATGTAAACTTATGACTTTGTTAATCCTGTTCAAGACTTGCAATCTTCAGCTGACTCTAAGTCAGCTGATTCCAAAATCCTGTCCTCTGGATCTTTGGGTGATTCAATTCTTGCCACATGTGCTTTATAAAGAACTTAATCATCATTTGACTCTAAGCCAAATGATTCCAAAGTCCTGTCCAACTGGATCTTTGGTTGATTCATTTCTTAACACATTAAGAACTCAATTCATCATGAGACTCTAAGTCAAATGATTCCAAAGTCCTGTCCAACTGGACCTTTGGTTGAATTGATTCTTATTATATTCAAATCAACAATCATAAATAACACAATTCCTGAATCCAAACACTTTGGATGCATTCAACATTCAAGTCATTATCAGTCATGCACACAACACAATCACACAACATTTCAAGGATAATTTCAAACAACAGATGAAAAAGAATTAAAGACAATTTTATTAGAAAAACAAATCCTTGAACAATGTACTGTATGATAAACAATGTCATACGCATCTAAAACTAATAATAATATTTTGATATCTAACTAAACTTCAAAACTGCATGAGCCGGGAATCCAATCCAAGTGTGCTTCCATGCGCCGAATCTCGTACCTTACTCATTCCCTGCATACAAGACAGAAATGTGACTATCACATTATGTATTATGGGAATTAGGAACAAGAGTTTTGAGGTTTTAGATATACCTGAGTTCTTCAGAAGTTTCTGACTTTGGAGCGTCTTCCAATCTTTCCTCGACCGTGTCCGATTCTAAGGGTTTCCGGCTAAGGACATATCCAGATAATCTGGCTCGTTTCTGGCAGTGTCCTTCTGCTGGGCTTAATTCAGAAGTAGCTGAATTTCTGGAGCTATGCCTATCCATTAGTGACTCGTAAAAGTTTAACAGCGGACGCATTTCCATAAATACCCTTTTCTTGTTTCCCTCCCTATACATCCGAACGAACGGATCGTATTTGCTGGTCAACGAGTCGAGCAGAATGTCAACACTCTCCTCCTGACTCATGTGGAAACCAAGCTTGTACAACTCACTCATGTAGTCTGCAATTTGAACAACATGCGAGTCGATGCTGCTTCCTTCTTTTTGCTTACAATCTGTAAGTATCTTGAAGATCCTAGATTGTTCCTCTTCAACCGGTTTCCGGAACCTTTCCTCAACCGTCATCATTAACTCATATAGCCCCAAGGATTCAAAATCCTTGCGGAATTTGGGGTCAATGGTCAACAACATGAGGTCACGAATCTCTTCGGATTCATCAGTTAAGAAGTTTCGCTTATCGCGAGAACTTTTCGCGATAATCAGTGCCGGTCGAAGCGGTAGCGGGTACTCGGTCAGATTAAGATTGTCGGTAACTGCGAGAACAAGTCTCCAATGGCGAAGCCATTCATTGCAGTTGAGGCCAGTCAGCCTTTCAATGTTAGGTAGGTGCCTCCTGATGCTCTCAGAGGTGGGTGGATGGGGACCGGGTGAAGAGTGAGCACTTGATTCAGACATCTACAATAAACAGAATTTTATTAGTTTAATTTATCCTTTTAAATAATTACCCAATTAATTATTTATTAAGGCTAGGACCCAAAATGCCCCAACTATGGTGTGAAGAGGGATGCCGTAATCACAACATAATGGTCATTAAGGTAGACAATACATTTATCAATTTCATCTCATGAAATTCCTAGATCTGATGAGACACATTGAACTATCCAATGGCATGTTTAGTCTCAGATGTGCCCCGCTGTTTGTGACTGGGATGCCGAGGATCACAAACCGGGTGTGAATAACCATGCAAATTCGCTTGGTACTCTCGAAGTCAATTGTCATCTACAATTAACGTGCCGGTTAGCCACACACGCTCCGTTAACAATGACAAAATCGAGAAACCCATTGCGACTCTTTGCGGACCCCAGTTGGTGTGCCGGTAAACCACACACGCTCCACCAACGTTCCACAAAGTGCAATGTGCAATTTCATGGATTAGCAACTAATTCACATTTTGACCTAAAGTAACTAGATTGGGTTTTTAGGGTTCTAGTACTTTCATTTATAGCATTATACTTTTAAGAGGCTTAGCGGTTCTATCAAACCCGTTCGGCTAACGACACTCGACTGACCAGGAGAGCGGTGGGTAAGAGTGGATACCCATTAGACTGACATTTTATAGTCAGTCGCCTTATACCCTCTTTATAGGACAGTTTTGTGAATGAGGCCTACTAACGGTAAGACTAACCATTTAATCTCATATATTAGTATTAACTTTTAATCATAAATATATAAGATATATTTTAATCTTATTAAAATATTTTAGAATTAATTTACTTATAATTTTCGCTAATTTATCTCAATTTTTCGAAAATTTTAAATTAATTCTTTAAGTTGATTTAATTGATCTTTTAATTAACAATTAATTAAACTAATTAAATCTAAGATAGATATTATAAATTAATCAAATTAATTTTTCCTATCTTAAACCCCTAAGGTTCGAAATTTGCAAGCTAGGGTTTAAGGGTTCCAGTTATTTAGAAGATACAGTTACCAAAAATAACAACCAACTTAAAAAGGCAAGCAAATAACAGGGAATCTAAGGGGTGGCGGCTAGGGTTAGGAAACCCTAGCCTAGATTTCGACCAAGGCCTCATCCAAGAGGTGTTTTTCGCAAAAACACTCAAGGAAAAATTAGTTCAAGCAGTTTATATCAAACACAAGAAAACAGCCTAAGCTCTGATACCACTGAAGGGTTTCTATGCAAACAATGAACACAAATAATCTTAAGGTTCACATGCAACCCTAGTTTTGATCTATGTTTTCTTCTATGAAGATAATAAACTAAAACCCTAAAGGATACAATTAATTTCTAAAGTAGAATATAGAAAACCAACCTTTGATCTTATGATCCTTGAAGCAAGCAGCAAACAGATCCTGCCTCAAATGCAAGTCACACCCAAGCAAGGAGAAAACAATCCAGCAGAGTAAGGGAGAGAGAGAGATGGCGTGAATATGGTGGTGCCAGGGGGTTCCTTATATAGCCTCCACAGGCTACACCTGAAACCCTAGGAGCCTCCAACTGAACAAGGCTTTTGAACAATTGGACCAGGCTTACCAAAACCCTTATTAGGGTTTCGCCAAACCCTGGAGGAGCCTCCAGGGTGGCGCCATTTTGGTCTCTGGTTTTTACCTGGCCAGTTATTCAACTATTGAATAAATACCAACCAGCCCCTGCACCTTTAATTAATTTATTTAATCACAAAATTAAATCTAATTAATTCTGGATTAAAACTTATTAATTAATATGGTTTCTAATTAATATATTAACACTTAAATATATTAATAACCATTTATAAATATTCTATTGATTTATTAAACCCCTAATAAATCATCCTTTCTCTCTACTGGACTGTATATCAATTCCCCAGCTATGAGGGCAACCCAAATGGACTTTGCTTTTAATCATAAGATAAATACAATTATAAGTCATGGCTTAGACACCTAATCCAACAAATTTATGGCACTTGTAACTTTGAATCGTGAATCTTGTCTACCAAATGGGTCTGAATAATATCATGTGAAATAATATTATTGCTGAGATATAGACATGTTCTTTCAAATGGGTCTGAATAATTTCTGTGTTCCTCAAATGAAAGACAACGGATCACATTGGGTATTCGATGAGTGTTCTTTGGATGGACGATTGCAGTCGGATGACATTGCTACAATTAGGTAGATATTTTAGAGTTCTCGTTTATTTAAACAACATTTAATAGATTAAAAGATTGATGTTAAAATAGCAAGAACAAACACAATCGGACTGGGTTTCTTTTTTGTGTGTTAAAATAGCAAGAACATTCACAATCAAATTGGGTTTCTTATTTAGAGAATGAAATCAAAATTGATGCATAGGAAGGCAAAGATAGTTAATGAATGAATCGTTACATGGGTTGATTCAGGAAAAAAAATAGTTAAACACTTCAGATTGCAAACCTCAGTTTTTAAAAAATGAGTCGATAAACCACTGATTCTCGTCATACTCAGTGCAACCACCTGTAGGTAAACAAAGAAATGCAGAATATATGTTTGCTTATTTAGCCGTATCCCACTAAAATACCCATTTCAGATAAAAACGTACGTGTTTTTAATGAATGAGGAGAATATTGATACTTGAGATAAAGTTTCAGAAAATTACATAACATTCAAATCTATAGATGAAGTCGGGAACAAAGCTACCAGTGTGCAAAAACTTTTCGTAGAGCATCTATAATCGGTAAGAAAAACAAATGAACAAGTCAACTAACCTTTTCAGCTTTCGATTTATGGCACTTGTACCTTTGGGTAAATTTAATTTAAATTAATTAACTATTATTTTAATTTACCTCATTGCCCCTTGTAAATTATTTGGACCAGAATTGGTCATACGATCACACAATAATTAGTATTCATACATGAACATATATATATATATATATATATATATATATATATATATATATATATATACATATATATATATATACATATATATACACCCAATTTTTTTAAATGTTGCGATCAAGGGATATATAAAAAATTCAAAAAAATCAATTCTTTTATATTTCTATGTATATGCATATAAAAATTCACATGTGTATGCATATATGCATATATAAACTTTCTTTTCAACACAAAACACTTTTTATTATCGTATATTTAAACTTTTTTTTCAAAACAAAACACTTTTATCTAACATATATACAACGCCTAAATTATTAAAAAAATGAAATTTAAAAAAATATCATTTTTTAAAATATGCAAATGCATATGTATATGTTTATGCATATGCATATTTTTAAATTTTCTAATCGCTTATAATAAAAAATTTGGGCATATATTTTTTTGAAAAATATTGTATAGAAAAAAAGTTCATAAATAAGGGTATATTTTTAAAATTTTTTTTAAACTCTCTCTCTCTCTCTCTCTCTCTCTATATATATATATATATATATATATATATATATATATATATATATATATATATATATATATATATATATATATATATATATATATATATATATATATATATATATATATATATATATATATATATATATATATATATATATATATATATATATATATATATATATATATATATATATATATATATATAGAACCAAAATAAAACAAGGAACTAAGGAACCAATCGTGAGCGTCGGAATTCAAATGATCGACGGCCGAATATAAGGTTGTAAATTTCTTATATGAACGCGCGTGTAGCGGATAATTCCAAAAAACCCACTTCGTTATTTATTTGTTTTTTATTTTTAGAGCGTATTCTTTATCGAAATAAGAAATCGAATATATCAAAATTCATAATTTTTTATTCTTTTTCAATAGACATCCATATCAATATAGTAAAAACAAAAAAAAAATATTCAAAAATCTTGTTCAGATTCACGACACTTAATCAATGTGAATCTAAACTATAACAAGTTTTATAGAAGATTATTCACATGTGAATGATCATTGAAATTATTTTTTCAACAATCATTGATCATTCAATAACAACTTATGTGAATTTAAATAAACTTTTAGATTCAGACGTGAATCTCACTAAATTTTCATATTGAATTTAAGTAAATTCGTTTATATTCTTTACAATTTCAGCATTTTGTAATATACATTTGAATTAACTAAGATTCAGAAATTAATTTACTTAAACTTATACAAGAATGAACACAAAATTGCTGAAAAAATGGGTACAATGATCATTTATATGTGAATTAATATATCTAAAACTAGATGCACACTATTTTCAACCTTTTGATCATACACAAATGAATTAATTTAGATTCACAAATTAATTTGCTTAAATTTCACTTGTGGATGATAAAAAATGTTGAAAAAGTCAGGTACAATTACCATTTATATGTGAATTAACATGTATAATCAAGAAGCAGTTAAAATTCGCAATGTGAATATAAACTGTATTAAATTTGTATGGAAGATATTTTATATGTAAATGATCAATGAATTCATTTTTTCAATGATTGTTAATCATTTAATAACAACTTATGTAAATTTAAAAATAATTTTAAATTCAAATGTGATTTCAAGAAAAATCACTTATGTTTTTATTATTTCAATGTTTTAATATCATATACAATTGATTTAACTGAGATTCATAGATGATTTAATTAAAATTCACATGTGATTGGTAAAGAATTATTGAAAAAATTGGATAGATTTATCATTTAGATATGAATAAATATATTTAAAACAATACAGTTCAGTTCAGGTTCACAAGGTGAATCTGGACAAACTTGAAGTAAAAAAAATCAAAAAATTTTGTATATCAATATGGATCTCTATTTATAGAGGATGAAAAATTATGAATTTTGGTATTATTAGTTTTTTTTTTCGAAAAAAGAATAAACTTAAAAATTAAAAAAACACAAGAAACGAAGTGGGTTTTTTTTATGATCCGCTACATGCGCGTCCAATTAAGAATTTTACATCCTTATCGCTGACCGTCGATATTTTGCATTCTGGCCGTAGGATTGGTTCCTTGGTTCCTTGTTTAATTTTGGTTCTCCATTGAACCTAACCCTATATATATATATATATATATATATATATATATATATATATATATATATATATATATATATATATATATATATATATATATATATATATATATATATATATATATATATATATATATATATATATATATATATTGCTAGGATTAGCAGTGAATCATCATTTACAATCTAGATTAGATCCCAAATCAAGTTAATGTTTCGTAAAATTCGTAAATGCATATCTAAATTAGGAACTTTAAAAAAAGTTATAATCTTTTGGAAAAGATTGAGCATATAATATATTCTCTCTTTTTGACAATGAAAGAAGTACATGGTAATGAATGATTCTTCGTTTGGAGTTGTGAAATTACAAAACTACCTTATCCCTCATAATTAGTTCAATTATATCTTTTAAACATTGAAAAAGTTATATTTTATTCTGCAACACGAAAACTAGAATAAGTACGTTGCTTCGCAAGTATATTGTGAACAAGGCAATGAACAGTAGTAATAAATGACGATGGCGTGCATAGTCAGGATATGGAGACAGTTTGTCCAAGACTAGATAGAAATGTGTATTCGCTTTATAATGATGTGAATAACGGTTATTAAAAGACCATATGTAGACCATACATAATATTACAAAACCAAGAAAGAGCAACATCAAAACTTCGATACTATATACAAAACAAATACTAGAACCGACCAACAAACAAAATTGTTGTATAAATAAAACTTGTTAGAATGTTGATGTCATTATATTTATACATATATGTTTGGCGATATCGTGATATTTTGGGCTATAAATTAATAAAAATCAGGACAAAATGTACTTATAATACTTAAAATTTGCGTTTTACGGTCAAAATGAATTGTTGAGCAAAAAGGAAAGGAAATGAGTGGACTCTAGACTGGAAACAAAACTTAAAGAAAATGTTGCTGGCTGAAGAACACGACGCATAGATATTGTTTAGCCACGCGATTCATTAACCATCATGACGTAATGATGTGAGATCACGACGCTACAATAGATAACATTTGCGAGAAATACGTGATAGAGTTGTTTATCGCGACGTGAACCGAAGGTCGTAGCGTCGCGTTCCCGAGACGGTTTGAAGAGTCTATAAATAGACAAATTTGTCAATCCAGCCAATATACGTCATATCTAATCGATAACCTTCGATATTCTTTGACTTCCGGAACAGAGTTGAAGGTTTTCTAAGCAATTTCAAGGTTGGAGGACCGATTCAAAACTTGTTTGAATCCGGAATCCATATCTATCTTTTGTATAATTGTTTAGTTCATTATTTTATAAAATCCCCCTTTTTAGTTTTATATCTGTTTAGTTGGCAACTGAATTTACTAAATTAATCATGCCCGTTCCCCCAAGAATTCAAGAACCCATTGTTACCACAACTATGCTACTCCACGATTAGGTACACTGCCTAGTGTGTCGCAATCCTTACTTTTGATCAGATCATTTTATAAATTTAAACCAATATCTTAAACACCAAGTTTATAGCAAATGTTAGGGATTGGTTTTACATACATCAAGTGTAAATTGGAATTGGGTGATCTGAATGGATTTACGACGAAATCAAAGGGACAAGTATTTGGAGTAGGCTATGAGCTCGGCCCAATAGTTGATTGGGTTTCTCAGTTATAGATATTCATAGCTTGGATTCTTATGTCGATTTTCCTTTGTTTTTTTCTTAACAACACCACAATTGAATAAGTTAGATAATGGCACCAATTTGATACATTGAATCAATAAAGGTTAAAAAAGTGTAATTACCAATCTCCACTAACACCTATGGAATACAAACAATAATGTACACAATGCTATCTCACAATATGCATAACCTTTTATGCTAACATTATGAGATTTCCAATTTTGTGATGATAATAGATCTAATGAAAATAATAAGTTTATGAATTATATTAGAATGCCAAGGTTTTCGATAAAATAAGGAATTGGGGACAAGTTGTGAATGATGATAAAATATTATCTAAAAATCAAATAAAAATGAGAATTGAGCTTTGACAAACCATATGTTTTTCAAAATGTTGATCATGTTGTGAAGATGAACAAGAATGCTACTATGCAATAAAAGGTAACAAAATACAAAGCACATTATACAAAAAGGATTATGCAATCAAATGGGGGTAAATTGAATCCACTAACTCATTGGACTTCATTATGCTTCTTACATTTTAAAAAGATGGTAATTGAACTTATTCAAGATATAAGGTATATATTATAATGTTGGTACAAGAATACATGCAATTACAAAAAGGTTGGATTAAATTTTGAAGTACAACACTATTAGCTTAAATTGGGACAAAAAGTAGGGATTTAATGATACCTATAATTATCATATCTTATATGTGAAACAATCATATATAATGCATGTACATGCTAACAAGATTTGGCATATAGAAAATAGTGGAAAGCAAGCCTTAACTTATTCAGTAATAATTGTAAAGGTAGATTATAAATGTTTTTCTATGACTTTTGAAGATTCGTAACCGCATATTAAATTTATGTTTTGGTTTTTGTAACACTTAAAAAATCATGACATACTTTCTTAAATTTATATAGTTTTGTAAATGGTTTCAATATATATATATATATATATATATATATATATATATATATATATATATGTGTGTGTGTGTGTGTGTGTGTGTGTGTGTATATATATATATATAGTAAGTTAAAGATGTTATACAAAATTGTATAAAAAAGAAGAATTGTTATAAGTTGGTATCCGAACCATAGTTTAACTAATGTTTGGATTTTCCACACCTAGGCTAAACTATGAAGGGATATGGAAATATCAAATGCCTTAGATACACTAATAGTGAGAAAATTATGTTTAATAATATATATAAGTGGTTAAAATTACATGATTATATATTATCATGTTATGTCATGCTATACACATTGAGTATGCATTTTCGATTGATAGTCTAGACATGAAGTATACCAAGTTTGGTAAAAAAATTTAACAAAATTAACTACACGAAGTGGCTTTAAGTCACGATATGATAAACAATACTCAAACTCAATGCCATCCGAAGGATGTTGTTCATTATGTACCAATAATATTGATAACTCAAGGATTGTTGAAAAATCCCTAACAGATTACACGTGAATCAAATCAAAGTCTTGTTGATGATATGTAATGGAGAAACTATGAAGAATTAATTGTATGCTCAATAAAGCATAGATGAATCTGTGGAACGAATCAAAGTTAAACCTGAGTAAAAGATGACTTCGAAAGGATTGTAGAATATTTCATCGGCCCGAAAAGGTTAGCAAGTCTGTCTATGAGTATAAATAAAAATTCACAAGTATGATATTGTTAATAAGAGATACATGGCTCAAGGAAAGAGTGAGAGTCAATCACTATGCAAGCGGGCTGCAACTATAATATTCAATTAGTGTTAATCTAACTACTAATTTATTTGATGCAACGGTGACAACTTTGATTATGAAAAAGATAGTTGGGTAAAGGAATATCAAACATTAAATTCTTGAAGAAAAGAGAAAGATAGTAGAATTATTGGTATCTACCATGAAGAATTAAACATTCATTGAGGGCCAAGTAAGAAATATGAATAAATATACACAATTTAATTATAATTACAAAGTAGAATGCCTTTGAGGGATACAAAAATGTTACTTTTGCATGAAAGTTCGACATGATATGGAGGATTGCCAATCAAAAGATTTAGCAATGTTACATGTTACATGTTACATATATCGCAAGTCGAACATTCACCAACATGTGTCCCAAAAAGAGATGAAATTGTTAATATCCATTGACGTTGAAAATGAAGAATTGAAAAGGCCATCGACACTAATGATGAAGATGGATAAAGAAAGAGAAAAGAATGTTCTAGATGCCAAAAAGAGGTTCACAAGATGGCTAGTTGCGAAACAAAAAAATTACAAGACAAAGTAGAGTGTTACAATTATTGTGAAAGAGGAAATATTAGCCATCAAAATCTGAAGAAGAAAATCAAGATGTTAGACCTAAGTGAAAAGGGAACAAAAAGGCAACTGGAGTAATGGTAGGAACTTTAAAAATAATCATCAAAGTAACTGAAGATGAAAAAGACGATAATCAAGGTATATCTTATTAAATTGTGTCAACATATATGTTAATTGCATTCGAATGCCAAGTATGAATTTCATAGCATTTGAATTGTATGGAAATATTATCATGACCACCTCAAGCTAGATAATGCCTAATAATGAGAATCAAAAATTTAATATTTAGAATATATTCTAAGAGTATACAACATGTCTTGATATGGGTTGGGAAATTTTCCTGAATATAGAATTGTGAATCGAATAGTTCTTAAGAAAGAAAGAAAACGAAGACAAAGTGGTTAAGCGACAGAGAAGATAGTGGAAAATGCTATGGTTTTCACCAAAAGGTTAATAAAGTTGTTTGTGTGAAAGCACTTTGTAAAGCTTTTATCAACGTTGAAAACATATGTCATAAGATTAAGAAGAAACTGCATTACTTTAGAACCGTCTAAAATGTTAGAAAGAGTGAAGCGAGAAAAGAATAATAAAGCAATGAAATTAGCAAACATTATCACATTGTGGAAATAAAATGCCAATTGAATCGAGGATCAAAGACAACAAAATTGTGGAACAATAAATTAATGAGATTATGTCAAAACTATTAGAATATGATGATATTTTAATGCAACAGAAGAAACAACTTTTCCTTTTGATAATCATATAGCAACCACTGATCTATGTACACCAAAAATCTCGTAACAAAATATCATTTATCAAGAAGGATCATATTGCAATAACTTGGATGATTTAGATAACCCAACGTAGAACTCCTTTATCGAAGTTGCACCCTAAAATGATAATTGAGAAATAAAAGCAATTCCTTGCAATAACACACACTTTTAAGTATCTTTTTCTTGTGTTCGTTAAAAGAGAAAAATAAGAGAGGGAGAGAGGCCGAGGGTATTAAAGATACAAAGGGAAATTGTGAGTTCTTGTTGTGATTAGCTACAAGGGATATTTTTAGAGATAAAGAGATCGAGTTGTACTTATCTTCTATTATCTTTATCTTTTAGCTAGCTAAGTCAAATATTTGAATTAAAATATAAGGATTTTATCTAGTTCATATATCAATTAACTTGCTATAATTTCTAATTAACCACCATATAAATGATGAATTAATAAACTAGTTCCTCATAATGTGAGTAACTTGTTGTGACAGTGAGCATTTATCAAACAAACACCCACTGGCACATGACATAATAACTATATATCAACACTCCAAAAGCAGCGCATGGTATCTCATCTAGTACAAATACTGAAAGCAAAACTCGAAGGTAAGAATAACTCCTATATGTAAGCGCTCAAATATTCATTTGTACTAGATATCTTAATGAACGTGAAACATGGAATATCGTCATCTCAAACATTCAATATTCTATTTCTTAATAAAGATTCATGATGACCTCAAATACATACTGCAAATTGATCCCTTAGCAATCCATCAGAGTATGACCATACTTTTATTATTAGTGTTGAATCACCAAGACTCCCAAGGATATCACATCTATCATAGGCTAGAAGGAAAAAAATAAACATTAAATACATAGACCTCACCCACTCATCATGTCATTCTTGAACATTCCATGTATGACTGTCAATTACAGACAATATTGGAAAATGCCAAAGTATAACAAACTGCTAGTATGATATTAATAAGTTTACAAGGTATAAAATCATGCTATGTGTTTTCATACTTAAAAAGGAAAGTTTATGTTGTCATGATATCAGATAAATCTCAATGAATGTCTGTCAAGTTGGATATGGCTTATGTATAAGTACACTAAATGTGGATTACATAAAAGAAAAGTGTTGCTCATGCATACATTGAATGTGGATTACATAGTAGTTATAATTGTCTAGAAATAGGATATCCAAAGTATAAGAAAAGAAAATAAAGCTCTATTGGGTTGGTACCTCCCACCGCGAAATAGAGGTCTAACTAATCGTACCATAATATGTTGATCTTCTCTTCCCATTTTGGTAAGTGATGTCACCATTTGTGACAAGGCCCTAGAATAATGAACTCGTATATAGCTGATAGATATGAAGGGAATAATGAATTGATACATAATTGATAGCTATGAATTGAGATAATGAATCAGGATGGCTTGATAACTTACATTAGAACAAAGTCATGCATGGAATACATATCACTTAGTCAAGATGTATGATGATGGAGTAGATGCTGGTATCAAAGAAAAATTTCATCACCAAGAGGAAAGTTTTAATTACCCTGAGTTGATGATACATAAGGAAGGGGCATTACATTTTCCATTGTATAAAGACGATATGGTTAAAGCAAAGGCAGCAACACGAGTGTTGTCCGACAAAGACATCTTGCTGAAATTGAAAGAAGAAAATTTACAGGATAACATTTAGGCGAACTTTGCTGTACAGGTCAAATGTTGTACTAAATGAGAATGACACAGAGATAGAAGTTGTGGAAATTAGGTATTGTGATGGGCATGTGGCAGAATTTATTGGACAAATTACCGAATGTGGTAATCAAAAATACGTTGAAAGTGGAGCCAGCCATCTACAAAATTAAGAGAATGAAGATTGTGGTGGGAAGGACTTATCGAAAAGAGGTAACAAACAGCTATGTCTAGGAGGATGGAGGCGGTTAGGGGTGTTCATTATTAAGATATAATCAAATTGGACAATTGGACAATTTGGATTGAACTGTACGGTTAAGATATTTGGACTTTTAGGAATGGTTTGGAGAAATACAAATTACTATTTCAGATTAGTTTTGATTTTAAAAATAATAACCGAATAGTCCAAAAAATATGATCTCGTACAGAAAGATACAAAAGCTTTATATCATGGTAGCAGGTAGTATAGGACCTAGCTCGTTGGTAATTATTTACACATTTCGTTCCTTTTTTGTAATTGTTACTTTTAGTTTTATTGCTAATATATGTTAGCTTATGTTGTTTGTGTTCCTTCCAACTTTACATCTACCTCTCCTCATTTTTATTTGACTTTGATTTTGTTGTTGTATTTGTCACCCCCAAGGCCCTAAACACCTTCAGCAAACGACCTCATGACCTGTACGAGTAGATCATAATCATCACATAAAAAAAAGGACAAAGAAAAAAAAAACTAAAATAGCCTAAAATATCCAATCTTAAAGCTAACACATATCTTGTTAATCACCAGACCACTTACACATGAATAAATGCAAACAACATTAGTACACATAGATTATAGAGTGATTAAGTTTGTTTAATTTAAAGCAAAAATTATTAATTTAAAAACATGATTGGGACGTGGCAAACGAAACATTCACTTATTTTATTTTCAACGTGAAGATAAAATTGGTGTCAATTTCGAATATCAAACTCCGTACAAAAATATATTACACGTGTCACCTTGATGTGGATTTGGCGACAGATACCAAATTACACTATCAATTTTTATTTTTCCATGCATAAGACAAACCTTCTTGTATAATTTAATGAGTATCGTCTCCGTCACAATAATATACTATGTTGTTTATCTTAATTTGCTTTTAGACGGTTGAATTTTAAAATTATTTATTTATTATATACTAGCAATTATTATAAAATTATTCACAAAATAGATGCTAATTCATAACTTTTTTTAATTTATTTAATTTTTTTCATACCTAATATTTTCTAACGATTTTTTATTAAATTTTCGATAAAAAACACACGCAACATGTGTGCAGTAAATCACAGCTTTTATATGTACAGCTTTTATATGTGTACAAATACAGTTCAAAAGCTTGCATATAGAACTATAGATTTAGTCTATTAAAATTGATTTCAACATTTGAAGTTCTAATTAGGAAAGTCGTTTTTCTTTCAAAAAGACGTTTCAATCTTAAACATTCTTATTTATGGTATTAAATATCTTTGGAGGGTAAAATATAATTTTTTTAGAAAATAAAATATTCTTAATAAATGGATAATATAAAATAGTATTTGGGGACCATGCTAAATAAGATAAAATAATTACAGCAGGTTTTTTAAGTGGGTATATATCCGAATATTCGGAGGTCGTTTGTAGGGTAAAATCGTCATTGCTCCATTGGTGGAGTATATTCCCAATTTCTTTATATTATCTTCATAGATTCCATCCAGAATAAATATATGTACATTTACCTAATTGTACCTTCTACATAATTGCTTGTCTTTTAGAGTCGACACAATATTGCATCAATGAGTTTATTTTTTAGGTTATTAACTTTTAAGTAATCTCTTAAAAACATCTTCACAAAAACAATTTACTATGTGGACTTGTTTTGTTGACAAAAACAATTTACTATGTGGACTTGTTTTGTTGATCTTTCTAGCAAATTTGATAATTTGTGTGGAATCTGTGTAAATAGGCAATGACAAAATATTTATAGTGTTGCTAAATATGATTATGCTTCAATAAATAATAAATGAAAGTTTTTGTAAAACTGAAATCATTTATGTTTACAAGTGGGGAGATGAACTAAAAAGATTTCGGAAAAGAAATTTTATTTTGCAACATACATGTTATTTTTTCGTTTTGTTACATGCTAGACTGAAAGAGTTGTTTTTCTTTTGAATAGAGATTATCATATACCAATTTTACACTTAAAGTACATTCGTATGTTTACGAATTTTGTCAAGCATGATGGTGTTTTTATAATTATGTTGACGTAATTTGTTTAAGTTGCTCACTTTAATATATAGCATATCACAATATATATCTTATTATTTTTTAACTGCAGAAACGTATCTTTTACAAGTTTACTGGTTTACCATAAAAAAAATCCGTTTTAATGACTTAGTTTATAAATCACGTCACGTTTGGGCATATGATATGAACAACAGAATTATCGGAACTTGTCAATTCTAAGGTTTCTTTACCCCTATAAATGGCCTTTGGGATTTCGTTTTCCCTGTTGACTTTTCTATACCAAGTAAAAGCATGTTTTTGAAAGAAACCGAGCTTGAAAACGAGATATATATAAATTTATTTTTAACCAATCATAAGTGATTGTTTTAGAAATTCTTAACTATCAAATATTCAAATTAGATGACAGGACACAGTATAAATAAGTGTAACTCGCGTCCACAAGTTTGTTGGGATAATAATAGCGACATGCTAAATGCCAAATCGGACAATTTCAACTTAAAATGACTACCTACTTATCTTATCTTTTCAAATGTAAATAATTTACGTATAAATGATATAAGAGATCTTTAACAAATCCAATCATGCTAACCAACTCTACCAATTAATTTGCTGCATAAAGTGACATGATGAATTGGCAAAAAAGTTAATTATAGAGAAAGTCATACCAAATGTGGATTGCATTGTAAACAAAGAGAAAAGTTTAAGAAGAGATTAAATTAAACATTCGTATAATGGACTAATCTCATTTACCTATTTATATTGGATGTATATATACCAGATTATTCGAAAAACCTCACTTTTTGTTTTTCTGAATTTTAGCCTTTTAAGGCTTATATTTTATTGAAAGAAAAAGAATATATCAAAGTTTTAAATTGTTGTTCTTAACAAATTGACAGATATATTGATATAGAAAAATAAATTTCTTTTTCAACACCACGGTTTGTTGAGATTCGCGATGTGAATATGATCTGTATTTATTCATTCATTGACATTCACAATGTGAATCTAACTACGTGATATCAATATATATATGAATCTGAGTAAATTTGTATTCGAATAAGTACAAATCCTTTAATGAATCTCATAATCAAATTCATTTGCGAATTATCAAATATTGAAATAGAAAAAAATTGCAAGTAATTTATTTAGATGTTATATTATTTTTGTACACAATATCATTCATTGTGAATCTTGAATATATGTTTCAACTTCACATTATGAATTTCAACAAACTGAAATCTTGAAAACAAATATTTTTTTTTTATATATTGATATACATGTCAATGTATAAATGACAAAATATGAATTATGATATCAGTTTTTTTATAAAAATAAAAAAAATAATAATAATAATAGTAAGCCTTGAAAGGTTTTTGTTACATCCTCTTTTAGCTATCTATATTTTTTATCTATAAAGATTAATCTATTAATGCGAAAATTATTTTTAGTCCGTTTTTGAATCAAATCCAATCTATTTCTTATCCGTCAATCATTAATTGTTGCATTTAATATAAATATTTTTATTTCTTTATTTCATCTATATATACATTTACTACAAGTATAGCATGTTTATTTTTTCAATATAATTCTTTTCATATGCATGTAATTTGTGGTTTTGACGTATGTTAAATTAGAATATATGTATCTTACTAGGGATACATTCCAATTTCTTATCTATCTACTTGTAGGTATAAATATTTATAGATACATATATCTATGTGTACTTACACACAAGCACCTAACATATTTTCCATATACAGGTATATATACATTTATATGTGTGTGTCGTGTGTACTCACGTAATACATACACATAGAATACAAAAGAGTGTATCTAAAGAAAGAAAAAGACAAAGGATAACATAACAGTAAGGATAGACATGAATGTAAATTTCCAACAGATTTGGCATGGAGCACGGATAGATAAATATCAACTTTAATAAAGAAAAAAAAACACACACACACACAATGAATACGAGTTTGACGCTTGGTTCGTAAAAATAGCTTAAAATCTGAAAATTTGATCTAAATTACTATAACTGGTTTTTTATTCATAGAAAAACTGATGTTTTGTTAGAGTTTTATAACATATATTTTACAACAAGCGGTCTTCAATCAAATCTATAGAATATATCATCTTTCATAATTACATTATTTAAATGCACAAGATAACATTTGTTTTGACATTTAAAAAAGTTATATTTAACTCATAATTCAAAGAAGGTAGTATTCGCAATGTGTTTGAAACAATGAATACGTCCCTTTGGTGAATGAAAGGTCATTTGTCTCCTTCTACAATTAAACGTGCATTAAATTTGTAAATATTCGAAATCAAACAGTATATTCTACCCAACATATAATAGTCGGTATTAAAATTCAACCATATTCTTAGTGATCATGAACAATAATACATGACCCAAGAATCAATAAACGGGTTTGAGTTCCGTTTCCGTTGACCTGGATATTAACATAATGTATTCGATTAATCATATCAAAAGTAAAAATTAGATAATAATAACATTTTGGATCTTTTAATAGCGAAGACGTTGTAATGCTTCGTTTTTACCAGTTACCATTTTTTTAGCACAAAACGTTTTACGGTTCTCACATCTAAATAGAATCGAAAAGGTCAATGATATTATTAAGTTTTAGGTAAATGTCCACATTTATTTTATGAAATGAAGAAAATATAAGGAAACAAAGAATGACCCTAGATTCATATATGGTTTTAAAAGGTCTAGATCCAGAGAATTAGTTTACTGATGTTCAAATTCTTTATAATATCCAAAGAGAGAATTCTTTTCACACGATACAAATTTTCATGAGTTTCAATTGTATAAAAGTCATTCGAGGGTGTATGGTTTATGTCATTAAATTCGAATCTGTTAAAGGATATGAAATCACACGCGGACACGTGTTTGGATAGTAAAATTTGAAACGAAACTGGCATCCATCATTTTGCAGAATCTTGCTTTGCTATAAAGAATTTATTAGTATATATAAGAGAAAATTATATTTCTTCCAATTTTATCTTTACTTTGTCCTTTTATCCATTAAATTATAACATATAGAATCCACTAATTATACTTCTTTCATTCAATGTAAGAATTTGTTTTGTTTTATAAACAATTTTGTTAAATGAGAGTTATAAATGATGACAAAAACAATTGAATTATTTGTGTTAATATATGAAAATTTTCATAAAAACCGATGTTTTTCAAATTTTTTCTCAAAAACCACTTTTATATTTTCTTCAGTAAAATAATTCATAAATCTAAAAGTTTTCAAAAAATCTATTTATATTAAAAAAAAAACTTTTCAGAAACATTTTAAGAAATTTTTTTTTACCTTTTCTTCGTATGAGAATGAAATTTCTAATTATGAAACAGAGTATTTTAATGGTGAGAATGATTTGGTTTCTTACTAAAATCAAAATCAAACCAAAAAATTTTGTTTCTGAATTTGGAAATAGCAACCATCGGTTTTTCAGTTTCAGTTTCTCGTTTTTTCCTTTACTCTCATGGGTTTGTTTCGGTTTTTCAGTTTCAGTTTCTCGTTTTTTCCTTTATTCTCATGGGTTTGTTTCGGTTTTTCAGTTTCAGTTTCTCGTTTTTTTTTCCTTTATTCTCATGGGTTTGTTCATCTGTAATGATGCTAATACCTAATTTTATAAAACATAATACAAGATGAGACCAACACATGCTTATTATTTTAAATTTCAACTGAAACCTAAAATAATAAGTATAGCTTGGCCTATCTTTTATCATATATTAAGAAGTTAAGTCTGAACAATATTTCTAATACAGAAACTCATGAAAATGAAAAAAAAAAAAAAAAACAAAGTACAACAAGAAATTGAAATCGGAAAAAGCAATGGTTTGACATTTCCAAGTCAAAAACCAAAAATCTTTGATTGGTTTTGATTTACGTAAAAAACAAACCATTTCCACTTCTTGTGGTTAACAAACTCTGTTTCATGGTTAAAAATTACGTTTTAGTCATTAAAAATGTTTTTTTTTTCAAAAAGTAATGTCTTTGAAAAAGTTTTAATATGAATTGCTGTTCCAAAACTTCTGAAAATAGGAGTGATTATTCTGAAAGAAAAAACAAAGCAATTGTTTTTCCGGATAAAAAAATTAATGGTTTTTATGAAAATTTCTCTTAATATATCATCTACACTAGGGTTTCTTTTCACATAAAGATTATGGATAAACATCATTTAAGCAATATCTATAACCACCACTGTTATTTACAAAGCAAGAAATGAACGCGACTAATAATAATAATTTTGAGATGCTGATATATCAAGGGGTACACCAGGGACAGGCTCAAGTACCTTTACATCCGGTAGTTCCTTTAATAAAAGACCCTGTGTAACAAAATAAACTCCATTTCACTTTATGCAATATGTGTATAAATTCCTCAAAAAAAAAAAAAAAAAGTTGTATAATTCAAGAACTATACCTTGAACGATTCTATGGTTCCCTCTGACTTAATTAGACTTGCAAGCACACCTTTGCTATCAAGATCTCCATTGTTCATTGGCACAACATATCTGTAAAAAAAATACAAATAAATTCCACATAATAATAAGTTATAACATTAATTATATTAAGATTTGAGTTAAATTACTTGGAACAAAGCAACTTTGCAAGATGAACCGCGTCTTCTTGTCCAGACACCAATGTAGAACTTTGTATAAGTTGCTTGATAACGGGTGTAATGACGATATCGGCCCTCAACTTTCCAACAGTCTCCTTGTTGTAAACACAATGTGGTTCATAGTAAAGACTCAATTGCCCTTGTGGAGAAGTGACAATGCACCTATAGCATATATAGAGATTAGGGATAATTAATTCTCTCGTATTCTTTTTTTCTCTTTGAGAAAAAAAAAATTAAAAAAAAAATAGATACCCATTTTCGGGACGTTTCCAAGGAGGACCAAACCCTGTTATTGCATGTATTTTAACATGCAAACCGTTGTTTGTTTCAATTTGGGAAGTTTGACCGGGTTCTAAGTATGTAACTTGAAATTTATAAATATTAATTGTTGTAGCAAATGATTAGAATTATATAAAACTTGATGTTTTCAGAAATTGTAAGGTGTGTAGTGTTATGATTACATTAGTGAATAAAGGATCCAAGAGTGATTTTGCATTTGGAGTGGCTATCACTTTGAGATTTGGTAATTTTATTGAAAGTGGGATTAATGTCTTCAAATGACAATGATCCTCAAGGCTTTGTGTAATCAACAAGCAATCAATTTCAGGAAGATCTGTAAGCTGAAATAAAGCTACACGTTGTTAGAATAAAAAAAAAAGTTTGAACACTAAGTGTCGCTGTAGAGACAAGTTTGTAAGATGAGCTAAGTTGGTTAATTAAGAAAAGCGTTGACTTTTGAGGTCAAACATGATAATTTATGTATAGTTGTATACTGTCTTGTACAACAATCCTAATAGAAATCAAATAATTTCTAAAGTTCTAGTAATAAGGAAATAATGGCATACAAATTGTTAACCAAGTAATTAATTCCCATGCAAGAAGGAAATAGGCTGACTTATACAAGTATACAACAACCTCCACCTTGACATGATTTCCATCTTCAATGGTAGAAACTCCACACCGTCAAGAAAAATCGAAAAATACTAGTGCTAAAAGCCACTAAGTACTTAAACTTGAATGCCAAAAAATCTTACAGTATCAAATGTGTTAATACACATTATGATATCAAATGCGCCAAAATTACGATATTAAATGCTTAAAAATTCCTTACGACATCAAATGCTTGAGAATGGGTTACGGTATCAATGAGCAAGTCGAACGATATTCAAAGTTATTTCATCAACGAACAAGATATAGGATCTTAGAACCCCAACACTCCCAAAATTGAAAGCCTCTAAAAGCTGGCAGGAAAAATAACAATAAGAGTTCAATTCGGAATGAAATCTGATATATTATGGATGATTCCAAACATCTCTCCTTCCGAAACAATCATCATATCTCTTTCTTCCAAAATCATCTAGTGCATCAGATAATCAGCTTGAGCCAATAATACTTTCATTTTATCTTATCACAAGGAAAACCTGATTTCACGATCCAAAATACTTCAAAGAAGCTATGATTAAAATTGATTGTAAAACGACAAATACACACACACACACATGCACACAGAGTAATATGTTGCTGTTAAATCTGCAACTTTTATGGAAATGTTGCATTAGACTGTGTAGAATGTTTTTATCTTTATGTAAGAGCAAAAAATACAACATATTATAAAGTTGTTTGCTTGGGTCTCATGTTAGTTATCTATTAGTAATGTTTCCTGTCAATTAAGGATTTAGAGTACAGTTAGGACTATTTGTAATACTCTTATATAAAGTTCTAGTTGTCAACTGATCATGACTCGACTCGTGAAAAAAAAATGTAAATTTTCTACTCATTACTCGACTCGTTACTAACTTACTCGCCTAGTAAGGGTCATGGTATCAAAAAGAATTATATACAAATAGAAAGACATAATATTTGTTACGTTTGTTGGTTAGGGCTGTAAGTCGGGCTTGGATTAAAGACATAGAATATAAAGGCTTTATCAGGAAGGACTTGAAGTGTACACTTTAAAGTGTCAAGAACTAGAGTTGCGCTTGGAGATAACTTGAGGAGTGTATAAGCAAGTTATAGTTAAACCTAAATCAGTTTCGAATCCTTTTCTTCTGTCACCTTGATACACATATAGGGATATAGGTGAAGATTTTAGGATTAAAACAAACATACATCCTATTTATTGATTTTTTGATCCTATGATCGTTATATGTTACTTTTATGTGTACCAAAAGTTTGGATCGAGTTTTGTTTATAAAAAACATTATATATGTCTCGTGTGATTGTGAATTTCAAGTGTTTCCTCAGACACATATATGTCTCGTGCATGTCATGAGTTGGCTCGACTCGGTACGAGTCAATCATCGACACGACTCTTTTACCGAATCATACAGTCATACTGCCGAGTCGACACTTTTTGGGCTTGAAATGACCCAACTCATACGAGTTGACTCATGACTCGTACGAGTTTGACAACTATGTATAAATCCGTCTTTTTTGTCATATTTTATCCATTCCATCAATTCTTTACCTTTTTCCTTTTGGTGACTTTCAATCATGTAACATTCTCCTTTACCAAGTTGTGCCTTGTGGTTGTTTCCGAGAAGGGTTTCCACCCATATTTTGTGTTATTGGTATCCTTAGTTTGCTTATTTAGTTCATCATCATTTATAACAAATATAATCTAGAAAATTCCTCGGAACATTACAAATATTGAAATTATAAGTCCTTTTGACCTTAAAAAGTCAATAGTGTACCCATTATTTGGAACGACTCCGACTTATATCTTAAATTTGATCAAACTGAATATTAATTCTCAACCATTTTTCATCTAAAGACACTTAGGATGCGCTTAATTACCGAAAACTGTTTTTCTGTTTTCTGTTTTCGGCTTACAGAAAAATGAAATGATTTTTTTTTCGTTTTTAGTAAAAGATTTAGAAAACGCATTTATATCTTAAAATTTTTGAAAATAGAAAAATATGGAAAACAATAATTATCAGTTTTCTAAAATTTCCCAACTTTTTTGTAAATTTGGAAAATGAAACATTTTGGAAGAATTCATGTGCTAAATGCGTTTTCATTTTTCTCATTCTTCTTGGAAATTTTTTTCGAAAATAACCCATTTTTCCATGACTAAATGCACCATTGAAGACTCTAGTACTACTATAAAAGCTTACTACCATAAACATAACAAAATAGGCATTAACTAAGGGTTACATTTCGCGCGTTGCTGCGGGTGTTTGTAACAATGCTTATAGAAACGGGAAAATGTTAAAAATAGGCAAAAAGCAAATATGAAAAAAAACATTTTGAAAAGCATTAAAATGAAAGGTCGTAAATAAAATAAAATCATGCAAAAAATGAAAAGTAAAAAATTTGAAAAAATAATTCAATAAAAATTAATTATTTAAAAAAAAAATAATTCTTTAAAAACAATTTCGTAAGAGGAAACTTAATTTTACAAAACATAAAAAAATAAGTGTAGGTTAAAATTGTAAAGTAAAAAAAGTAAGTTTCCTAAATTGTAAATAGTATGACAATTTGGGTAAAAGTGAAAAATAAAAAGCAATGGGTCAAAATTGTAAATAATAAGAAATTATGGTTAAAATTGAAAAGTAAAAAATATATACACAAATGCAAGGAGAGGGAATCAAACTTAGAATCTCTCACACCCACCAATTTAGTTGAAGCTCACTTTGTGTTTTGGCACAATAAAAATATATAAATCATGATGATTGTGGTTTAATAAAACGAACAATAAAAAAGAATTAGTAATTTAATAAAGCGAACAATAAAAAAGAATTGGAGAGGTTTCGAACCAGCAACCTCCGGTAAAAAGAATGCATGCTTCAGTCAGTTAAGCTAAGCTAAATGTAATTTTGTTATAAATGTGGCGCAATAAAAATATAAACACTTTGAAAACATGGCATCATATTTTACAAATTGTATGGATTATATAATATTTCAAGACTACAACAATTGTACCTGAAAATTCTTCAAATATTTCTTGCTAGCTTCAAAAAGGAAAGGTATTCCAAAATCCAAGTTACCCACCAATACCGGATCAACCAAAATCTTCACTCCACCCACCTCCCATAACCAACTATTCACCTAAATCAAAAGGTCCGACATGTGCTGGTTAAAGACCACAAATGCAACTATATATTATCACTTTCAGAAGGCACATCTAAACTCTAAACACCCCGTGAGAATCAGAGAATTACAAAACGCACCTCCAAGTAAGTTAACTTGAATGCATCGGTGGAAAAACTCGATTCACCCACCTTCTCTTCAGAAATCATAGCAGAAACAACCCTAAATAGGAAGCAAGTTAAGCGTTGTTACTTAACTATTTCGATCGCCAACGTCAATTTTAGCACATTTCGATGTTGTAAACTAAAATACACACCACAGTCCTTGCAATAATTCGAATGACGTAAACCAATAGCTTCATAAAACATTCAGAAAGTATCTAACGTTCACGTAATTTGGAAATGGGAATACCTGTTCTTCGAGAGCTTCAGGTTGTTGGGTGAGATAATTGCTGGATTTTTTGGAGTCGAGAGGAGACGGGTGTTTTGAATTAATGGGGTAAACTGTTGCCTTGCTGTTGTTTTGTTAAACCTGCGGGGCAATTGGGATAGCGGATTACACTGAACGGCCATCATAATCTTGAAGAATAAATGGCTACTGAATCAAAAACGTGAAATTTAAAGGTGAAAGCATTGGTGTTGCTTTAACTAAAGGTGAAGCATTAAATATATGTACTTGTTTGCGTGTGTCTCCTGTTGGTTGCTTGTTAGAGTCAATGTCGATTTGTACTTGTTATTCCACATGTTTGATGTATGGTGTCTGTCATATAATATGTTAGTTCAACCAATAATTGGTGAACGTATTACCTCCTTCCTGGCCCTATTACATCATTGAAATTGAAATTATATGATTGATTAGAAAACTCTAACAATTGTTCATATATATAATATTCCAAGATATACTATATCTTTGAGTAATTGTAAGACTATTGAGTCAAATAAGCAATCACAAACACCCCCTAAGTTTATTATTGATTTAAGTCGGTTAACTTAAATCTATTTCATGCAATTAGTTTTACACATTGTTGCACATATTCAAATTTAAAAGCAAGTGAATTAGGAACTTGCTTGGAGATTTACGCTACGACCTATGATAAATTGATTTCAAAGTTTTTGCACTTTAAAAATCTAAAGAAACCGCTTAAAACTTTACAACTAAAAGTATGAATAAATTGTATAAATCCTTACAATTTTGAAGTGTTGAGAAATTAGCTAGAGCTCAAAGTTTATGATTTCCACGTGAGGGAGAGGATCATATCTCAGACTCTCTAAAAGCATCGGTAGTCAGTCACTAACTCGTTGGTAATTCTTCGATAATGGTTTTAGCTGCGGATTTGCCATAAAACAATGTTTATAAACCTTGTTAAAGCGTCGATAGAGTTGAGTATCCATTAATGTGTAACCATTGAAAAATTTTGTACTACCCCTGGTAGGGATGACAAAAAAACCCGAACCCGAAACCCGAAAATTTAGGGTATAGGGTCGGGTTTGGGTCTCATTGCCCCGACCGGACCCGACCCGATAAGAATATATATATATATATATATATATATATATATATATATATATATATATATATATATATATATATATATATATATATATATATATATATATATACATACATATATATATATATATATATATATATATATATATATATATATATATATATATATATATGTATATATATATATATATATACACATATTCAATGACCCGAAACCCGACCCGAAAACCCGAAACCCGATAGGGCATCGCCCCGAACCCGACCCGAAACTTTTAGGGTCGGGTATGGGTCTCGCCGCCCCGACCCGAACCCGACCCGTTGCCATTCCTAACCCGTGGATTCTATTCCTAGTTTCGTACCAGTTTATGGATGATCCACCACTGGAATTTGGGCGCCAACTGCTTCATGACTTTTGACTTCCCACCCATCAAATTGGACGGCTCAATGCAACGCAACAAACCCATTATTTGGAAATTTGTGACAAAGTCGATGGTTCTATTTAGAAAAGAAAATCCTCCTATGATTTTTGTTTTTTTTTTCATGATTTAATCTTTTAAATAGACAAAAGTTTGTAGAAATACTCTTTTGATCTGAAATAGTAAATCGAGGTTTTAATTTCAAGCAAAATGATTTTTCACATGTTTTTTCACAAGTAAAATGATTTTTTCGTTTTTATAATTGACATGAATTTCACATGTAATGTTTAAATTCCACAATCTTTATATTTCTAAAAAGGTGGTAAACTAATCACTAATGTATTTGAAATGTGTATGTATTGTTCTTGAATTTTTTTTTGTTATTAGAATTTTTGTATTTATTTGATTATTAAGATTATTTCAATTTTGTAATTGACATAAATACAAGGACATAAGTTTAGTACACGTCCTGATAAGGCCGAAGACATTTCTTTCGATCATTTGGATTTTACAAGCAAGTAATGAACTAATTATTTTTAAAAATTATTAGAGTAATAATCTACAACTTTTCTAATAAAACGACTTAATTCGGTTGTATGCATTTTAATTATATTTTGGTTACTTTTGAAATCAGTTGACACTTTCAACATATTTGAACCGTTATCTTTTAGTTGATTGTTTTAAGCTTTCGCTTCTCATTCATTAGAGATGATATATAACTCAAATTATATTTTTGGTTACTGTTGGTTACTTTTGGAGTCAGTTGACACTTTCAACATATTTGAACCGTTATTATTGTTTAGTTTTTTTTTTCCAACATTGTTGTTATGTCAAAGGTCCATTAACAAAATCAAACTTTTAATCACGTGTTCTTCATAAACATGAATAGAGATACTACTTTCTGTGGTTCATAGTCGCGCACATAAACATTGCCGACAGCCACCACTGTATTCACTGTAACTGTCTTCATGAAGCACAGTAAAACCGATAGCCATCGATATTTCTGTCTCTTGACTCTCGCTGCCGAAACACAACCAGATCACCACCATTAGTGACATCATTGCCACCATACGCTACCATTGCAACAACCATGGTTGCTACTATCTCTAATTTATGTTTCAAATACGATCACCGGATTGAAGCAGGCTACCCAAACCATTAGAATACTTTCATCGTCGCTAACAGCGACCAGCTCTGTCGACAACTTCATCGTCTTCATGAATGTTAGTCGCAGTAGCGACATGACTAGAGCTTGATCCAAATAATGTTGTATTTTCATAAACATATTGAAATATAGCACATAGAGAATGTTGCTATAATTGGAGAATTTTTAAAAAGTATAAATTCCAATAACAAAGAAAAGATTCAAGAACAATATTGTAAATACATAGACATTTCAAATGCAGTAGTTTACCACCTTTTTAGAAATATAAAGATTGTGAAATTTGGACATCGTATGTGAAATTAATGTCAATTATAAAAACGAAAAATTCGTTTTATTAGTTAAAACGTCCCTGAAAAATCATTTACTTGCAAATAAAACCCTGACCTGCTATTTCAGGTCAAAGGGGAATTTTCACAAACTTTTGTGGATTTTGTTTACTCATTTTTTTGTAGTTTAGATGTATTTCACCATCTTTTTAATATTCATCTTTAAAAAATAAGTATATTATGTAAATTTAAATAATTCGGCATGTAAGAATAACGGTTTTAGTCATTTTATATATTAGAGTTAAGTATCAAAATATGTTAAACTCCGATACAACAATGAATTTCAACTTTAAACAATCGAAACATGTTCAAACAATCAAAATTAATTATTCTGACTTTAATTAACTAACAAGACATCTTCTAAACAAGCATCCAAACAAGCCCTCATGCTTTTAACATTTATCTTCTATCTATTCTAATAAAACACTCTTAATTTGCCACACATCTTGTTTCTAGACTCTACATTTGCCACGTTGTCACTATGATATACATTCTTAGAATTTTTTTCCCGCCTAATCCACAATAAGTCAGCAACAAATCTGCAAGCTAATGGCAAGAGATTAGGAATGATATCGTCTCCAAATTTGAACTGTATATACAACCCCATCCCCATTCACTTTTCAAATTTCGATTTTCGTCGTGTCGACCCACTTCCCCTAAATCTCATCCTGTCTATATATGTACTAAAATTTAGAGTTCTTATTTTATTCAAATTTTGAAGTTGAAACTACGGTGGAGGAGACTGAATCGTTGTTGTTTCCATTTTGATTATGATATTTTTCTTCGTCCATTATCTCTTTTCTTTTTTATTTTGGATTCACCACCACTGATGGCCGCTGTCTTCTAACCTTCACCACCAGACAGACAACAACCGGTGCACCCTTAAAGTCGTCCCATTCCTTAGAATCTCTCGTCTATACCTTTCTTTTTCTTTTCGCCACATTAATCAGGCTGATTTTTTGTGGTTGGAAGAACAGTGACAGATGCATGTCTCGATGATGATATGATCGCAAATGGGGATGAAATATGTAGATGTCGCATCAGATCCGGTGTAAAATACGATGGCTTTGGATCTAACATAAATCTACAAGAATAATAATTTTATTGAAATTTTGACAAACTTGGTTGTAAGTATAAATTAGAGATGCTATCGATTTCGACATTCTTTTTCCTTTTTCACTTTTGGATGATAGTAATTAGACTGTTTTTATGATACTGATAGACAACACAAAAAGGAAAAATGAAGCAGATTGTGGGTTTTCTATGGTTGGGAAAAAGATGATGGATCTTGATCTCGATGAAGATTTGGTTACCACCGGAGATGAAAATAGTGCACCCAGAATAAAATTTGTGAATATCTACTATTTGTGACGTTTCAAATTCTAGAATAAAATTTTCATTTTTCAAATGGTTCAAATACATAAATACTGGTGGAAAATAAAACCTTTTAATTCAAACTTGGCAATTAAAATTTATCAAAACAGTTACAAACATTATCTAGTGAAAGACTTGAATACCAAAACCCAGATGCAATACAGTCGCGCCGTGCTCCGAGCTCAAGCCAATGAATAAGTGAAAAACATTTAGGGTAAAAGAGTAAGCACAAAGCTTAGTGAGTTCCCCAAAATACCACACGGTCCATCACACAAGGCACAATCATTCTGGTTATGGTCTCCGAGCTTGCCCCGAACGACCTGGCTCTCGGGCTCACCCTGATCCGCCCCGACTAGGACTCGTAGGCTTACCTCGTTCCGCCCGTTGTGGGTTCAATGTGTGGACTCTCAGACTTGCCCCAATCCGTCCAACTCTCAAGCTTACCCCGATCCGCTATCGTATGACGACCACCTTTATTAGTATCGATACTATATATACATACCAATCACAGAACCTAAGCATTCAGGTTGGCCTAGCGGGTCCCTACTCGATCATACAATCACATAGGTAATGCACGTTCACCTTAAGCATACAATACTACACATCGTGAAGTAAAGCTACCTATACATGAAACATCATCCATAGTATGGTGAGAAAACTCACCTGATCCACCAAGCTAAAAATCACTCCACGTGCATGTCCTCGGATCCCGATAACACGAACCTCCTAATAAGGTTAACTTCACTTAGCAAATCCTAAACTCCAAACATGATCAACTTCCAAGCTATGCAGTTAATAGCGCGCTATAGCGGTGCTATAGGAACGCTATAGAGTTTAGCGATATGCGGCCGCTAGTTTAAAGCATTTAGCAGTGAGTTTTAGCGGTGGCGCTATTAGAGCTGAGAAAGGCCGCTATTTGTCGCGATTTTCCGCTATTTTATACCGCTATAACGGCGCTACAACCGTTATGTTGACCTAATGACTATCTTTTGGAATTTTTGAAAAAGAATGAGTTGTTGATTATGAATGTGTGTTGAGGTCAATTTTTTGTGTATATTGCTTATTATGGGATATGATTCTTGTTATGAGATATCATTCTAATTAACAAAAGTTCAAGTGTTACAGATGAATATAAAAGTATAAATATTAATTATATGTAATATTAAAACAGCGATATACCACCGCTATACCATCATTAATACCGCTATTTCATATAGCGGCCGGTGACCGCTATTTGATTTTGCACCGTGATAATTGCCTAGCTTTTAAGACCGGTACCTCGAATCTCCCAAGCTTGACCCAAAAAGTCAAACTGGTCAAAGTCAACGGTCAAATGTCAAAGTCAGCATAGGGTCGACTGCACTTAGCACCGCTATCCTATATAGATAGCGTCGCTAAGTGGGAACCCGAATCTCGACCATTGACTGGCTATCTCCACTGTAAACTTCCCAAAACTCTTAATTCATTAAGCCAAAGTCTAATACCTTTCATGACCCTTCCAAACAGTCACTAGATCCATAAAAATGAAAACTTTCACGTCCAAACATGATCATGCATGCACATGGTCAAGATCTAGGTTCAAAAAGAGTAAAACTCAAGTCTAAACCCTCACTTGATTCAACTCTAACCCATTCTCTCTAAATATCCAAGACACTGACACCGCCACTCTCAAGCTAACACACACCTCTCTAAAAACCCTAGAACACGTTTTTGGGTGGTTTATCCACTATTGTTAATGGGTTAGACAACAACATGTTTCCCCAGTAGAGCATCCAATATACGGTTTTGTACCACTGATAATGTCGAAACCACTAATGGAGGTCAGAGATTAGTAAAATCAGATTTGTGGTTCAGGGCATTGTATTTGATTTTAGTTGCCAGGGGTGTGATAGATGTTCCAAAAACGAGTTCTTTTTAATAGGACTTACTCATGATTTTGTATGGTACTATGGTATAATTAATGACTCATGCTAAAAAAGTAGTAAGCAAAGATTCTGAATGCTTCGATCTAACCTTCTTGATTTTGTTTAGGTGTTATTATTAAGTAGATCTGTGATTCTTAAGTGAATACCTAGATGTTCATTGATTTTAAATACATAACACGATCTACACAAAACTGTCATTTTTTGGAATCTATGCTACCACCATGAGACGTCGTTAAGGTATCAAAATGGTTGTATATGTGTGTGACCGATGAGGAGCCAATGATGTAAATCTCAAAACTAGGTTACAGGAGATTGAAGCAAATTAAATTTGAGTTGATTGTTTTATCTTTTAATTATGATAAGTTCTTTTTGAATTTAGGAAGTAATAGTTATAATATTAGTTTATTCCTTATTTTAAGGGGTTAGTAGTCATCCTTAGTTGGTATCCTGTAACTTTAATACCAGTAATCGGAGGAACCAGAGGGAGTGGTATTCTGTAACTTTAAATTCGATATTTATAGTTTTACTAAAGTTAAAATAGTAGTTAGCCCATAATGACAAAAAAGTTAACCCATTGATTACTTAGAAAGCGGCTGAAAAGAAAGCCATTTTTCGATTTAAAGTAAAAAAAACTAAAATCAACCAAAAACCAAATCCTCATGTGTTAGTAATTAAGTAGAGATTATACTATGAATAGACATTTAATAATTTTTCGTCCAAAACCTAAATCATAAACCATAAATCCAAACGTGTATACTCAAACACACAATCCAGTTCACAATAAAAACAACAAACCCCAATAGCTAAACCATTATCTATCCACCAAAAAGAAATTACCAGCAAAAATAAATTATTCATCGTCCACCGCATTGTATGGGTACTACTCTAGATATGATGTTTTCTCTAGATATGTTGAACTTTAACTAGATCTTTGATCCATAAGTTTGTATTCTTGACTGTTAATGACACACAACATAAATGATTCGTTTATATGTGTTTAAGAATGTTTTAAATTGACCGAAAGTAAATTATCTGTTGAAATGAAACTATTCCCTGATACAAAGAAGTGTTTCAAATTTTGTGTTTTATTTACTTATGATATTAGTTCTCTATTACTTAGAATACAAAAGTATTCCATATTTTTTTACTTGTGATTTATATTGATTTATATGTTCTGTTTATGTACATATAACTCTACTACATTACCTTATTTGTTTCAATTTACTATAACAACTATATCATACTATCATGTATAATTGTTATTATCATATTCAGTATATCAAAACATACGATTAAATTAATATATAAGTTTTTGATTATCAACCGTGTGTTACACGGATTTGTAACCCATAAAACATAAAACAAACCCTTCTCTATAAGTATATCTACACGCTAGGGTTTCTGCAGTTCAAATAAAGATTATAAATACATATCATTTGAGTAAAATCTATAACCACCGCTGTTATTTATTTACAAACCAATTAATGAACATGACTAACGGCAATACTTAAGATGCTGATATATCAAGGGGTACGCCAGGGACAGGCTCTAGTACCTTTGCATCCGGTAGTTCCTTTGATAAAAGTCCCTATATTACAAAATTAACCCGATTTCACTTTATGCAATATGTGTATTAAATTCTCAAAAATAAATAAATAATAAAGAATTAATTATTATAAGTTGTATAAATCAAGAACGATACCTTGAATGATTCTATGGTTCCCTCCGACTTAACTAGACTTGCAAGAACACCTTTGCTATCAAGATCTCCATTTTTCATCGGCACAACATATCTGTAAAAAAAAAATAAACAATATAAATTTGCACGTAATAATAACATTACTTATATCAAGATTTGAGTTAAATTACTTGGAACAAAGCAACTTTGCAAGATTAACCGCGTCTTCTTGTCCAGACACCAATGTAAAACTTGGTAAAAGTTGCTTGATAACAGGTGTAATGACGATATCGGCCCTCAACTTTCCAATAATCTCCTTGTCGTAGACACAATGTGGTTCATAGTAAAGACTCAATTGCCCTTGTGGAGAAGTGACAATGTACCTATAGCATATATAGAGATTACGGATATTTAATTCTCTAGTATTTTTTTTCTTTTTGGGAAAAAAAAGTAGGTACCCATTTTCGGGACGTTGCCAAGGAGGACCGAGAACCGGCCCCGTTGTTGCTTGTATGTTAACATGAGAACCGTTGTTTGTTTGAATTTGGGAATTTTGGCCGGGTTCTAAGTATATAACCTGGGATTTATAAAATTATTGTTGTAGCAAATGATTAGAATTATATGAAACTTGAAGTTTTCAGAAATTGTAAGGTGTGTGGTGTTATGCTTACATTGGTGAATAGAGGATCCAAGAGTGATTTTGCATTTGGAGTGGCGATTACTTTGAGATTTGGTAATTTTTGAGAAAGTGGATTTAATGTCTTCAAATGGCAATGATCGTCAAGGCTTTGTGTAATTAATACGCAATCAATTTCAGGAAGATCAGAAAGCTGCAATGAATCTATAGTTTGTTAGAACATGGTGCAGATTTGAATATGAAAATTAGTGGGAAGACGTTGAATTGAATATTTGATCTCAACTATCTTCATATAAAGACACTTAAAAGACGTGCAACTATATATGCTTATTACCATAAACTTAACAAAAAGTAGCCATTAACTTGCATAAAGAATAGTTCAAGGCTAACAACAAATGTACCTGGAAATTCTTTAGATATTTCTTGCTAGCATCATAAAGCACAGGTATTCCGAAATCCAAGTTACCCACCAATATTGGATCAACCAAAATCTTCACTCCACCAACCTCCCATAACCAGCTATTACCCTACATCAACAATGTGCTAATTAAAGACCACAAATGCGACTGCATATCATCACCATGTGAGAATTAGAGAATTACGAAATCGCACCTCCAGGTAAGTTAGTTTGAATGCATCAGTGCCGGAAAAACTCGATTCAGCCACTTTCTCTTCGGAAATCAAAGCAGAAACAACCCTAAATAGCAAGTATGTTACGCGTTGTTACTTAACTATTATTTTCTGATCTCTATCCCCAAAACAAAGAGATGAACTTAGAATTTTGACCACCAACGTCAATTTTAGCACATTCCAAACTATAATAAACACCACACTATTTGCAATAATCCGTATGACGCAAACCAGTAGCTTCATAAAACATTCAGAAAGTATCTACGAAATTAACGTAATTTTGAAATGGGAAATACCTGCTGTTGGAGAGCTTCAGGTTGTTGGGTGAGATGAACGCCGGATTTTTTCGAGTCGAGAGGAGACGTGTGTTTGAAATTAACGAGGTAAATTGTTGCCTTGCTGTTGTTTTGATAAATCTGTGAGGCAATTGAGGTAGCGGATTACACTGAACGGCCATCATAATCTTGGACGATCTTGATAAATTTTACGATGGTTTCCAGAAATTGCAGCGTTTTTGTTGCTGGGTCGGTGTGGACTGTTGAGATCCACCAACTGGAATTCGGGCGCCAATTGCTTCATGAGTTCTCACCCATCCAATTGTGCGGTTCAAATTAATGTCACAAACCCCATTGTTTAGAAAGAATTTATTTTGTTTACTTTTTTCTTTTTTGTATTTTATAGATATTTCACCCGTCTTTGTATAAATCCATCCTTAAAAAATAAGCAATAGCGGTTTTAGTGCCTTTTTACTTGAAGAAAAATATAAATTTAGTTTACTCTTTTAAAGTTTTATCAAAACAATAGTTAAATAACCAAAATAGTCGGTTTTGAAGCTCACCTGTGTAAATTGTCTATTTTCTGCAAAAATGGCCTAAAACCTGCGTAAAGTTTTTTATTTAAAACTTTTTTCCACCGAAATAACCCCTCAAAACCTGCTAAAATTCTCTCAAAACCTGCATAACTCTCTCTAAAACCTACGAATTCACATGTAATAATCATTACAAAATAGTTCTAAGGACCACACTTAATGGGTTATTTTCCAACATTCTCTCACTTGGCCGAGTGACTATTTGTATACACGTTTTATTATATTGACCAAGTTACACACATATTGTTCTTAAACATGTAATAAAATTTTATATGCTAGATAGAAGTATGCAACTAATTAAAAATTGAAATTTTTCTTAAACAATTAAGACATTATTTTAAAACGAAAAATATGTTGAATAGATTTAGTCCAAATTTATGAACATGGACATCAAAGTAAGAATATGTTGTATAACAAAATGTTAGCCCATCAAAACCAGGACACTCTCATTTTCTGATCAATGGATAGAATAATATTACTTCTTTATATATTTATTTATCATCAATTGGCCCATCATATTCAAATTTTATATATATTACTGGAGGCAAACGTAAATTTGATAAACAGAAGTTAGGCCCACCAAAACTCATATAAAGTTTTTTATTACAACTTACACACCATCATAAGAAAAAAAACGTTAGGCCCATTTCGTTTTAACGGCAAAATCAACTTTTGTTTTTAAAGCAGTGATGAATGTCTTTGTTTAAGCATCATTCTCTACCAAGGTACGCAAACAAATTTTACGATGAAAACAAATGAAAATTTTCTTGTCAATTCGAAAAACAGAACTAAAATCACAAAGCGGGTAAACGTCAACAAACAAATCTGAATATAAGAAATTGTATTCTTGATTTGTAGCTGCCATTAAAATCAGAAGTCGAACTGAAAATAAATGATGACTACCAGTTCAACTATCTTAATCCCATTATACTAAACAGAAAATAAAAACATAACTTGTTATTTGAACCATGATCTGATACCAAATGATGATTTCACAGGCATGCTCAAGATCGATTTTACACAGACTTCATTAGGTATCAGTGATACTTACTTGAAAGTGAAAGCTTTAAAGAAGATGATGTCATATTTTTTTATTCCTCTTCTTCCCATAATGGTGTCTAGATGGTTTGACACTCATGAAAATGGTGTTATATATGGAGTTTCTAAACATAACGGAAGACTCTTGAGTATCCAAAGTGACTGTTCCACTTCATTGACAATAATTTCACCGGTTACACCTTATGGGAAAGAATTTAGAACCACGCAAATAAAGTCCCTCAAATTATAGACAATTGTCATATCCATCATACTATAAATATTTAAAGTCTAGTGGCAACATTATGGTACACAATATAAATATACCTAACATGTAATAATCATTACAAAATAGTCCTAAGGCACACTTACTGGGTTATTTTCCAACAATAGCTGGATTACGTAAAATTAAAGTTTGACTTCGTAAAATACAACCAATAAATCGTGTAAATCTACAACATTCCAAGAGAGATTGTGGCCGAATAAGAAAGATGAGGATGCAAAACCAATTTTTTGCTAATCCGACGAGGATGCAGTTTGCGCTTGTTTGTTGTACATGTTGATTGTAGATTTACACGATTTATTGGTTGTAGTTTACGAAGTCAAACTTCAACTTTATTTAGTTCAACTATAACTCATTCCTATGTAAAAAAAATACAAAAGAAATTAACAAATTAAAAAAAAAGTCGTAGACTTTAGAGATTATGCAGGTTTTGAAAGAATTTTCTTAGGTTTTGAGGGGGTATTTCGTTGGGGAAAAATTAAAAAATTAAAAAAAGAAAAGAAAAAAAGTTTACGTAGGTTTTAGGCGAATTTTCGCAGGTAATAGGTCATTTACGCAGACTGAACTTCAAAATCTGCAAAAATAGTGACTATTTTGGTTATTTGGATATTTTTTAACAAAATCTTAGAAGATTAGGCTAATTTTTTTTTTACTTATTAGCGTCATAATTATCAAAATATGTTAAACTCTCATTAAACTATGAGTATCAACTTTAAACAATCAAAAAATCAAGACCAAAGATAAACAAACTCTCACGTGGTCGTAAGTATGACGAACATAAAATCAAGACCAAAGATAAACAAATTCTAATTCATCTTATAAACACATAATCGGATATTTAGGATGGTTCAAGTGTCTGAAGACTCGCAATTTAATTTCTACTTTGTCTTTGTCAACTCTTTTGTTTTCAATTCATCCTTAACAATGAAAACAAAGAGACAACAATTGTTCATAACTCAAAAGAAACAAACCAATAACCATCCACCATAATGTCCATATATGTACCCCCATCCTAAAAAAAGAAAAATAAAAAATAAAAACGACTTTGCAAGTCTTCATCTTTTTAAATCTTGAGTGCAAGATTTCTTTCCCATCTTTTGGGATGATAATCAATGCAAGTGACAATCTCTCTCCCTTGAATCAATGGCAAATCATCCTCATAAGGAACCTTTTCGCGCCACACAAATTCATTCTCGTGTTCATACTTTTTCGCCAACTCACTCACGCTCTCAATCTCTTCCTTTATAACCACCCGCCACGTGTCCACCCCTCCCACATTCTTGTTCACATTCTTCAACGCGCGTTTAAGCACCCCAATCGCGCTCCCAATTTTCCCATCACTTTTTATACCTTTCGCAAAGTACTTGTGACTTCGCAACTCGTGTACTACTTTACAGCACGAAATGTAGTCCTGCATAATAAATAACAACCTACTTTCAATTATTTGTGTATTATTATAGCATTCAACTTTTGTTACTTTGTATTCACTTGTATGTACCATCAAGCTTGGTGAGATGTCTTTGCATTCTTTGACTGATTTCACATAAAAACGCGCGGCCTCATCGAATAATTGCACAACACCATAATGTAGTTTTGCTAAAAGCCCATCAACACTTCGCTTTTCTTCAGCCTTCATTATGGTTACTATCTGCACATTTTTTTTATTTTTCATAAGTGGAAAATGAATAAAAAATAAAGACCATAGAAAGAAGATACAAAGAGAGGACTAGATATAATCAACATGTTTCTTGAAAGGGTTTATAACTAAACATCAAATTTTGTTACAATAACAAATCATTTTCCGAAATAATTTTGATCTAAATTGAATTAAGTTACTGCACAATAGAATATTAAAATATAAATAAAAACTAATTTGCCACGTAGAAGCCAAGCTGGATGCCACGTTGGCATGGATACTGGGTCCGATTGCCACCATTGTAACAAAACTTGATGTTAAGGGCTCTATTAGAACCGATTAGAAGTTTGATGACTGAATGAATAACTAATTTAACCCTTCTTGAAAGTTGAAACAAACAACAAAGAAGTAACAGATGAAGTTTGAAGACTGACCTGAGCTTCAGCCAAGCAAATAAAGCTCATAACAGAAGACAGAGATGAAGAAACTTCTGGTGGTCTTTCAGTGGAAATTGCAGGTTGTAAAGATGGAAGAATCTCATGAGCCAAATAATGATAAACCCCTGCAGCTTTTCTGAATAGGGTTGCGGATTGCACTAAATCTATAAAAATCAATATAATTTATCAATAACCATAAAAAGAATCCAAAATGTAAAAGTATTTGTGTACCTGTCATTAGAACTTGGGAAGCCCATTCGCGAAGCATTGCACCATAGAAGAACAAAACCATTCCAAGTTCAAAATGCAGATTATCAATCTGAAAGAATCTTGGACCCATGAGGTTGAAGAAAGATGAAGAACTAAGAGGACTTGTCCATCTTATTTTAAGATCTGAAGTCCATTGAATCACTTTCGTATGATCACCAATCAAATCAACATGTTGAACCAAGTTCTCCAATAATGGCAGATAAAGTTCAAGCTTTTGGATATCCTGTTCATGCTGTGAAGTCAAACCCCCCGACATCTCCCTTGCAATGGCATCTGTAATGGAGTTGTTTTCATTGATGGATTCAACATTCACACGCTTGGAGCTTAACTCCTTTAGTTGTTCAAGCGTGCCTGAATCGTGAGCGCAGTATACATCTTCGAAAACAATCTGTCGAAATCGGGATTGAGTTAATTTCTTAATAGTGTTCGCTTTCTTAGATAACAGAAATTTTTGTCGATTATCAATGCCTATGAAGCACGAATTTATACATGTATCAAATTATAAACCGAACAACCTATAATCAGGCAAAAACTAAGGATGTTTGTTCTGATTTCCAATCGAGAAGTCACAATCGTATTGTTGTAAGTAGGAAGATTACCTTTTTGGTTCTGAGCTTTGAAGGGTCTTTGAATTGCAGCATCGCAAAGTCGAATCAACTAGAAATCCAACAAGGTAAGTGCCGTTTACCTTTTTGGAAGTTTCTTGGAGACGATAAAGGGGGATTTGAGCTATTTTCGATGTTACATAAGGTGTGGGCACCAAGTGAAGTTTCTTGGTTGTTTACCTTTTTGGAGATTTATTTACAGTTTTTCACAATACATGGAGGGTTTTGATGGTGATGTTTATCCCAGAAGTCTTCATCCATTCAAATTAGATTAAATTTCTTGTATGCTAAGAATTTGGGATTGATGGTGATCGTAAGGATGGGTTCCCGCGGATCCGGAATCTTCATATCCGATTTGGTTTGGGCTTGTGCTGAAAAAGTCTTCTTATCTATCTACCAACACAACACTAAGGTCGAAAGTGGAAACCCTTTGAAACGGGCGCAAGTCGTAACGGAGCATGAGTTGGCTTCGAGTTCAACGCCTTTCATCAAGGAATTTTACTGTTTTTTAAATTAGACAATGTCTTTTATTTTTTATTTTATAATTATCCACCTACATTTTCTTATCGATTTATTCTTTTTATTTATTTAAATAAATAAATGTAAATAAGATTTTGTTGATTTATTTAAACGATTTAATCAATGTTTTCAAACATGGGTTAACCCGGTCGAACCTTTGGACTCTGGCCCAGTGAAAAAAGTGGTTAATTATGACATAATTTTTATAAATTTTTTATTCGGATTAAACCGGTCGGGTTTCTCAAAAACTCGGTTGAACTGATGTCCCAGAAGTGGGTTGACCTGAAATTTAAAAACATAAGTTAGAATTTAGGTTTAAGAAGTTGGATTGAAGGGTTGAAGGCTCCAACTACTAATAGTCCACCAATAGTTCATCAAATTTACTAAAAACCGGGTTAACTCGACGGTTAGACCGGCTAAACCAATTGATCCGTGACCCGGTCATCATATTGGGTCAATTAAAAAAACCCGAATTTTAAAATATTGCATTTTGCAGACCATTCGTTCGTCTAATTGCATGAAAGCCTGTTTATTTAAATAAACGAAAAAAATCTATAAGAACTGAAATTTTGATTTTGAATTATTTGACATGTCAAGCAAAGTAAATACCAAATATACAAAGTGTCGGGCAAAATAGTCTGAGATGTGCACTTCTTGTGGCTCATATTTCAAGATGTCTTTTGTCATGTTTGCTAAAATTTTCTAACACTTCAAAATATACTCAAATTACTTCCAAACATCATTTTTCGAAGATGACGATAAATATTAGTTGTTTCCCAAAAAACTAGATAATTTAAGTATATTTACGATAAGGGTATTGGTAAAAAAAAACCTTCATGATGTGACATGTGTGTACGAAAGTCAACGTACACAACACATACACTCACACACATTGGGGGAGTTTATTTAAGATCACCTTACGATAATCTGTGATAACTTTATGATTATCTCTGATTGAAAGTTTTCTTTTTGAGTTTTTTTAAAAATAAAATATTTAGAAATACGGTATGACATGACCATGAAAGATTGAAAGTAGATCATGATTAAGTGAGATATGTTTGAGAAAATTAAAGTAAAATGCATTTTTGATCCTTGTGATATGCATTTTGTGTATTTTTGGTTTCAGCTTTGAAAATTTGATATGAATGAGGTCAGTTTTGATCGCTACCTCAGTTAGGATACACAATGCAATAGAAAGATGGAGCGGGGTCGAGACTTTTGAGGGGACGGTATCGTCGGTACCTTCGGTACCGCTGCCCTGCCTCCTTGGGCTCGCGATAGATCAACCTTGACGGTTTCGGGTGTAGGTTGGTGAACCCATTCGAACACACAAGTTTTAGTGAAAAAAACTTTTATTCACTCAAAAGTTACCCTCCCCTCATCTTTATAAATACCAATTCTTCACTCATTAAAAATTCACACCTTCACCCTTCTTTCTTACTCTCAACATTCACTCTTTTTTACACATTCCCAAAAAAAAACCACACATTTATTATCCCAATTTCAATTTAATTTTAAGTTGAAATGAGTTCTTTCGATTCTTCTGATACGTACGTCCGCAGCAGAATACTGAATGAACCTAGTCGGTGCATATCGTCATTGTCTGATTCATTAAACGATGACATTCACCAAATACTTATTTCGGATCTTGTAGACCACATCGAGCATACCTACTGTCACACCCCCAAACGTCGATGGTGAAATCGTCCGAGGGCGGAACAGAACATATTATCACAACCATTGCATACATTGAAACACAAGTAGATAAACAAACATCATGCATTATAATTGAAAAGTTACATGTTCAAACGTTATTGTTTCAACCCAATTACAGTATAGTAACAACATAACCAAAGGAGACGTCTTCGCGTCCCATCCCAAAATATTAGTCGTACCTGACTAACTGTTACCTGAGAATACAAGTAATTTTGCAAGTGTCAACATTACGTTGGTGAGTTCATAAGATTTTTGTAATGAGAAACTCATTAATTCCTTTGTGAAAACCAATAGTGTATGTTCCAAGAAGACGATATTTTCTTTAACTTAATTGCAATTTTAAATCCATAAAACTCGTGTGTAAGTAAAACCATACTTATTTGTATCCTAATAAATGTAGTTTTGATTCCATAAAACCCGTATGTATAAGTAAAACCGTACTTATATTTGTATATTGATAAAATGTAGTTTTAATCCCATAAAACCAATATGTATAAGTAAAATCATACTTTTATTTTTTGTATAAAGCAACATGTAGTTTTATATTTACATAAAACCGATTGAAGATGTTTTTCCCCAAACCAAGGATATTCGTTGTTGTTCATGTGAGTTATTATAACCTCGGTATGACCTAATGGCCTGGCACGACGCTCTTCAGATGTCGCAATGTTAAGACATTTGTCACCCTTGACCCGTCGTTCGTAGTTGTAGTTAACAACCATAGGTGGGGATTGACAGTCCCATATTGATCTATATACAACTATCTCGCTCATGAATGATTAAGGTTATAATCCGGGACTTATTGTGTACTTCTTTTAGTACGGTGAATAAATGTCTCACATAACTACCAAACGTGATGTTTTATCCTAGTTCGTATTGAAATAAATTACTTTGTATTTGTAATTATCAAAATGTATCCATGATAATTATAACGTAAAACATTGCTTGTAAATGTATTGAAAACTCCTTTATACTTGTAATTATCAAAATGTCCATGATAATTATAGTATGTAACAATTATATATTTATATAATTATCTTTCGTATTTCTGTCGTATCTTTGTCGTTTGTTCCATAAATTATACTCATTATAACTTATACAAATGTTTTCGTCATGTTAACGTATTTATGTCTAAAAGATGTTAAGTAGTTTAAATGTGTAATTTCTTACATCTAAGATACTAAATATAACTAACAAGATAAATTTACTATTTATCAAACAAGTCATGTCAAGTTGTTAGTTTTGGTCATTTTACATAGGTGATGACAACATGTTTAGTTCTTGTCATTTTATCAAAATGATGGTAATCCTTAAAAATGGTCATTTTTCATACACTATACTTTAAAAACAGTTAATTTTTTGTTAAATACAAATTTCTTTGTAAAACGTCATTTCACAAGCTTGTTACGATGTTATAAGTCCAAATAGTCGTTATTACGTCGAAAATAACATTTTTCTTATAAATGGTTATTTTTCATGTAAAGATAGTAACGACATATTTATTTGGACCATTTTAGCTATGTAAACCTTTACATTTGATTTTTGTCCAACATTATATGACAAAATAGTTTTTGTGACTATTTTAGTGAAAAATGTATTTTCATGTTTTTTTGCCAAAATATCATATAGTGTACCATTTTTATGACCATTTCACCAACAAGGTAAAATATAGAATTTTGGTGGTGACAAATATGTGTAAAAGTCTTGTATGTTGGTTTCTTGAACTAAATATGTATTTTAGTTTATCTTAACACATTTTTATGTCAAACACTTTTGTAGTAAGATGACCAAATATATGAACACGTCATATTTAAAGAACAAAACATATAACTTTAAGACTTGTATTCTCCCCCTTAAAACACTTAAAAAGAGTAGAAAATGAGGGGTATAAACTCACCATTGAAGCAAATCTTGAGTTGGAGAAGAAAAAGACCAAAGCTTAGCAACTTGGAGATGGCTTGATCTTCAAGATGGTCTATGGTTCAAGATCAAGATTGTGAATAGAAGAACAATAAATAATGATGGTAGAAATGATATTGAAAACTTGGAATGGACATGAACTTACCAAGATCTTCTTAAAAAACCCTTGGAAAGACTTGAACTACTTGGACTTCTTGATGAATTTAGAGAAAATGAGAGCAAGAATGTTGGAGACCAAAGTGAAGGTGTGAAATGGCCTCACTTAGCCGATATTTATGGAGGAGATGAAGATGTTGGTGCCTTTCATGGGGAACATGCAAAGGTATGGTGTCTTCATTATAATATTCAATATATGTCTTATACATTATAATAATAGATATGAGATCTTATGAAGAGATGGTGATGGTGAGGGTGGGGTGGCATACGCCAACCCATGGGGGGGGGGGGGGGGGGTAGGGTGAGATGTTTTTGGCTTTTATAAATTATACTCAAGTATTATATAAATCTTGGTATTTTTAATGAAAAGTGGTAAAACGTTTTGCGTATTTTTATAAGTTTGGGAGATATAATTACTAATAAATACGTTAATCAATATTAACCATAAAATATTAGTAAACAGATATTTAGATTGATTCCCAATTCGTTAGGCGAAGATATAAGTGTTTAAGCGCGGTAATCTTCCGAATACGCGGTATTTGACATTTTACCGGAAAAATAATCGGAATATGAAATTAAATACTAGACCATATTACGTTCTAAAATATGTGTTCCGATATTTCATATTTAATGTTTAAGGCACCTCGTAATGCATTTTAATGCCCAATTCCTATGTACATTTATCATTCCCAGCGACTGAACTACTGTAACTTTTACATGCGAACTCCGTTTTCGATGTTCTATATTTCTACGGATTCATGAGCACGAACACATCGGGTTATGAATATTACTTATACCAAAATAATATTTGTGTGTTTATCGACTTTCTACGCTACTGTAATTTATTACACGTATTTTTAGCGTTTACTTGATAATTTATTTCAACTAACGTATGTAGTATTATAATATCCAATAATACAATATGAAGGTTATGAAAATTAAACATTTTAACCTAATGTACGCTTCCGTTGACTTTTATTGACCGAATTTAACAGTTGTCACACCTACATAGCTACCTTCGATCGTTAGTCTTTTAACGTATTTAGGTATTAATATCTCGTATTTAGGATTTCATTTCCAGTATTTAGGTTTTAATATTCCGTATTTAGGATTTCATTTTCACTATTTAGTTTTTTTTAATTTTTGTAATAGTGTGCGTTTTTAATTTAACGTTATTTGTGATTTTTATTTTATTAATTCCTTTTTAATATTATTTGAAATATTAAATTTTATTTTATTTTAATTTATTTAATTAATAAATCATTTTAATAATTGAAAATATGTTGTTACATCATGGGTTCGGAGGTAACTGCTTTCAAAGATGAAAGATGGTTAAAGATGGGGGAAGATGGAAGTGAGAGAAGAGAGAAAAGTTGATGTGGCGTGTGAGTTGGGAGGGATGATAAGGAACTACTGCCCCCACCCTTACTCTCTATATGAGTTCATTAAATTCTCATAAAATAACAAAGATTCTTTTTTGTATGTTATATTTTGTCCTTTTTATTATATTTATTATAATTATTAAACAAATAGGCCCCACCTACCATACACCTTTCCCACCTTGAACTCCGTGTCTAAACCATCGACTTCAACAATATTGCCAATCACCACCATAAGACCAAGAGGTATGGGAACCCCTTGGTGTGAGCGGTTCTGGTGCCACATAGGCTCCACATCACATTCCCCTCACTTTCCCCTCACCCCTTAAATTTTAGGAAATGGTATCCCATCACTACCCCTCACTTATATATATATATATATATATATATATATATATATATATATATATATATATATATATATATATAAATGTGTATATATATATATATATATATATATATATATATATATATATATATATATATATATGTATATATATGTGAGTAAGAAAGAGAAAAGAGAGAGAGAGTCCCCCCGTGTTCCAACCCCTCACTCTTCAACCCCTCACCTTCCCCACACCAAGTGGGATGATGTTCCCTTGCGGTGTGGGGTTGCCATGCTGGACACCGCATCATTGCCGCATTCCACACCCTTTGGTCTAACATTCGTCTCTGGCAAGCCAACAACACCGCCACTGTCCAGAAAGGTGCAAAGGATAGCATAAATATGCGAGGTGAACCAAAGCAGTAAAAAGTCAAGGAATCCGAACATCTCCCCTCACCTTCTTTGCCTCTATTGTTGGAGAAGAAAAAAAGGTGGTTGCTGGAGACGCAGATGGTGGTCATAATGAGGGAGTGGGTGTAGTTGGAATATTGTACGTAGCATTTGGAGAAAGCAATGGCAAGTGAAGATGATGGTTTCGAGCTTGTTGTCAGACCGATGTGTGGGGATGGTGGTATGAGGTTATTGTCAATGTGCAACTTGTTGCTTTTAGTGATGGAGAAAAATGTGTACAAACGTGAAGGTCACACATTTCTTATTTTTTAACTTTTAGAGTAAGTTAGAGTTTTGCTCCTTGAAGTTTATACATTTTGATTCTTTTAATACAGATGTAAAAAAGTCTTTTTGCATTGGACTTAACATGAATACAAATTGTGTTAAGGAAGGACTAACCGTGATGAATTTTGGAAACCATGAGGACCATCCATATAAATCGTTCAAAATTAGGACCAAACATGCAGAAAGGGCATAATACATAGACCAAATGTGTAATTTACTCAGAAATTAATAACAAGACAATAAAATTACAACTTTTATTTAATTAGTCTCGCTTCGTATTAACCGGGAACAAACCCCTTCCGCCTTGTTCCCGAGATTCATTAAACGAGGGAAGACGAAAGACGACAACAAATTTGGAAGGAAGGCAATGTATAAGGGTATCCTGATTCTGCTAAACATTCCTTCCATGTCACAACTCCGGTTATAAGGAGGAGGAAGAGTCCAAGTATGGTGGTAGTAACAACTTCAATGTTTATCACACCTCCAAATATCCATAGCCTAACCTGCATCATCAATTTGCAGTCAATTTCGAAAACTAGGTCTCTACTAACAATGATTATGAAGATAACTAGAGGAAATTGAGAAGGAGATGAGTAATTATGCAGTTACAACAAGAAGCAAAATTTCGGCCATGATGATTTCGTTTTTGGTCATAGGTCCCATTTTTTGCAACTTTTCTTTGGCAAGCTTAGGTGGTCGGGACTGCTCTTTACTGATGGAGGATAAATCAAGTACAAAAGGAATGGAACTACAAGTAATGAAACGAATCCAGGTACAATTGTAGCTTTAACCCAATCAGTCCACTTGATCATCTGCTTAACGGTGGTGTACCTTTGAGAGAGTGGGAGGTGGGTGGGGATGGTGGGTTTTTGAGAGAGAGAGAGAGAGAGAGAGAGAGAGAGAGAGAGAGAGAGAGAGAGAGAGAGAGAGAGAGAGAGAGGGATGGGTTTTTAATATTTTAATATAAAATTAGTTAAAAAATAAAATAAGATGAAAAATATATAAAAATCTTTTTATATGAATAAAGGTTGACGAAACTTGAGACCATAGAGGGAAAGGAATACCGAAAAGTCAACAAGTGATCGAGGGTAGAACAGAGATCAGAGCAGGTACGAGAGTTTATTCTGGAGAGTTTTGATTCCATTTAAACCCATTTACCAGGAAGGGAGGATCGAAATCCACATAGCAGCCGTGGTCTAAAGAAATTTCCAATTTGAAAAGGCCCACCATAGTCGTTTGAAAATTGCACCATCAAGTGTGTATCTTCTTCGATTGCGAAGATCAGCAGTATCAGAAACAAAGAGCCGAGCGATCAATTCTCCGCGTCCGACAGTTTTACAGGCGCATGGCGGAAAAAAAGCAGCTCGTCTTGGTGGTCGAAGGTACCGCGGCTCTGGGTCTTTACTGGCGGACCATAGTCTCCGATTATCTCGAAAAAGTTATCAGGTACTCCTATTGTCTTCTTTAGATTCAAGAATCTCAAATTATGTGTAATTGAAGGTCTATTATCTGTAGAGTGAGCCGTGTAAAGATTTTACCCCCTTTCGTGGCTAGTACCCCAACCAGGCATATTGTCAACATTATATGTATCAATTGGATTGCCTATAAATTTTCAGTCTTGGTTTAAACATGGATGTTTTGGACTAAACATGGTGGTCTAAGATTTTCTTTTTTAATTTTTTGTTTGTTTGTTCATGCAGGTCCTTCTGTGATAGTGATTCTTTGGTAAGTCTCTTATCAATTGATCCAAGTAGCCATCATCATTTATTTCTTGTACAAATTTTATGTTATATACTATGATTAAGTTTCTATTTTATTTTTCATCTACGCCCAATTGCCCATATTTATTCTTGATATAATCTATAATCTTTTATTTCCACTTCATATGCAGAAACCATCCGGGACAATTGTCGAACTAGCTCTTATAATATTCAACGCTCACGGATCTTTTAGCCGTGCATATTCTATTTTCATTAATTCTTATTAAAAAAACTCATACTTTAAGATCATGTTTTTTAGGTTTCTATAAATTAAATGCAGCTTGCTTAGTACAACGAAGTGGGTGGACAAGAAATGTTGATCATTTCTTGGAATGGCTATCAGCCATGCACTTCACAGGTGGTGGTTTTTGTGATGCTGCAATTGCAGAAGGACTTGGTGAAGCTTTATTGGTATTTTATTTTATTTTAATATAATACGAGCCATAGATCTTTAATTCTTCCAAATAATTCAAAATTCATTTTTGATAACCAGATGTTTCCTCCACAAAATGAACACAGTATTGGTGTTCAAAAGCATTGCATTCTTGTTGCTGCAAGTAATCTGTATCCACTTTCAAAAATGCAAAAAATAGAAGCAACTGATGATAATGAAGCACAGTCAGAAAGCTGTTTATCAGATGCTGAAACTGTAGCTAAATCATTCCCTCAGGTATTTTTATTATTTATATATGAATATATATAGCAATTTTGGTCCCAAAAATATAGTACCAAAATTGCAAAATAGAAAACTTTTTGGGACCAAAAATGTAATCTAGATTTTGATCCTTGCTTTTTTGGTACAGTGTTGTGTTTCTCTTTCCGTTATATGCCCGGAACAGCTTCCAAAACTCAAAGCAATCTATAACGCGGTAATTATTTATTAATCTTAATATTTTTAAAAGCTTTTTTATTTCCGAAACACTGACTTTGAATTTAAATTATTTAGGGAAAAAGGAACCCTTCAGCAGCTGATCCTACTATTGATATTGTGAAAAATCCACATTATCTTGTACTCATTTCAGAAGCTTTCATGGAGGCTCGCGCAGCGTTAAGTCGTTCAGGAATTACAAATTTGCCCTCTCAAAGTCCTATAAAAGTCGTAAGCACCGATAAGCTTTTGTTTTATCTATAATAAAACAGAAAAGGGTATTTTAGTAATAATCTAAACTTTCAGGAGCCTACCATGGTTACTTCAATGCCACCTGTCCCAACCATGCAAATATCATCACCATTATCCGTTCCACAAGATATGTTATCAAGTAATGTTGGTCCACCACAACAAACAACACCTGCATTGCAATCGGCAAAGCCAAAATATGTCAAAATTTGGGAGGTAAAATCGATATTTAAATTTTCTTTTTTATATTATTATTATAAATAATCAGATAGTTGGAATAATGTAAGTGAGATACATCATACATCATACATCATACATGATGCAGGGTGAGTTATTCGGTCTGCGACAAGACCAGCCTGTATTTGTTACCAGATTAGAAGTAAGTTTAATGTATTTTTAAATATTTAATTAAAATTTGAACATAGAAAATTTATCAAATGTTACAAATATGGCAGGCGTACCAGAAGGCATCAGATTCTGAATCGTAAGTCAAGTTGTTGCAATGAAGCAAAATGTTTAGAGTTTTGAGTATTAATGAAATGCCTAAAATACCCTTCGTCTCTCAGGCTTGCAGCTGATTGGCCACGAACAATGCAAATAGTCCGACTTATATCACAAGACCACATGAACAACAAGTACGTTCACCTCCATCTACTTTTCTCACAGTCCTTACTTGTATTTTCTATTTTATAATTTATATTTTTTATAAAAAATTCCAGGCGATACGAGGGAAATGCAGATTTCCTAGTTTACAGGGCAATGAATCAACATGGATTCCTTAATCAACTGCAAGAAAAAAAGCTTTGTGCAGTGATTCAGTTACCATCACAGACTCTCTTACTCTCTGTTTCTGATAAAGTTTGTCGATTAATCGGAATGGTTTTCCCTGAGGTAAGTAAGTTGCAATTATTTATAAAGGAAAATTGCATTTTACCAATGTATTTTATTTTTTACTGAAATTTGAGTTGCAGGTTGATTATGATAATTTGGCAAAAGGAAGATCTAGAATTCCCAACCTAAGCACAATGCATGACTCTAATCGACCTCTTGATTACGAAATGTCAAGAGACACGGTTGATGATGACAACGAAGCGTTTATCTTAAACGCAATAAACATGAGCTTTCACAAACGTTTATCCCTGGCCCGCAAGATACTTTTCCCGATTCGCAACTCTAAAGCCAACATAGCCAAGAGGAACATCAACCAGGGACCACGATTCTGACACTTTTTGTTTCACCCCTCTTTTTAATCTTCATGTTTAAAAAACAAGTATACTAAATTACTAATTCGATCATTTTCATAGAGCTGGATTTCAATTCCAACCACCCCCTCACTTGGTAAAATACTTCTTTAGATAAAACGTAATAGCCTTTGTTTGGTGTTTCAAAAATCAAAAAACTATAACTGCATCAAACAAAACCACAACTGCAATTCAATTAAGAAACAATAGAAAGAAAAGATTATAGAAACAACACGTTACAAGGCGCGACCTAAAGGTTTCTTTGCATGCATGAATGTTTATTCCGTGTCGGAGTAAAAAGTTATAAATATTACGTCTAATTCATCTTATAAATTCTACTTAGATATTTAGGCCCTTAGGAGTGGGATCTTAGTAGATTTCACTTTTGAGATGCCACCTCAGCTTCTCTCTCTCATTTCCTCATCTCTGGAAATTGTCATCTTTCACTTTCTCTTATTTTTTAATTTAAAAACTTAATTAAAAAAATTTAAAACTATTATAACTTCAAAATAAAATACTTCATTAAAATCTAAAGTTACATTAAATTGCAAATTTAAAAAAAACCGTACACGATAACTTAAATCATAGATACGATAAATTAAAACCTAAAATACGATAATTAAAACCTAACTACGATCAACGATCTCAGCGTCGGTGGTCTCTGGTTGTCGGTTCGCCGATAGTGGTCCGTAAATTTGGTTAAATTTATACAATTATCTGACATATGCCTCAATTTGTAACGAAGGTGATGCATACTCCGATATTGTATTGCGTCCAAAATTCTGTGAAACGATACTGTTATACGTTCCCAGAAACCGCGGTTGTTTCTCACAGTGTCGTCTTCAAATTTGTTGATGAAGGCGGTTGCTAAAGCTGTCTCTTCTTGTTGAGTCCATCCCCAATGAATGTTTCCATTTTCCACCCCAGCCATTTTTTATAATAATATATATGAGTGTGTATGAGAAATATATGAGATGTGTATGTATATATATATAGAGGTAATTGAAAATTATTATTTTTTTTTATTAAAAAAATAGTCGTTAGCCAACGGCTAACTCCTTTGTCGCACGGGCTCCATAGTGCGAGCTCACGGCATGGGGGGGGGGGGGAGAGGGGGGCGGTGTTCACCGTACCGTCGCACACATCGGGCAGGACGTCGCAACGGCACACCGGAGGGCCTTAGGATGGTGTAAGTAGCTCTTGACCCATAATTTAATTTTCTTTTATGGCTTTGTCTAACTCTTTGTTTTCATTTCATCCGAGAACTAGACGTGTCAATAGTGTTATAATATAGAATGCTTTGATAATAATAATAAGAGTTTAACCTCATATAAATAGAGATACAAAATAGGCTCTCGACTAACTTAAATCTTAATGGGCTAACCTAAACCATAATGGGTATTAACCAACCCTAATCACTAACAAATAGAGCGGGTTTAATAAATTTGAAAATCCATTCCGTCACGCTCCAATGATCTTCAGGGTTTTGAATAATCGAATCTGTACCCGCATCCACCGAACAACGAATACCTTACCCTTTTTACAGTATTAAATTATACAATTTTGATCTGTGTTACAAAGTAATATTTCTCAAAAGAGATAAATGTATATTGAGCTTAAAGTTTTGAACATCTTATAATTTTTTATTGTTGTATTAGTTTCCTTTATTAGAAATTTAAAGTGTATATATATATATATATATATATATATATATATATATATATATATATATATATATATATATATATATATATATATATGGAGCGGCTTAGAAGTGGAGCAAATCACCAACGATTCATCCCAACCCCTTTAATAAAAAGATTAAGAGGTACAAATTGTAAATGGGTCCAAATCTAAGATCTAAATCCCCAAAATTATTACGGGTTTGGATCGAAGCAATCGTTGACAGGTCTAGGGAGGATGGAGGCGAGAGGCAAATGACAAAAGATCATGGACGATACCACCATTCTGTGGTCTAACGGGTTCCAGTGGGTTGGGGTGGAGCGGTTTCACAAAAGGGTTGAACCCATTAACTTTTAACCGATGAACAACATTTTTTAAAATATTTTTTACATAAATATTCCACCCCTATAAATATAACTTTTAACCATTTCAAAAACCACACCACCCTTCTACCTTCAACCATTCGAAAAACCACACCAACCTTCTATATTTCTCTAGCTTCATTCCAACTTTCAATTTATTTTTATTGAAATATATTCTCCTGGTAATTCCAATTCATATATGCGCAACAAATTCGTTGATGATATGGAAACAAACTATCATGTCATCATAAAACTTTCGATACGAAGATAGAAAAAAGTTTCACAACTTCAATAACTTATCTCGAAAGAAATCAAGATATTGGTCTAAGAATGTTCCTGATGTAAAGATATAGTGTATGTTGGCCTTATATTACACGACATGATCCTAAAAGATAAATATGCCGCTATATGTCCGATAAATGATATCAATCTCCCACTGAAATAGAATTAAATAAGGATATGATTCTAGAATTGCCAGACTAAGGCATTAACCACTAACTTCGATAGAATCTTTTTTATCAGATAGAGCGTGCCTACATACCTTTTCTAGAGCAATAATTTATTTAAATTCCGGTATTTAGGTTTTAAATTCTCACATTTAGGCTTTTAATTCTCATTTACAGTCACGTGTTTTTTAATGAAATGTTATTTTTATTCTTTATATTATTTATTACATTTTAAATTAGTTAATATTTTAAATAAAATGTTATTAAGTATTTTTAGTTTTATTTACTTGATTTCAATATAAAAAAACGTTGATGTCACAATATAGATAGGTTGAAAGGGTTGAAAAAGATAGTTTTCTTGCACAATGGGTTGTGACAACATAAATGAAAAAGAGAAAGAAAAACGGATTTGACAGTGTAAGATAAATATTGTGGGTCGAGGGAGAAGATGGATTCTCCCATCCTTAATAATGAAAACAAAGAGACAACAATTGTTCATACCTAAAAAAAAATCACCTATCATATATGCACCCTACCCCCCAATAAAAAGAATAAAGAAGACGACTTTGCAAGGGTAATCTTTTTATATCTTGAATGCGAGATTTCTTTCCCATCTTTTGGGATGATAATGAATGCAAGTGACAATCTCTCTCCCTTGAACCAATGGCAAATCATCTTCATAAGGAACTTTTTCACGCCACACAAATTCATTCTCATATTCATACTTTCTCACCAACTCACTCACGCTCTCAATCTCTTCCTTTATAACCACCCGCCACGTGTCAACCCCTCCTACATTCTTGTTCACATTCTTCAACGCGCGTTTAAGCACCCCAATCGCGCTCCCAATTTTCCCATCACTTTTTATACTTTTCGCCAAGTACTTGTGACTTCTCAACTCGTGTACTACTTTACAACACGAAATGTAGTCCTGCACAATAAATAACAACAAACTTTCATTTATTTGTGTATTATTATAGCATTCTACTTTTTCTTTTGTGTATTCACTTTTACATACCATCAAACTTGGTGAGATGTCTTTGCATTCTTTGACTGATTTCAAGAAAAAACGCGTGGCTTCATCGAATAATTGTACAACACCGTAGTGTAGTTTTTCTAAAAGCCCATCAGCAATTTGCTTCTCTTCAGCCTTCATTATGGTTACTATCTGCACATTTTTTTTTTATTTCGTAAGTGGAAAGTTTATAAAAATGAAGACACCTTTTTTCACATGTACATAAATAAAGAGAGGACAAGATATAATCAACATGTTTCTTAACTTTTGTTACAATGCTAGCAACCTTACTTGATATAGGTGGAGTCCATGCCTACGTGGCAAATTAGTTTTTATTAATATTTTATAGTTTATTTTGCTATGTAGGAGCCAAGCTGGATGCCACGTTGGCATGGATACTGGGTTGAGTTGCCACCATTGTAACAAAACTTGATGTTAAGGGCTCTATTAAAACCAATTAGAATTTTGATTACTGAATAACTTTTAAATAGTTTGTTACCAATTATATGTCATTAAACCTTTCTTGAAAGTTGAAACAAACAACAAAGAAGTAAAAGATGAAGTTTGAAGACTGACCTGAGCTTCAGCCAAGCAAATAAAGCTCATAACAGAAGAAAGAGATGAAGAAACTTCTGGTGGTCTTTCAGTGGAAATTGCAGGTTGTAAAGATGGAAGAATCTCATGAGCCAAATAATGATAAACCCCTGCAGATTTTCTGAATAGGGTGGCGGATTGCACTAAATCTATATAAATAAATATATAAGGATCAAACAAAATAACTTATCAATAATCAAAAATGTCGAAAGTATTTGTGTACCTGTCGTTAGAACTTGGGAAGCCCATTCACGAAGCATTGCACCATAGAAGAACAAAACCATTGCAAGTTCAAAATGCAGATTATCAATCTGAAAGAATCTTGGACCCCTGAGGTTGAAGAAAGAGGAAGAACTAAGAGGACTTGTCCATCTTATTTTAAGATCCGAAGTCCAACTAATAAGTTTTGTATTATCACCAATTGAATCAACACGTTGAATAAAGTTCTCCAATAATGGCAGATAAAGTTCTAGCTTTTGGATGCCCTGTTCACGCTGTGAAGTCAATCCCCCTGACTTCTCCCTTGCAATGGCATCTGTAATGGAATTGTTTTCATTGATGGATTCAACATCCACACGGTTGGAGCTTAACTCTTTTAGTTGTTCAAGCGTGCCTGAATCTTGAGCGCAGTATACATCTTCGAAAACAATCTGTTGAAATCGGGATTAAGTTAATTTCTCAATGGTATTTGCTTTCTTAGATAGATTAGGTATCAGTATGGTGAAGAGAATTTGTTGTCGATTATCAATGCCTATGAAGCACCAATTTCTACATGTATCATCGAACTATAAACCGAAAACCATCTATGATCAGGCAAAAACTAACGATGTTTGTTCTGATTTCCAATCGAGAAATCAGAATCACAATGTTTTATGTAGGAAGATTACCTTTTTGGTTCTGAGCTTTGAAGGGTCTTTGAATTGCAGCATCGCAAAGTCGAATCAACTAGAAATCCAACAAGGTAAGTGTCGTTTACCTTTTTGGAAGTTTCTTGGAGATGATAAAGGGGGATTTGAGCAATTTTCGATGTTACATAAGGTGTGGGCAGCAAGTGAATTAGGGTCTCGAAAGTTCCTGGCATAAACTGAGATTTATTTATAGTTTTTCACAATACATGGTGGGTTTTGATGGTGATGTTTATCCCAGAAGTGTTCATCCATTCAAATTAAATTCAAATTCTTGAATGCTAAGAATTTGGGATTGATGGTGATCGTAAGGGTGGGTTCCCGCGGATCCGAATCTTCATATCCGTTTCGGTTTGGAAACCCTTTGAAACGGCCGTAACGTTGATTAGTTAGTTTCGAGTCCAATGCCTTTTATCAAGGAATTTTACTTTTTTTTTAATTAACAATGTGTTTTATTTTTCATTTTATAATTATCCACCTATATTTTCTTACGGATTTAGACAAAAACATGTAATCGGTTAGCGATGATTTTTTTTTTTCAAAAATAATGACTTTTTTGTTTATTTAAATAAATATCAACAAATAGTTATAAATAATACCTTTGTTGGTTTAGTTAAACGATACGAATAATTATCTTGTTCGTTCGTCTAATTGCATGAAAGTCTGTTATTTAAATAAACGAAGGATATCTCTGAAGTTTGATGTTTTGATTTTGAACTATCACATATCAAATAAAGTAAGAGCAAAATATACAATTAATCCTACTAGATGTGCACTTCTTGTGGCCCATATTTCAATATGTCTTGTGTCATATTTTGCTAAAAATTTGTAACACTTTAATATATACTCAATTTACTTTCAAATACTATTTTTTTCGAAGATGAAGATGAAAATTAGTTGCTATAAGAAAACTAGATAATTTATGTATATTTACGATAATCTTGAGATAATTTTATGATTATCCCTAATTTAAAGTTATATTTTTCCGTCTTTTTAGAAAGAAAAATAGTTGCAATACGGATTGGCCTAACCATAAGATTGAAAGTAGATTAAGGTGAAGTGGGATTATAATTATTAATTAGAGTAAATTATAGTTTTCGTCCTATGTGTTTCTTTATCTTTAGTCTTAATTTTGAAAATTTGATATGAATGGCTCTTCTGGTTTGCAAATCCATCAATTTTGGTCCTTAATATCCTAGTTGCTGTTTATATGAGTCCACTAAATTTATGTAAAATAACAAAACACCCCTTTGTCTTTTATATTTTGTCTCTATTATTATAGTTATTTTAATTATTAAACAAATAGCCCACCTACCTACCCTTCACCCCACCCCGAACTTCCATGTGTAAACCATCGGCTTCAATACTGCTGCCAACCACCACCATCATCTTCATCTCCGACAAGCCATTGACACAACCACAGTCTAAAAGGTGCAACAACAGCGTGATGGGCGGGTCTAGGGGACATGGTGAACCAAAGCAGCAGAAGGTCAAGGGAACATGAGAATGTCAGTTTTGGTGGTTATGTTCGTTGATGAAAGTGGTCGCCAAAGATGCAGGTGGTTGTCGGAGATGCAAATGATTGTCAGATCGATGGAGTGGGTGTAGCTGAAAGTCTATACAAAACGGTTAGAGAAAACGATGATGAGTGAATATGATGGTTTCGATCTTTCCGTCAAATCGATGTGCGGAGATGGTGGTCTGAGACTGCTGTTGATGTGCACCTTGATGCTTTTAGTGATGGGAAAAAAACATATACCTATAAGAGGGTCATACAGTTCTTATTTTTTAACTTATAAAGTAAGTTGCAGGTTTGGTCCTTGAAGTTTATATATTTTGATTTTTTATCCAAAGGTAAAAACGAATTTTTACAGTAGGACATAACAGAAAATACTAATGGTGGTAGGGGAAAGGAGCACCCATGATGGATTATGAAACCACGAAGATCATCCATTATCAATTTTTCAAAACTAGCATCAAACATTCAGAAAGACGCATACTACAGGGATGGAAACTGTAATATACCCAGAAAATTATTAACGAGACGATAAAATTACAACTTTCATTTGATTAGTCTCGCTTCGCATTTACCGGGAACAAACCCCTTCGTGCGGTGTGTCTCGCTGCTGAATAGGGAAGAAAAGATCAGAGCAGGTCGGAGATTTTATTTGGAGAGGTTTGATTCCATTTTCAACGTGGATACTGGGAAGGGAGGATCGAAATCCCAGAGCAGCCATGGTTTAAAAAAGTTTCCAATTTGAAAAGGGTCCACCATAATTGTGTGAAAATTGCTCCATCACGTGTGTTTCTTCTTCGATCGCTAAGATCAGCAGTGTCAGAAACAAAGAGCCGAACGATCGATTCTCCGCGTCCGAGAACTTTACAGACACATGGCGGACAAAAAGCAGCTCGTCTTGGTGGTCGAAGGTACCGCCGCTCTGGGTCCTTACTGGCGGACCATAGTCACTGATTATCTCGAAAAAGTTATCAGGTACTCTTATTGTCGTATTTGGATACTAGAATTTCAAATTATGTGTAATTGAAGGTCTATTATCTGTCGAATGAGCCATGGAAAGATTTTACCCCCTTTCGTGGCTAGCACCCCAACCAGGCATATTGTCAACATTATATGTATCAATTAAACTGCTTAGCATTGTTTAGTCTTGGTTTAGACTTGGAGTTTTTGATTTATCGAGTTCCTGATTAGTTTGCCCTAGACTGATAGTTTCCAATCGCTGTGTAATAGGTTTATGGTCACAGAACAAGCTTTTTGTAAAAAAGGTATATTTTTTTGGGTTAAAACGGGTCAATTAACTTAATCGCCTTCAGCTAATTATTAATTTTTTTCATATATCACCAATCATAATCATGTATGACTGAACATTGGGGATGTTATGTTCGTAGTCTTTAGGGTTCTTGTGTATGTTTTTCTGTCAAGATTTTCTTTTCTAATTGTTTGTTTGTTTGTTCATTCAGGTCCTTCTGTGATAGTGATTCTATGGTAAGTCTCTTATCAATTGATCCAAATTATATGTTACATACTATGATTAAGTTTCTATTTTTTTCAGTTATTCTTCATTTAATTTATAATCTTTTATCTGCAGAAACCATCCGGGACTCTTGTCGAGCTAGCTCTTATAATATTCAACGCACACGGATCTTTTAGCTGTGAATATTCTATTTTCATTAATCTTTATAAAAAAACAATTCACACTTTAATTTCATGTTTTTAAAGTTTCTATAAATTAATTGCAGCTTGTTTAGTACAAAGAAGTGGCTGGACAAGAAACGTTGATTATTTCTTCGAATGGCTATCAGCAATGCACTTCACTGGTGGTGGTTTTTGTGATGCTGCAATTGCAGAAGGACTTGCTGAAACTTTAATGGTATTTTATTTTATTTTAATATAATACGAGTCATAGGTATTTAATTCATCCAAATGATTTAAAATTCCATTTTTGATAACCAGATGTTTCCTCCACAAAATGCGCCACAAAATCAACACAGTGTCGGTTTTCAAAGGCATTGCATTCTTGTTGCTGCAAGCAATCCGTATCCACTTCCAACACCGGTTTATCGCCCCCCAATTCAAAAAATAGAACCAACTGATAATAATGAAGCACAGTCAGAAAGCCGTTTATCAGATGCTGAAACCGTAGCTAAATCTTTTGCTCAGGTATTTTTTCATTATTTATAATGATTTTTATATATTTTAGGGTCGAGATAATGGGAGAAAACTCAAATTTGTGATGATACTTCGTAACAGCTTTGTAACAACCTGTAACTGACCAACTGCTTTTGTAACAACCTGTAACTGACTAACAGCTTTGTAATATTGGTCATTGATTGTTTTCATCCAAGGGTTGAGATTGAGTTTAGGGGTTTCCTTAGAAATATGAGCTCTTTAATGATCTAGACCCAGATATATTGAATATATTACGTTTTTGGTCCTTGATTATAGCTGATTTTTGCAATTTTGGTCTAAAAATATTGTCATTTTACTTGGAAACTGGGACCAAAAACCTTAAATAAGTACCAATATTGTAAGAGAAAACTTTTTGTGACCAAACTTGAAATAATCAGCTATATTCAGGGACCAAAAACGTTACAAAAACCTCAAATAAGGACATGTATTGCAAGAGAATACTTTTTGGAACCAAAAACGCTACAAAAAACTCAAATAAGGACCAAAATTGCAGGAGAAAACTTTTTGGGATAAAAAAACGTTACAAAAAACTCAAATAAGGACCAAACTTGCAAGAGAAAACTTTTTGGGACCAAAGTCGAATAATTCAGCTATACTCAAGGACCAAAAACGTTACAAAAACCTCAAATAAAGACCAAAGTTGCAAAAGAAAACTTTTTGGCACCAAAATTGAAAAAATCAGCTATACTCAGGGACCAAAAATGTAATTTAATGTATTATTTTATTAGCAGTGAGATTATACTTGTATGTATTCTAGATCTTGATTCTTGCTTGTTTGCAACAGTGTTCGACTTCTCTTTCCGTTATATGCCCAAAACAGCTTCCAAAACTCAAAGCAATCTATAACGCGGTAATTTTTTCTTATCTTAATATTTTTAAAAACCTTTTATTTTTGAAACACTGACTTTACATTTAAATTATTTAGGGAAAAAGGAACCCTTCAGCAGCGGATCCTACTATTGATATTGTGAAAAATCCACATTATCTTGTACTCATTTCAGAAGCTTTCATGGAAGCCCGTGCAGCTTTAAGTCGTTCAGGAATTACAAATTTGCCCTCTCAAACTCCCATAAAAGTAGACACCACTTCAATTCCTCCAGTTTCAGCTACCCCTCCCACTTCAGTTCCACCAGGTCTCTTTTAAATTCATTTTTATTAACATTATTATATTATTCTATATTAATAAATATAAAACATTTTGTATTTTTTTTAACAGTAAATGGATCTTTAATTAACCGACAACCAGTTCCTGTAGGAAACATCCCTCCTGCAACCGTCAAAGTCGTAAGCACCATTAAACTTTTTTTTTATTTATCTTTTAATAAAACAGAAAAGGGTATTTTCGTAATAATCTAAACATTCAGGAACCAACCACGGTTACTTCAATGCCACCAGCACCCGTACCTGTTCCCGCACCGGCCTATCAACACGTGCCACCTGTCCCACGTCCTACTTCTCAACCAATCCCAACCATGCAAATATCATCACCATTATCCGTATCACAAGAAATGTTATCAAGTAATGATGGCTTACAAGATATGAAACCGCTTGTAACCGCCATTCAACAACCAATACGTCCAGCTGGCACTGTAAACCATAACATTTTAAATAATTTATCACAAGCAAGAATCATCAATCAAGCAATTGCTGGAGGAACATCTATGGGGATACCATCGATGGGTGTAAACCCCATGACCATGCATATGTCTAATATGATATCGAGTGGAATGGCATCGACGATTCCGGTTGCTCAAACCGTAATCTCGTCGGGGCAATCGGGGATTCCGTCGATGGCGGGAACGGGACAGGTGGGGTCGACTGTCCCGGGTTCTTTTCCTTCGTCGACATCGAACATTTCCGGGACTTCGAGCCTTGGGATTTCACAGCCGCTTCAAGGAAGCGTTGGAATGGGTAATTCCGTTCCGGGGATGAGTCAAGGGAGCATTCCGGGGTCGCAGATGGTGCAGAGTGGAATGGGGATGAGTCAGAATATGATGAGTGGTGTGGGTCAAACAGGTATGTCGGGGGCCGGAACTGGAACCGGAAGTACGACCGGAACCGGAATGGGAACGATGATGCCGACTCCGGTCATGTCTCAGCAGCAAGTACAAGGAATGCAATCCGTTGGTGTGAATAATAATAATAATAATAATAATACAGCTGCTAATGTTGGTCTACCACAACAAACATCAGGGTCATTGCAATCAGCACAGTCAAAATATGTCAAAGTTTGGGAGGTAAAATCGATATTTAAATTTTCTTTCTTCTTTATATTATTATTATAATTAATCAAATAGTTGGAATAATGTAAGTGACATACATACATCATACACATACATGATGCAGGGTAACTTATCCGGTCAGCGACAAGGCCAGCCTGTATTTATTACCAGATTAGAAGTAAGTCTAAATGTATTTTTAAATTTTAAATTTTAAATTTCTAAATTTTAATCCGTCTTTACCAATTTCAAATGTTAAAAATATGGCAGGGGTACCGAAGTGCATCAGCTTCTGAATCGTAAGTCAAGTTGTAATCAACCAAAATGTTTAAGAGTTTTGAGTATTAATGAAATGCCTAAAATACCCTTTGTCTCTCAGGCTTGCAGCGAATTGGCCACCAACAATGCAAATAGTCCGACTTATATCACAAGACCACATGAACAACAAGTATAATTTTTCTCACAATCCTTCCATCTATTTTCTATTTTATAATTTTTTTTTTATAAAATTCCAGGCAATACGTGGGAAAGGCAGATTTCCTAGTTTTCAGGGCAATGAATCAACATGGATTCCTGGGTCAACTGCAAGAAAAGAAACTTTGTGCAGTGATTCAGTTACCATCACAGACACTTTTACTCTCTGTTTCCGATAAAGCATGCCGATTAATCGGAATGCTTTTCCCTGGGGTAAGACTAAAATTACATTTCTGGTCCTTGAGTCTACACAATTTTATCAAATTTGGTCCCAAATAGGAAAGTAAGTTGGTATAATATGGTATTGTTGGTGTTAGGACATGGTGGTGTTTAAGCCACAAATATCCGGTCAGCAGCAACAACCTCAACAACTTCAACCGCAACAACACCCGCAACTGCAACAACAACAGCAAATGCAACACATGCAGCAACAGCAACAGCAGATTCCACCGCCACAGGGGCAGCAACAGCAGGCGGCCCCACCACAAATGCAACAACAACAACAACAACAGCAACAACAAATGGTGGGGACCGCAATGAACCAAGGGTATGTTCAAGGTCCCGGGGGGAGGTCACAAATGGTGAATCAAGGACAGGTGTCATCACAAGGACAACAAAGCATGTCCAGTGGGAGCTTTATAAATTGATTTAATAAATTCATATAAACACACGCCATGCATTTCAGTCCCACATCTACGTTTATGTTTTTTTTTTTTACCACTTTTATTTGTTTGATTAGAGATGTTTGAAATTTTATGATTATATTTAAGTGTAGGATTTTATTTATGGATCGGAGTAAACAAGCTTTCCATGTTATTCCATTATGTAATGCAAATTTTATTTGTCTAAATAAAACGTGTTGTTAAAAAAAAAACCTAAAAAGCAAGTAAGATCATAGTTGCGTCGTCATGATTTGATTAGTCTGTATACCTAAAAGGTTCTTGTGGGGATATGGTCTTTCTAATTTTTTTGTTTTTTGTTTATTTTATTTTATTTTTGAGTTGTTTGATTAGTTCCTTTTTTTTCCACTTTATATTTTTTTCAAGAGGTTTAACCACACTACTTTTGATTTTGTCCCCTTATTGTGACTTTATCAGATGTAACTTGGGTTCCATTTTTATGAAATTCTATATTTTTTTTTGTTGACGTGACATAGTATGGTTATATGACGTGCTGGCTATAGCCTGTACGCATGTTAACAATTTTATTAAATAGTAACTAGGTTTCAGTTTTCTATCAATATCATGAAAATGTTGAAATATAAAATAGACATTAGACAATGCCGATAATTAATGAAGACGATTGTTCCCTTATTTTTGGATAACTAGGATAAACCTTATACGGGCCAACTTTATTGACCCAAGAAAAACCGAAGGCCTAGGCAAAATACATTGCAAACCACATGGATGATGGAACAGGCAAACAATCCACAAAAACAGAACAAAAAAGTGGTCACTCAAGAGTTGACTTTTGGAGTGTTTTTATCCCAAGCTATTTCACCTCTAAGCCACCTAAGAGATGATTCAACTTTTTCATTGTAAAATTATGTAGTGAAATTAATACCGTGTTGGAGTTTATTTTAGTAATTATAGTATTAATGTTTTCCCCGACTTGTAACGACATTGCATGTACTCATGGGCAGAGCCAATAAGGCCATCTGGTGTGGAGGATGCGAGAATGCACTTTTCCTTGACGGTGTTGCTATTTAAATAATATTTATATTTATTAATATTTAATATTTGAAAGGTGGTGGGATAATGATAGAACATGTTTATTTAAGGTTAGAGGGTTTGTTCAAGATGAAGTTCTATTAGATTAACAATACACAATAAATAAACAAATGAATATTATTATTGATGGTTTTGAACTAAAAGTATATTCGAGGGAATTTTCAAATAACTACATAAACTCGTTAATTTTTGTCTTTTCAAACATAACAATCTGAAAATCTCAAAAAATAAGTTAGTGTATAAGCTATTGTGACGTGTCAAAGATAACCTAAATTGGTGCTCTCCAAAGCTCATAAATAAAAGGCTTGTTGCACTAAAAACTAAAGTAGGTAAGCTGAGGCGATAAATTATAGATACTTAGCACAACACTAAAGGACAATGTAATACTTTACTTCTTAATAATATGTATTAATCTTGTCCTACCCCTGAATTTTTTTTTTTTAATTTGCCTCTGATGTAAAATTTTGCCCCGGTCTAACTATATTAGCTTTTTTGGATATGATAAGTTATTTAGTACATACACATCATGTCCATTCCAACAACCAATAGAAATTTCCATAAAAAAAAAAAGAGAAAAAGTACAAAAATTTCAAAGCAAGGGAGCAAAATATAAACTTAAGCAACGATTTGTTTAAAAGATTAACTCACCCAAATAAAACAAATATAAAATTTGATTACTATTTTAATGATATTGTCCTTGTTCAAAGTTTTAACTATTTTTTTAAAGTACCCGTGTTCCAAATATATAGCAGAAGTTTCCACTCCTAAAGCTACTTGTAATCATAGTAAAGTAAAATAGTTCCATTGGTCACCTTTCTCCCCCATTAAAGCTACTTGATAGTTCCACACTCACCAACTTTTAGCACCTCTACAGTTTTCAATTAACCTTTTATTTGTTTATTCTATATCAGAGCAATATGAAGAATAAAAAGCATAGGAAGTTAACACGACAACTTTTTATAAATTCTGTCTCATCATATACACATGGGAGGAAAATGATGTATTAAAACATGTATGGAAAAAGTAAATAATTTTTACTTTATATTTGTTGACATCACAACTCTTATGATCTGGTAACGAATATTATCATCAATTTGTTACAACTTGTAATACACACCAATATGTCCACAATTACATGTAATTGCTTATTTGATAATTATGTCTTTCATGTATATAGATAATATAGATATATAGTGCAACATGACAAACTAGAAAAATGTAATCATTTCAAGATCGGCCACAAACTTCACCAACCGAACGACACATTTCCTCGTATTTCTATTCAAGTGCTTCAACTACAACCATTTTACACTTGGGTCCCTCCACTTGAAGTATCATGCTGTTAATCACTTCGACACTTTGTTGCGCTCCTCGTCCATTCCACCATTTCCTGTCAATATTTGTTGACCTAAGCAACAATCATGACAATTTTGCTTACTCAAATCCCAATAATACGTAAAAATATACCAATAGTTGTAATATTTAAAAGATACTCGTTTTTTAACTATTACAAAGTTAAAAAAACCGTTGTACATATGTCATCGTTATTCGAAACTTCAACATCTATCGACAATTCAACATTTAGGGATGTCAAACTTCCATTTTCATGTTGACAAAATGAAATCTAATAACGTGCATAACATACATCTTACAGCATGTAATTTGAAAGGAACTATATACCTTCTTAGAATGTAATTACAAACTTAATCATTAATACTGTGTTTAATGACTATTTTATGGTCCCTTAAATAGGTATGTGTACATACACAAACTACTTATAGTCACTTTTGTTATGTTGATGACGTAGATAGTTAGTGCCATGGTTTTTAGTGGTAGAAAGCATGCGGTAGAAAGCATGCGGGTAAACTACAAGACTTTCTAAGCCACATTCAGAAAAGTTCTTACTATTAAATTATATGTATCATATCGGGTCGTGATCAATTATGTTTAATTGGTAGAAATTAGAATAACCAATGTCTAAAGATATTCTATTTTTGCTCAATTTATATAGAAAAACTCTGTTACACAAACTTATATTATTGTGTTTCATAATATTATTGAAGTATTCAATATCTTATTTATAACCTAGTCAATCGGTTAAAATATGGTTGTATAATTCATCTCAAAACACAATTTATTACAAAACTTAATAAAAAATAAATATAATATGACAAAAATAAGCATTTTAACACTTACAAATATGTAGATAACAACATGACAAATAGCAGTTTGATGACACTTGTCTAACAATAGCAGTTTGATGATACACTTGTCTGAATGAGAAAAAGTTAAATTCAAATGATTTATGTTTAAAATATCATTTATATTATAATCATAATTATTTATTATTATTATTTTGGAGGTGAGAGATGGGAATCCAAAATCCATTTTTTATTTTTTATTTTTTTTAAATAAATAAATTTATATTAAAAAATATGTATCATTATCCAGTATGTAAACTAAAATAAATATCTTCCTATTTACAGTATAATATTATAAACTAAAAACACAAGGTAAAAAAGAATCGGAAATAAATCGTGTAAACAAGTTTCGAATTTGTGGACTTTGTGTAGATACATACTAAAATTAATATAAATTAATGATCGTATGTTGTCCGATGTTTTTATCATTTCATGTGTGATGTATATATGTATGTTCCATGTTAAATTAATAAGTATATTAAAGAAAAAAATAAAAAATATTTTTTGGGTTTCGGATGTCGAGATATCAAAATATTTCTAAAATCACTATTCGAATCTGAATCCAAAAGTTCGGATATCCGAAAATCCGGATATCCAAAAAATCTGGATATCTTAAATTTCTGATAATTTCAAATCGGCTTTGCGGATATTCGGATTCAAATTTTTGAACACCCCTACTGGCTACAATACCAATCATAACCTGCTTATGCTCAGTATGATTTTACATAACATGATCATGATAATAATATTTATCCAACACCTTAATAATACTAATATTCTCATATGCAACAATCAACACACACGAAAGATGAAATTACTCACACGTTCGGAATTACTAATACAAAGTCATAGTAATCCGTATTCCATAAGATTACATGTCTAATTCAAGTCATTTCATACTAAAATTCTTAATTAATTTCTTACATCATCCGATCATCAATCTTTTCCTTAAAAGAATTGATAAACTTCATCATCTTTTAACTTCTATCTCCTATGATCAGTTCTACCTTTCGTGCAACTACCGCCAATTTACCTCCTTGAGTCAACACTAATTATCACATACTTTTTACCAGGTTACCAATCCCACCATTACATAAAACCCTCTGGCGATGTATGACTTTGGACTAATAGGGAAAACGGTCTCATTCATCCAAGACCGACACATTCATAACGGCTTTCTTACTACTTCGTGCTTCATCATTCATTTTTATCACTTCATTCTTATTGAGGATTCTATAAGCAATCGACTCGAGTCATAATAAGTAAAGAAGAAGATGGCATCATTTCATTAAAGTAACCCATCATCAAAAGAGAATCCAAACGAAGGTGACTGACATATCTTTAAGTGACTCATCATAATTAGTTACCTACAATTACCATTGTAAAATAATAGGTGGGACATTTTGCACCTCATCACCAACCTCAACTCGTAGGGCTTGACAATCATTACATTAAGCTATTTCTTTTATTTCCCACATCTCGGTTGGTTGTACTCAATAACAATTCAATATCGACTACCATATATGTTCTTAATAGTCCGAACAGTCAATGATTCAGATGTCAAAATCTTATTGGTCACACCTAACGACGACTAACCCACACCATCCAACTTTTACTTTTCATCAATCAACTGAAAATTGGAATAGAGGCTCACAACTACTTAAACCATCATTTGGAATCTTCCACTTACCTCGATCGGAATTTACCAATGATAATCTAAGATAATATCATAATATACCAATCTCATTAGGCGTTTACCAATAATAAATTAGAGTTTTCACCAATCCTCATTTAGAGATCCACCGACCTTAATCATAATTCCGCCAATCCCCTTTTACCATATGCCACAACTATCCACATGGATGTTAACATATACCCATACTATACTACAACCCACTACGTTTACGAGTCATTAGTACAATTCATTTACTTATCACCACAATCACCCCAAGGTGATTATTTACAATTACTAATTATCATTTTAACTATACATAAATTCTTTAGTTATATTAACTATAACTAATCAACCAAGTGTCACTTAGTTCCACTATCCAACCATTCGAATATACTTAAGCCATTTAGGTACACATACGACCTACACTAGTCATTAAGGCATGAACACAATCCACTAAGATAATATTCATCCACCTAGGTATATATTCATACTATCTAGGCTATCATCAAGCTACTCGAGCTATATACCTCATCTATTACTTTCTCAACCCCACAGTATTGAGTTATAAAGACTCACCACACACCAACCAACATGCAATAATATAACAATGACCAAATAGGCCCAACAACATGGGTAGTCGTAGTAGTTGATAGGTTTTCTAATACCCTAGAACAGGCAAACATGACAGCAGAAACACATAAAAATTCTAAGGCAAGTAACAATTGCTAAAACCTACATGAAAATTACTCATTGGCTATTTACAACTATAAGAAGTTTTAAGAATACCAACCTTTAGCAAAACCGATTTGCTTGAAGAACCCTTGTGTAGATCGAAATCCCCAAAGCTAAGGAAGGTAGTATATCCAAAAGAGAATACCTCTTGATAACGCGTTAATTTTGCACATATTTCGGGCATTATCATAATGTTTTTATGGCTAAAATTAAGTTAAAAGGGGCTAAAATACTCACTACACTTGGAAAATGACTTTGTACAGGATTTTTGGACATTTGGGTGAAAACTGGCAAAAGTTGGAGAAAAGGGGGCAAAAATGACAAATTGCTGAAAGTTGAATATTAGCGGCACTAACTTCTACATTAGCGGTGCTAATGTGATTAGCAGCGCAAACTTCTACATTTGCGGCGCTAATGTGTGCTGTTGGGACAAATCCGAACCGTCGTGATTTCAGGGTTGACCAAAGACCCAATCTTCCGGGGACCAAAAGTTAGCGACGCTAACCTTATAATTAGCGCCGCTAATGGTGCTGAGGCCTATATATAGTAGATCATTTCATCCTGGAGGGGGGGGGGAGAAACCTTGATCAATTTCCCACGAACTGGAGAGCTTCCGAGGCTATTTTATGACGGTTTAGAAGGCCGGATCACGTCTTTCAAGATTCGGTTTACGTATATTTGGTTGTAAGCAACGTTTGATTTACATTTCTGTATTTTGATTCAGTTCTAGCCATGTTTGGCTAGAACCACATTCTAGTTCAGAGTTCGGACATGTTTATTGTTTTGTTTGAAACATTCGGCTTGATGCTTGTTTATGAACAATTCTAATGATCATTTTCTTGCTTCAATTTAAGTCTTGAATCTGATTTGTTTTTGACCGATCACTCTAAATAGATCTTTTTCACGCACTGTTAATCGACTATGTGAGGCACCTAATAGTTTTATACAGTTGATGTTTGGTAACAAAAACAAGTGTTATTTCTTTGTTTAGAATTTGGTCATATGTTCACACACTTCCCAGCCGACGAGAAGAATTGGACATTGATTGGTACTTGCACACCTCATGCAGTTTCTGCATTCGACCTATAAGCGGACATTAGGTCGGGTAAAACGGAACTAGGTTTAGGTAATAAGCGGACATTTATTTAAATAATTTAGCAAGTTATTCTCATAAAGACTGCATTTTATGATTATAAAAGCCAACTTAGAATTTCGTTCTTAGACACATCAAGGCGAATTCATTCTAATTTGATAAACATTGAAGACTCGGGACTAGGTTTTTATTTATTGAATTTCTCTAAAATTTAGTATTTGCATGTTTCTGTTGATTATTGTTAAACTTTTATTTAAAACTCCCCCAATTACATTTCATCAAGGCATAAGCTTTGAATCCCATGTCCTTGTGGATCGATCCTGCTTACCATGTACTCTAATACAGTGCAGTCGAGCAGATATTAAAAAGATCTCGTGTCCCGTGTCTTTGGGGACACGACAATACTAACATTTATGCTAAGATCTCTTCGTACAGGTACACCAGTTGTACTCGACCAAGATATTGAAAAGACTGCTAGAAGCCTAAGGAAGCAAACTACACTTTGCAAGAAGCAAACCGCTTCCCAAACTTCTACATTTCCTTCCACCACAGAAACTCAATCAACCGAAGCTACATCCAACGAAACCTACACCGAAACAACCTCACCACCATCTCTAACTCTATTCATACACCTATCACCAATTTAGCAACTGAACAAACCCTTCGCCAATGTGCAACACTAGATGTTTCCCAACAACCCCTATGCATCACATATCCTACCATGATCAATTTCGAACTCCGATATGGTCTAATCCACCTCTTGCCAACCTGTAGAGGGGTCGAGAACGAAGACCCTCACAAATTCTTAAAGGAATTCCATAGTGTTTGCACCGACATGAAACCGCATGATGTCACCGAAGACTAAATCAAGCTAAAGGCATTCCCCTTCACTGTTCAAGACTCAGCTAGAGACTGGCTCTATTACTTGCCACCTGGATCCGTCACCACGTGGAATGAGCTAGCCTGCATGTTCCTAGAAAAGTACTTCCCAGAAATGAAAGCCTCTGCCCTTTGCAGGGAAATTATAGGTATCAAACAACAAAAGTGGGAAGCACTACACACACCGATCATCAACTCCTTCAATATTTTTGTGAAGGGTTATCATCGTGGGATCGTTGACTATTAAATGCTTCAAGCAGAGGATCAATTATAGATAAAACCCCAACTCAGATTCGGAAATTAATCAAAACAATGGCCGAAGATTCTAAGCATACTCTTCAAAATGATGAATGGTACGCGGACCCACTTGGGGCAGGAAAAGAAGTTAACACACCTCAATTGGAAACCCAAATTTCCGAGTTAACTAAAGTAGTCCTGTTACTCACAAAAGAAAAAGTCGCCCAACCACAAGTTCGACCATGTGGTGTTGATAACACCAAAAGTTTTATGTGGATTAGTAGTGGGGGCAACCATAGCCGACGGTGGAGAAGAAAACCGGCAGGATTATGAGTCGAGGAGCAGAATCGAGAGATAAGCAGAGAAAAATTAAGAAAAATGGTTGAGTTATGATACTATATTAGAGGATAATGATTTTCATATATATTTTTTTATTTTTGGAAACGGCAAAAGATTGATATTAATATTAAAAATTATATATAGACACCAAAAAGGCCAGCGAGATGCCAAGCCAAAATCATCAACAACACCATCTATGAACTATAGTTGAATATAAGGAGTGACATTCCAAGCTGACCAACACAAACCGGACTTCTTACCCCTAAGTTTGATCCAGTTGAACACGTCCACCTTGATTTGGTCCGTCACACCTTAAATTGAAGGTTGGGTGTGTCGAAACACTTTTTCATTCCGAACTCTCAAAATGTTCCATATCGTTCCGTAAACAATAGAAATGATTTTCATATCATCACAATAATACGTACACATCAAGTTATATACATAATACAACAATAAACAGGCTGGACTAGACATAAACTAAGTACAATTAATGAAGTTCATACTAATGATACAACAATCTAAGCTACCCGTCTACACAATAGTTTAGAAAATATATATGTGGATCACATACACATATATCTATATCATACATTTTTTTTAGCATCATCCCTTTAAAATACTATCTCAAAAACCCTTAAATTTGTTAACCAAAAGTAGTTCAATTTCCCCCAGATTTCTGGACATGACTCCACTTCGACACTTTATTGGTTCCAAATAGTTTTACTATTAATTATGTCGTTCAATCATATAATGTTATGTAATACTTTTAATTCATCGATAGAGCATTTTCTCTTATTTATTGAAGTTAAATATCATACAAAGAGCGTAAAAAATTCCATTGAACTCTATAGTTTTTGTTTACTAAACAAAATACCATCGATAAATATTAATTGTATCTAGATGAATTACGTCAAATCAACAAAATCGATCGAATTAACATACATCTAATACTCCATTAATAAGTTATTACAAAAGCAATTTACTTAATTTACCATCATTGCTTTTAGCAAGAGAATGGCTTCCTTTATTTCACTTGATAAACAATAAATCTTTTTAGAGAATGAGAGCTCCACCACAACTACAAAACCATGATGTTCTTGGTGAAGATCGAGACATAAGCATCAATCCCACACTCTAAATCTTACTCACCTCCACTCGTAACCCAAAACACGCCGCCGGCCGCCGTTGTCCCGATGGTTTCCACCACTTCTCCTCCACTTCCCAAGGTCAGTAATCATCCCTCAAATATTTCGATTTTACACGTTAATCCAATTGCTTGCAAGCTTCAAAATGAAATCAAATCACAGGAAGCTCAATTGGATGGAGATTGGGAAGAACAAGGACCGCGACGGGATGCAAAATGGTGGTACTCGACGTTTCATACAGTCACCGCCATGGTTGGTGCCGGTGTTCTTAGCTTGCCGTACGCTATGGCCTACCTCGGATGGTACGAAACGAATCAATTAACCAAATTTTCTAAAGCTTACAGATATTAATTTGAAGTAGAATGTTAAACAGGGGTCCAGGTATGGCGGTAATGGTGTTTTCATGGTGCATAACGTTACACACATTTTGGCTCTTGATTCAACTCCATGAGTCCACCGACGGGATTCGTTTTGACCGCTACATCGATCTAGCCAGACATGCTTTCGGCCCGAAACTCGGGCCATGGATAGTACTACCACAGCAACTGATAGTACAAGTGGGAGTGAACATTGTGTACATGGTAACCGGCGGAACTTGCCTCCAAAAGTTCATGGAAATGGTCTGCACCGACTGCACCAGGCTCAGACACTCGTACTGGATCATCATCTTCGGTTCCACACATTTCCTACTCTCTCAACTCCCGAATTTCAACTCCGTCTACGGCGTTTCCCTCGCCGCCGCCGTTATGTCCCTATGGTATACTCCACCGAATCAATTTTCCTTCAGATTTGACCAATTTTTTAGTCTGGATTTGTTTAATGCGACAGTTATTCGACTATAGCATGGGCGGGTTGCCTGAGCAAAGGAAGACAACCGGACGTGAGCTACGCTTACAAGAAAACAAGCGGGGCGGATTCGATTTTTCGAATTTTCAACGCGTTGGGTCAGATTTCGTTTGCGTATGCAGGGCATGCGGTGGCGCTCGAAATCCAGGCGACGATCCCTTCGACGCCGGGAAAACCGTCGAGGGTGGCAATGTGGAAAGGCGCCATTGGGGCGTATTTTGTGAACGGCGTTTGCTATTTTCCGGTGGCGATTATCGGGTACTGGGCGTTTGGTCAAGATGTTACCGATAACGTCCTGGTTGCACTGCAAAAACCGTCGTGGCTCATTGCCGCCGCTAATTTGATGGTCGTCGTTCATGTTCTCGGCAGTTATCAGGTTCTTAATTATATTATTTATATATATTTTTTAAAGAGAAATATCATTAAAATAAATTTTATTTTCAGGTATTTGCAATGCCATTATTTGCATTAATAGAAAAAGGATTAACGAAAAAGTTCAATGTTCCTTCTGGATTAGCGTTAAGACTTGTTGTTCGTACTTTTTATGTTGGTAAGCATATTTTAAATTTTCCATTTTGAAATATAAGTAATTTAAAAGATATATATTTTTAAATACTTATTAAATTATTTGAAAATTGCAGCATTCACTTTGTTCATGGCGGTGACATTTCCTTTCTTCGGCGACCTTCTTGGGTTTTTTGGTGGATTTGGTTTCGCTCCCACTTCTTATTTCGTAGGCACTAAATTAAGTTCTATAATTACAAATATATATAACTATAAATTTAATTTTTTATGTAATATAAATGCTTAATTAAATTTTGCAGCTTCCAAGCATAATATGGCTCATATTGAAGAAACCCAAGAGATTTAGTACATCGTGGCTTGTTAATTGGGTAAGCATTTACACAGAGTAGATTTTTATATGTTAAAATTCACATATATACATGTAATGAATATATTAAAACAGATTGGGATTGTTAATTTGTTATTAAATTATTGAAGATGAATAATGGTGGATTTTCAGGTGGGAATATTTATCGGGGTGTTTATAATGCTAGCATCAACCATCGGAGGTTTCAGAAATATAATCGCCGATTCTGCAACATACAAGTTTTATCAGTAAATTAATTTACTTTAAAATATGTTGAAGTGATGTATTTGTATAATGGTAACATGTGTCAAATATCCAAATACTATGCCTATTCATATTGCAATGAAAATGTAAGTTAAATCTAGTAACGTGTCAATCTGGTTAGTCAGTTAGATACATACGTCTCGATATAAATATATTCATAAATTTATATATAATTACACAATTACTACACGTATCTACAAATTTCTAGATATACATGTGAACGTAATGAGTATCCGAGAGTTTCAAGACTAGCATAATGTATCATAGATATAAAAATGGAAAGTTTATAAATAGAGGTGATGTTATGGTTAACAATGGATCAAGTTAGAGTTCCAGTTAACTTACTGAATTAAAGAAATTAAGATTTATAACCAAATTGGCAAATTCAATATTTTTGAATATATATAGGTTGAAAATTATCAACTCAACTAGCATATTAGATAAGCAGATTAACTTTTGGCAGATTTTTTCCAAATCCAGTTAAAGCTAAAAAGAAATCCAATTACAACTTAATTTTCCAAATAGCATTCTAAATTTTAAGACTATAGGTTTTGCTTTGTATTTTTTAATTTATAAGATTAGAGAAAAATATCAAATAGAAATACATATATATTTGATTGGGTAGACTGGCATCAGATAAGAAATTTTACTATAACCTAAACCATATGGCTACATGAGTTGACAAATTTAGCTAAATAGGTTGAAAAACTAACCAAACCGCTAACTACATGAACTTCGGGGTTAGGTCTAAGTCAGGTTGCTTTTTTGCCGATTCTGATGATAATTCTATCAAAGTGAGAGGTGATAATTCGATCAACTTATATAAATGAACCAAGTCAAACAATATTTATATTTGAGAAAAAAGAAAAACTAGTAACTTTTAGGCGTGAGCACCAATTCCTCGTAACGTATTTGGAATCAATCAAATTCATGTTTTGGTTGTGGTTGGTAAAGGTTAACGATTTTGTAACCACCTCTTTAACTATCCAACCTCCTATTTAATCTTAATAGTTTTTTTTTTTTTCATAAAAAGACCAATAACTGTTTTTACAATTCTCATGAAATTTATATTTTATATATAATTCGGATTATATATATGGCAAAATAACACTATAACTCAACAAGTTAATGACATTGGTTTAAAAGTTTCATCAGTTATTTTTCTTGCTTTCTAGGAGAACGAACTCAAGTTTTATGTGTTTAAATAGTCCCTAAAACGAAATCGAATGGGTAAAATGGTTACCTTTTTGCTTAGTCACCAATATCGTGTCATGTTGATGCTGATGTGGACTTTGATAATGAAAAACTCAAAGTTTTGCTGATAACCCTTTTCTATTTCATGCATTTGCTTCATTTATGCATCCATAACAGGTATCTAGGTCAAACATTTTTGCCAAACATTTCTCCAAATCACTAGTTCTGATATGTACGACGCAAGCCCTAAGTTTCTAGGTCATTGGAACAATTTCCAGATAATCTCTTCATGTTTCGAATAGTTTCAATTCTTAATCGATTATCGTTTGGGTTTTCATCGCTTTCCGGACCCGGTCTTCGTGATTGGCAGCGACGACCTCCTTCAAGTTATCCATGTTCTATGCTTTTATACCTTCGAGGTGTTTAACGCAGGAACCGACATTCATGGGGACGGAGATATTGATGAAGTGACAGTTTCACTCACTGGAGGAAGATAGATGACGTTTTTATTAAATAACAAAGGGGTTTCCGATGACATGCTAGTGAAAATCACGTCGGCCACAACGACGTAAATCATCATTTTATCGAGTGTTTTGTAAACGATTACGCTTTCTTTAAACATGTCACGGAGCACGTCAGCGCATTCGACGGACCGGTTCACGACCACCATTTTCGTTCATCCTTTTGACACCAATTGTTTGATGACTAGTTTTCCGATTTTGTCGGCTCCGATGATTAAAGCTCGAGCAGTGGAATGGGTGGATTGTGGAAGCTTTAATACATCTAACTCCACGGCTATTCAGTTGACGGAAACTACTCCTTCGGCGATATTGATCTCAGTCCAAACACGTTTCCTAACCATGATGGCGTGATATTGTTCACCTACCACGTCTCCTAACTTGTCCAGCTAAGCAAAATGTAACCCGGTAAAAACATGTGGTGACTTAAAGGTCATGTCAATGTAAAGTTCATACCCCTAAAATGCAAGAAAATTAATTGAGAGGCCATTTAAAACAGAAAGTGAAAGTTAATTAGGCTACAATGTTATATATATATATATATATATATATATATATATATATATATATATATATATATATATATATATATATATATATATATATATATATATATATATATATATATATGTATGTATATATATATATATATATATAAATATATATATGTGTGTGTGTGTGTGTGTGTGAAAAGGTTCAAGAAGTGTCTAAATTAAACATTGGTAGTTACGGTCTAATCTCATCTACACATTCATTCTATTTTCGGTAGACGCGCATGTACCCGATTGGAGCAAAAAAAAGAACTCAAATCTATCCTATTATTTTATACGTTTAGAGCTTATTTTATCGAACATAAATTGATTATATAAAAATCTATTTTTTGTTCTTTACAAATAAACATTCATATTGATATATAAAAAATGTTTTTTTAAGTCATCTCGTTAATTTTCACAATATGAATTTGAATTGTTGCTAATTCATTCATTGACATTCACGATATGAATCTTAATTTATGATATATAAAAAATATTTTTTTAAGTCAGCTCGTAGTCTCTTCTTTACCCCAATCTTTTCTTTTTGTTACTGATTTGCCATAGCTTTTCCTAATCATTTCATTTTTCAGTTTTTAAAATGTAACAATCAGGTTACCACTGATGTGTCGGTAATGCTGATTTCTAATTTGTTGTAACTTTTTTTTTGTTCTATAAAATTCATTATATTTTTGAAAACTTTTCATAAAAACCATTATTTTTCCGAACGCTTTTCATAAAGGGCGTTATTTTTCAAAAACTTTTTATAAAAGCCATTATTTTTTTGTTCTATAAAGGTCATTATGTTTTCGAAATTTTTTCACAAAAACCATTATTTTTCTGAAAACTTTTCATATATTGTTTACATAATTTTTTTTTCGTATAATACGTATATATAAATATAAATGCGTAATTTTTTCGTATTTATGGTAAAACAATATAATTTTGACTAATTCGTAAAGCTATGCAAAATTGCAAAATAATGTCATTTTGACTATTTCACAATGATCTCATCTATTTTGTAGTGTCCCTTAGGCCTTCCGGTATGCCAGCCCGACGCCGTGCCCGACGACCGCGAGCACTGCGGTGAACACCGCCCCTCCCCCCCATGCGAGCCCGTCGCACACTGAACCCGCACGAGCTTGCAACGTCGTGCGACGTTTGAAAATCTGAACGTTCGGCAACGGCTATATAGCCGTTAATATTAAAAAAAATTTAAAAACTTTATATATAAACACACACATATTCAACATTTTATATTGAAAATCTCTCCAAACTCTCCAAACATTCTCCAAAAAATATCAAATGGCTCCCAAACAAGCATCCCAACGAAAGTCAAAAACCGCGAAGAACATTTTCCCGCAATAATCACCGGAACCCGCTCCGTACATTCCGCAAATGGAGCGAGCGTTTTTTTCCCAACCTCAATTCCAATACCAATCGATGCCCCCTCAATTCCAATACCCGCAATCTCCCTTCAACCCGTTTTTCGGGACACCTACCGGGGGACCTTCCGCGGCTTTTACGGAGCCACAACGACAACATATCGACACTTCCGATTCGAGTGACGATGCAGTGCCGGAGACACAACCGGAGGATTTAGAAGAATCGGAGCCCGAAGAACTCCCGCTTCAAAGAAAAAGCCGAAAGAAACCCACCGGTCCCGCTCCCGCTCAAGCGTGGACCGAAGATGAAGAGGTTATGCTAGCGCGTGCTTGGGTTGCCGTTTCCGAGGATTGCGAAGCCGGAAACGCTCAATCAAAAGCACATTTTTGGGAGACTATTCGCGTAGTTTTTCACAAAAATTTGGGACGTGAATTTTATCGTTCCAAAGATACGTTGACGACTAAATTTCGAGTCGTTAACGGGTACGCGAATAAGTTTAACGGGTTGTTCGTTAACTTTATGGGGCAACGGGAATCGGGCGAGAGCGATCAAGACATCCTCAAAAAAGCTCTCGCGGTTTACCAACACGACAACAAGGGTAAACCGTTTCGCCATATGGCTTTTTGGGATGTGGTCCGCCAATACTCGAGGTGGAAGGGGGTCGGCACGGATCCGGCACCGACACATGGGTCAAAACGGTCAAAAACATCCAAGACGAAATACACGACGTCTTCGGATGCACATATCGGGGCCGACGTCAACGAAATTCCCGATGATTTTGAAAGACCGATGGGCCAAAATCGGGCGAAAGCGAAAGGAAAGGTCGCGGCGTCTTCGAGTTCGGTGAACGACGGCAAAATGGATGACGTTAACGAAAAATTCGATCAACTTTTGTCGACCATTTCGGGCCACGTCAAATCCGCCGAGGAAGAACGATTGGCGAGAAAAACGTCCCGCGAGAACAAGGACCGGGCGCTCGACATGCTAGTCTTGATGCAACCAACCGAGCATCTCACCGGGGCCGCTCTCGAGTTGGCGTTAAAGTTGAAAAACGACATCGTCAAAAAATACGGGATGTAGTTTTTTAGTTTTTTCTTTTAGTTTATTGTCGTTTTTTATTTTTAGTTTAACGTAACTTGTCGTTTTTTATTTTTAGTTGTAATTTTTAATTTATGTTTAATTTAGTTTATGAATTTATTTATTGTGTTTTAATTCTATTTTTAATTTCTTTTTTAAATTAAAAAGTGAGAGGTAGTGAGAGGTAGTGAGAGGTGAGCATTACCGGGGGTAAAGCGAGAAAAGAGAAATGCTGACTGGATGCTGAGGTGGCAGGCAAAAAGTGAGAGGAGGAGAGAAGGCACTCCAGATGGCCTTACGAAGTAGATGGTTAATGAGGGAATTTTCTTGCTTTCTCCTTGTAACATGTTTAAGGGAAAAAAAAAGTCTATTTTTATCTTTTTCTTAATGTTACATATATTAAAAAGTGAACTCACATATGATTATTTTTATCATTTTCTTAATAGGTCAAATGGATTAAAATTTAACAAATATATAAAAAAATAATTTAAATGTGCTACCAAATGTATAAACTCTCCCAATCAGTTTATAAAAAAACAAATTGTTTTCATGATATTTATGACAATAATTATCTATAAATTTTAAAAAAAGACGAACATAACATCATCTACGAGTCAACTTAATTCATCTGTATCAACCGATTATTCGATCCAACATTCTTGATATTTAATTTTATTGTATTGTTTTCAAGTTTCAACATTAAGTATTTCTAATATTTGATTTTATTGTATTGTTTTCCATTTATTTTTATAAGTTATAACTTTAAAATGTTTTATATAAAGTAGAGCTTGTTATGTAACTCTATAATGTTCCAAATAATTGTGAGATATTAACTAGCATTTCTTTCATTACGTTTGATTTTTGTTATTGAATTTAGGATTCTATTTGCCTTAGATTATTCATTGATAACCCAACCTGATAATCAAAATTCCCCGATACGTTTATTTTATCATCTTAATTAAATTGAACACACATGAGTTTCAATCATGGATTCGTCACTGCTAGAGATTGCATAAATTAGGGTGATTTTGGTTGAAAAAATGGAATGACAAATGAAAATTATGAATATGGTAATTGACTAATGGAATAATAAAATGAAGTAAGATTAGAATGTAGAAGTAAAATTAAATTTCATTTCAAAATTTTTATAATGTATGTGAATACAATATACAAAACATATCCTATACATTCATTTAGTTTAAATCAACAAACTTCTATTTATATAAATAAACAATCAATATATATTTATATAACTTTTATAATATAGGTCAATTAAATCAATGTATTTCAAGATAAACTATTTTCCTTGCACCATATTGAATTGAAACCCTAAAAATTCTTCAAATTTCAACTAATTAACAATTATCACTCAAAAGCTTTTTTTAACTTATATCTTAAACTATATTAATTTAAAAACCAAATACTTAATTGCATGAAAGCTTTAGATTAATATAAAAAACTCTTCAACTTTCAACTAATTAATCATTAAAATTCAAATGTTTTTTAAGTATAGTATTTAATTGGTACTTAAAGCTCCTAGTTGGTTTATATATATATATATATATATATATATATATATATATATATATATATATATATATATATATATATATATATATATATATATATATATTATTTACCACGTATTTATTTGAAACTCTTGTAACCTTTCAAATGTTTTTCAATAACAATTCTAGAAATCCTAATCTAATTTTAAATTATAAAAATGTTTCAAGCGAGACTTGAACACTCAAACCTTTTAGGGTGGTGTGAGTTCATCTCTCTCAACATTCTCAATTCATATGTCACATCAGCATTTATTTCTTCTCTGACTTCCATCTTTCACTAGTGGAAGCTGATTGTTCCGAACCTCCCAAGTCTTAATGCTACATCAGATTTTCTATATTAAAAATAATCAAATAAATCAAAAAAAGAAAATAACATTTAATTTAATATTTAAGATAATTTAAAAAAGTAACAAATAAAAGAAAATAACAAATAACATTTAATTAAAAAAGCACACAATTACAAATTGAAAAAAAATCCTAAAAACGATAATTTACGAGTAACTAAAACTTAAATACGATAATTAAAACTTAAATATGATAATTTAATACATAAAGCGAAAAGATCATCTAGGTGAACTTCTGACAACATTCCAAGCTTCGATGTTCATAAACTCTTTGTTGTATGTCAGTCAATATTCATGTAGAGCTTGTTCCAAAATCTCATCGTCGGGTGTCGTTTTATGTTGGTTCACTAATAAGATGAAGTGAATTATGTTAAAATTTGCCACTTTTAGGTTCAAATATTTCCATTTGCTATAAGTTTATGTTTAGACCGATAAGGTTTGGTGCCCATTATTGTGCGGAACAATTCCACCATATTTTCCCAGAATTGACCATTGGTTGCCAACGGCGGCTCCTCATCGATGTAGATGAAGGTAGTTTTCAAAGTCACCTCCTCGATTGGAGTCTATACCTAATGGTTGTTTCCTAGTGCAGCCATTTTTATGAACATTTATAGAGTTAATTTATGATTTTTAAAGAGTTGAGAAATGTAAGAAATATGTGATTTTTAATGAGGGTAGATTGGGGTATTTATAGGGTTGAGGGGATAATTTTTTTAAAAAGAGTTTTGTTTTTTATTGGAAAAATCTTAATTATCATCGGTTTCATGAACCCAGCCAACACCCACCTTTCCCTTGCCTGCAGCCCACGACCTCGTTTCCTGGTGGTGTCGGCGGCCTCGCAGCCATCTACCAACCAAATTGTCTGACCTTATAGATGAACACATTTTCTAACTTCTGATACTGCTAGTCTCTAAAAATTTTGTTTAATGATTTTACATTGATTCAATAATGTAATATATTTGAAAAGAAATAAAGATTTTTACCTAGATTTTTGCATCTATAAGTCTTTAATAATAAAAATATTAATATTAATAATAAATTGTTTTTAAAAGTCATATTTTTATTTATTTAATAATAATAAGTTGTTTTAAACTTAATTAACAATAATAACAATAATATCTCTCAAAATTTTAAATACATAATTTTAAAGATGTTGACCCATGACACGATACAATAAAAATTCATTACACGAAACAAAAGCGGAAGAAATTAAATTTCAAATTTGTGTTCGTGTTCATTTCAGGTGTAAAAAATACAAGGTTGTGTCGTCTACATATTCAAAATTAGAACGAAAATGACATAATATTAACATTCATTTGTCATGTTTATCATGTTTTACATGATTAGTTGTTATTTGAAGGAATCACATTTTTATAGAAATGGTTCGTTTCATTCCACCGGACAAAACAAAAAGGTTTCTTTTAATTCCAAAGAAATCAAACATTCCGTTTCTTTTTTTAATTCCATCAACACTACCTAAATACTTCACGCATGAAAAAACAAGATATTGATAAAACACCATAAGTATTGGCAAAATGCATAAAGTTTTCAACTACCACAAGGAGAACAATTCCTTTCTAATAGCACTTCCAATTTCTGATGTCATCTAATTTCTATAAAATTCTTTAATTTTATCAAAATGTCTAAACAATTTTTTTTCTTGGACCCTTGTCAGTACCTGGAATCATGATTCCACCGTTGAAAACAGTGATTGGAGTCCAAACACAATGAAAAGAACTCCACCCGATAACGCAATCTGCATCAAATTTCCAAATATTTATTTCAAATATAAAAATATAAAGAAAAACATTAAATTAATAAATTCACATACAAATCTCTCAGATATTTGAGTCGCCAAACTCTTCCCTCCAAACACAGCAGCCGTTTGACACAACGCTTGCCCTCTAACAAATACACAAAATCCAATAAATTTTTTATCAAGAATTAAACTTAATTACCAAAATAGAAAAAATAATAATAATAAACTTACAAGATCCCTCCAAGAACGACACCATATGGATTCTCAGCTGCAGCTAAACCTATTGTAGCCAACTAAAAATTTAACATTTTGTTAAATATATTGATTGCAAATAAGTCTATGATTATATTTTCAAGATTCATATTCACCTGGCTTTTGTCACCCCATTCTCCAAAAAAAGTTATAGAAAACGCCTGACAAATAACGATCTGTTAAATATAGTTTTGTTTAAAAAAACAAAAAGTTTGCAAGATTTATACCTTTAGAAAGATGGGTGAGAAGAATTGAGTCAGTAATGGTCTCTTATTTTTCTTTGAATCATCATCACCCTTCAAGAACATAATACATAATGGAATGGAATTTAAATTAAAAGTTTAAAACCAACATGAAAGAAAATAAAATAATTCTTGGTTCATTTACCTTGTTATCCGATTTGTTGGATTTTATATTGGCATCCAATTCAGCTTCAACTTCAGCCAGTTCTTCAGACTCACTGTTAGTAGAAACAAAGATCAAAATTAGTTACAAGGGTTTTAAAGTTTGATTTATTAATTATATGTAAAATAGTGAAGAAGAGTTACTTACCTATCATGATATGCATCCCACAAAGACCAGAGTCCAAAACCAAAAAACAATACAGTGGTTATATGCTTTGACAATGTTCGTGAGATCTGTATGATTAAAATCATTGCGAGTTCATCAATGGAGATAAATGAAAGTTCAAAAAAGAGTACCGTGATTAAGAAACTTACCAGGTTTGGAGCAGCCATTCCAACAGCAGCAGACAGAATCGTCATAACCTAAAAAACCAGTTGATCGAGTTTTTGAGACTTCAAATAGCTTGTGTTGATGTATGGAGGAAAAAAAACGAGAAAAGAGCAGCTTACGATGAGAGCTGTAAGGCAGCCGGCCAAGACATGTCTCCTTGGGTGACGCATTGCCAAGATCTAAAACCATAAATAAGAAATGGAGTTTGTTGATTTTACATGGTAAGGTCAAATAATTGTATCGATAAGTGGGAAGAGGAATTGTACGAATAACATGTGATTAGAATCTTTATCTAGAAAATCAATGAAACAAAGTTGGGACAATCAATTCCATTTCTTATACTAGAAAAGGGGAAAAGTCAAAACCACACGTCAAAACAGATCGAAGGGGCTCGATTGAAAAGAAAATCGATTTCATTGTCAACCTTTACAAGTGTTTGCGTCCTTGATCATATTAAGTGATTTACCCAAAATAGCTTCATCAGTGTAACGAAACAACTAAGATATCAAACCAATTTGAAAAAAGCAAGTAATAATAGAACTCACGGCAGCTGCGAAAAACGTTTTGTCACCAATTTCAGATAGCACGGTCATGGCTAGAGATTTGCTGAATCCCTAATTTCACCATAGCAAAAAAGATTACAATCGCCAGAAAAATACAAAAAACAGATCATATTACTTGCAAAAAGAGAACGAAAACCAAACTAACTTGTACAATTGACAAACTCATGATTGCGATGTACAGAACGAAAATCGTTTGGCGAAGAAGGGATTCCGACTCGGCTGGGTTGATTCGATGGAGATGAAGCAGCAAACGGACGATGATGTGCCGATTCCCAGCCGAATCTAGTGAATGATAGGTTGAAACAGATAGAGAATCCGGTGAAGTTGCTTATATATCTGAGAGTGAGTTGATCTATGTGTGCCGTCTCTCTATATGGTCCATTAGAATATATTACTCCATGTTTAATGGTGGAAAGGGTTGCTGAGTAAAGACGCTTTGTCCATATTATACAAAATTATTATGTTATTCGTCTGTTTAACTATCAATTAGAGAATTTAATCAAATTTGAAATCCATCTATAAAATATAGCTATTTTCGTAAACCGTTAAAAATGTATGCATTAAAAGATAAAGGAACGTCAATTATTCAATTTACAAGACTATAATGTCGCAATCGCATTACGTATGTGCAACTTGCTTCCATAAGTTCTTTTTATTTCACTTTTCTATTAGAAGAAACAAATGAAATAAGACAAACTGTTTAGTGAAAATTATAATAAAATTAACAACGTAATATTAAAGGTATATGCTTCTTTTTGACAAAATGTTAGTGAAAATTATTATAAAATTAGCAACATAATATTTAAGGCATATGGTTCTTTTGTTATATGTCTAATTTTTACTTTATTTGAGCTGTTGTGTTTTGGTTTTTTTTATAAACAAGGGTTTTAAGTTTGTGTGTTGTGGGGCAAGTTTATGTAATAATTTTTGTTAAAAGTATATTGCTATAAATGGAAAAAACTCATTAATGGTCATTTTAAGGCCCTCCGGTGTGGGTGCGAGGAAGGGTACGATGAACACTTTCCTTCGCGAGGAACACCGCCTCCCTCCTAAGGGTCGTCGCAATTTCCTCCCAGCACGGGGAGTTTGCATTGCGTGAGGAAAAGAAAAGAAAGACATGTGGCTTGTACATTTGGCATAATTAATTGTATTAAAAGCAATAGGAAGTGAGAGGTAACCATTTCCAAGTGTGAGGGGAGTGAAGGTGCTGACTGAATGCTGATGTGGCAGAGAAAAAGTGAAAGCTAGTGAGAGCTCATACCTGATGGTCTAATGAATTTCGAAAATCTATTGGAAGTACATTGTTAGGGAGGACGGAGCAATCGATAGGTCGTGCGGGTTCGGACCAACCTTGGGGGCGGTACCGCCGGTACCCTCGGCGTCACTACCCCACAAAGGCGGGTTGGGGATAGATGGAAGCAATCGGGGTGGGCTGTTGCTTCATGAAACCGAGCCATCTTTCAACTTTTGTAAAAAAAAAACTTTTAATTAAAAAAATTTACCCACTCCTATAAATACCCCTCATTACCCATTTAAAAATCACATCTTTCTTTCTCAACATTTTATAAATATAAAACTATCTTTCAAGTTTTATAAAAAATGGCAGGCCTCAAAAATAGGAATGTTCGCTCCGGATGGACTAGAAGAGAATATGTGGCTTTGACAAAAGTCTGGGTCGACAACTCTAAATAAGTGGATCTGACAACTCACCACCTATTCTGGGATCGTGTGGAGGAAGGGTTTCACACAAATTTGGGCACGGTTCATTATCGGGGTAGGCATATGCTTAACAGCAAATTGAAAAATATGATAAAAAATGACACATTTTAACCAAATTTACATAAACTTATCTTTCAACCGACCAAACGGGACAACTGACGATAAGATCGTTAAACAAGCCCCACAACAGTATTGGGTGACACACAATAGAGACTTTACGCACATAGAAGCGTGGAATGTTGTGAAAGAGACACATCGGGTTTTTTTAGTATCTAGTAATTAGGTTTACCCGTATTTAAGATTTAATTTCCCGTATTTAGGTTGTTTTTATTTATTTTGTAATGGTGTGCTTTTTTAATTAAATGTTATTTGACTTTTTAATTTTATTTAATACATATTTATTTTATTTTAAATATTAAATTAAATCCTAATATATTTTTTTAATTAATAAATCAATTTAAAAATCGAAAATATTATGTGGCATCGAGGGTTAGGAGGGTTCGGAGGGAACTTCCATGAGTGAAAGATGGTAAAAGATGAAAGTAAGAGGAGAGAAAAAAACTGATGTGTGTGTGGGTTGGGAGGAACTAATCCTCCCACCCTTACGAATTGCAAAGCAAAGATAACTAAAAAGTACATAGCCAAACCGATACACATATATACAAATACGCCCAAATACAAACACATGCAGAACTTATTTAAATGTATGTATAGTTTTACAATAACTATATTAATAGACCAATAATCTTACAAAACAACTACTCATTTATACATACAAGCATCTTTTTATTTGAAAAAAAAACACACATAGCTTTATACATACACACAGATTCGTGACAGAAACTAAAGAATAACAAAAAATAACACAAATACATGCAACAAAACCAAACAAAATACACTAACTTTTTGAACTCCAATCCCTGATTCTTAATTTCCCATAGGCTTTGACTTTTTAAACTCCATTATTCTTAATTTTTCATAAGCTTTAATATTTTCAACGTTGAACTTCATGGATTTGAGAATAAAGTAGCATGCAATTTTTGTCATATAAATATAAATAGCATGTTATTTTTGTCATAAGAATAAAAGTAGACCTGGCAAACGTGTCGTGTCGTGTCGATTTCGTGTCGTGTCAAAACATTAAACGGGTTGAAAGTGCTCGACCCTAACCCAACCCGTTTAATAATCGTGTCGTGTCGTGTCAACCCGTTTATTTTCGTGTCGAGTTCGTGTCGAGTTTCGGGTTTGGGGTTTAGACCTTGTAAATATATCATGTCACTTTTCGAGTTGAAACACTAAGTATGTTGAAAGAATAGGAGTTTTAGCCGAAAATGAAAACATGAAAACCTAGTAGTAGAAGCATTCACACTAAGTTTATAGAGCAATGTTAAAAGATTAGGAGTCGGGGAGATGAATGACGAGGTTGCGAGGAGGAGAGAGAGGCCGAGTGAAACTGTGGAGTATGAACGAGAAAGTAGAAAAGTGAAAATGAATTCATGACCTAGGTGGCTAAACGACTTCCATATTATAAAACACGTCAATCAGAAGTTTTTCTTTTAAATATGGTATTGATTTTTGACCTGTCCAATTTATATAAGAATTAGAAAAACTTGAATATAAATAAACGGGTCATTTTCGAGTCATTTTCGAGTTGAAAGCTTCGACCCTGACCTTACCCGTTTAATTATCGTGTCGTGTCGTGTCAACCCGTTTAATTAAACGGGTTGAAATCTCTTACCCAAACCCGTTTATTTCGTGTCGAGTTCGTGTCGGGTTGTCGTGTCGTGTCAGGTTTTGCCACCTCTAAATAAAAGTAGCATGCAATTTTCGTCATATAAATAAAAATAGCATGTTATTTTTGTCATAAGAATGAAAGTAATATGCTATTTTTGTCATAACAATGAAAGTGACATGTTATTTTTGTTTAAATTTTTTGAAAATAGCATGCTATTCTATCATGAAAATGAAATTAACATGCTTTTGTCATACGAATGAAAATAACATGCTATTTTTGTCTTAAAAAAAGAAAGTAGTATACAAATTTTGTCATAAAATAAAAGCAGCATGTTACTTTTGTCATAATGAAAGTCTCATGCTATCTTCGTGACAAAAAAGAAAGTAGCATGCTATTTTTGTCATAGCAATGAAAGCAACATATTATTTTTGCTCTAAAAATGAAAATAACAAGTTATTCTTGTCATAAATTTTAAAGTAGCATGCTATTTTTGCCATAACAATGAAAGTAAATAGTCGTTAAGGACAAGATTTTTAACCGAAAAAACCAAACATGAACCAGAATCAGTTGGAACCGAAATAGGGTTATCCAGACCGGTTATCGGTTCTCATTTTCAAGATTTTCAGTTTTTGGTTAAAGTGGGTTCGGTCCAACAACAAATACGGTTTTTCGGTTCTTGAACCTGGAACGAGGGAAGTTTAAAAGCCATGTTTTGGCCAATTTCATACCTACGTATGAGACACTCGTGCCTTCTGTTGTGTTTCAATATTCCACAGCCATCGCAAGCAAAGACACAAACAACTTGGGCTCAAAGTTTGGTTCTTCAAGTACGGCTCCACCATTCACGTAGAGTTCCACACTTCACAGCCTTCACTAGTTTTGTTTCATAATTCATCAAGTTCAATACTCCAAGTCTAGTTCTTGCGTTTTTTCTATCCTACTGTTCCAGAGCCCTTCAGCATTTCACATTTCATTGTTCGCGTACTTCAAGTCTTCAACAATTCAATTGGTTTAATACTTCAAGTCTTCCAGTTCCAAACCCGGTTTTTCAGTTTTATTTGGTTTCAAACCCGGTTCTTGCGGATTTTCCGGTTCCATTCCATCGTTGTTAAAACTTCTGGTCCAGACGGTTACAAAACTGGAAACTCGATCCGGTTTCGATAACTTCCATTTAATTTTAGGTTCCCTTTTTTCTAGGTCCAGTCTCGTTTCGAACCTGAACACACCCTACTGGTGATTATTGAGGCCAACAAATAAATGAACCTAATTATCTAATTTACAAATAGTGTATAGTGGTAATGGGGCCGTATCAACAGAGACCGGTAAAGTTTATAAATTTATATGACCTATTCATAAAAGTAATTTTGAAACAACATAAAATGAAAATAGGGTTTTTGTTTATTTGAGTCCTAAATTAAACAAGCAATATAACTTCTAAACTTAAATGAATTTCCAAAGAAATAATTCAAATATGAGTAGGGAATCCATATTGGGATGTTATCACAATACCAACTAGTTAGTTAATCATCATGATTTATGGTGTAATGTTTTCAAGTCGAACCAATTTGGCTATGGTAAATCAAAAGCTTAGAGTACCAAGACTCTTCATAATTTGTATGGAAATTAGAGAACCTATAAAAATTCTACTTAGTTAAAGTGATAAATCAAATAAGCATTTGGTTTATATAAATTGACTGACAACGTCATTTAAGAATCGCCAAGTCATAAGGAAATCCAAAAGCTTGCACTTCAACTTTGGAAAACACAATATTATGTCTTACAATAAGCACCCACCTACATCATTTGTTTGTAGATCGTTTTAGAAATTGTTAATGAAATTTAGTAAACAGATAACTAAAATCATTCAAGCATTTAAACTCATGAATAGAAACACAAGAACAATTCAGAATTTAAACGAAGATTGCTTCAATAGATTCAACTAAAAACTCATGAACCATTCAAGACCCCACTAGTTGTTCATGGATTTTTCGCTGAAGATTGATAAATATAAACTTTCCACATATGATCAAAGCAAAGTAAAATATAATTGTAACAACAATCATCCAAAGAAAATTGCAAGAAAGTATTATCTTCTCCAACATTCAAAATCTCCTCTAAAACTTTTAAAAAAGTGCTCCTTAATACTGCAAATTCCCCCCCCCCCCCCCCTAAAGTGCCCAACCATAACCCCGGTTATACAAGTCAAAAAGTGAAGTTACAAAAGTACGCTTATTTTTTATAAGGGCCGAGTAAATTTTAATGTTAATTCTACTTGGATTAAGTAAAATTGCACCACAAATTGGTGACTTTTTGTTTAGGTTGGGCTTATGTCACTTTGAATAGGATATTATTTTGATTTCATGTAGCCTCCATCTGTCCCTTTTCCATCCATCGATACCCAATGGTTTGACCCATGGGTTGCTCCATCCTTGGCCCACTTCCTTTGTACTCGATTATCCCGACTTTATAGGGACCGAGTAAATTTTAGTGTTAATTCTACTTGGATTGAGTAAAATTGCACCACAAATTGCTGACTTTTTGTGTAGGTTGGGCTTAGGTCACTTTGAATAGGATATTATTTTGATTTCATGTAGCCTCCGTCTGTCCCTTTTCCATCCATCTATACCCAATGGTTTGACCAATGGGTTGCTCCATCCTTGGCCCACTTCCTTTGTACTCAATTAGCCCAACTTTAGCCGAATTAATCTCAACATCTTATTAGCCTATTTTTAATGGGTTATTTACAGAAAAGTCCCAATATTTTGGGAAAATTAACAATTGTTAGCATCCCTACCGATTGCAGTTAAGAGTTCACCCTTGCATTGTGTAAACAAGATAAGAACATGTAAACGAGATAAGACCAAATAGTCAAATAGTTTGAATTATAGATATGTATTATATGTGATAAGATCCTTGTTTCTAGGATCTGCTGTTGTAAACTCTCGTATATAATGAAATCAATACCAAAGGGTCATTCATGCCGAATTATATTTTCTCACTTGGTATCAGAGCCTGATCCGCCTCTCTCAAATCCTTCTTCATATCCGACCCTTTGATCCCCTTCAAAGAGTATCTCTTCATTGAGTACAATGTCTGCACCCGTTAAATCCTCCACCATTGCCACCGCTATATCGTGTAAGTTAACTCGCACCAACTTTCTGTTATGGAAGGCACAGGTCACCCCCATCCTACGGGGTGTGCAACTGTACGGTCACCTTGACGGTACTACATCAGCACCTCCCGCCATGCTAGTCACCGGAACAGCCGCTGCTGGAAAAGAAACTACTACAGTCCCTACGGAATCACCCAACCCAGCCTATGAAACGTGGGTGATTCAAGATCAGGCCATAATTGGAGGACTCTTATCCTCCATGACCGAGGAAGTCCTTCCTCAACTCATTCGCTGCATTGGTACGGCTCAACAATTGTGGACATCACTTCACACCATGTTCTCAGCACAGCATCGAGGAAACTCAATTCAGATTCGTACACAGCTTTCAACCACAAGGAAGGGCGACATGAGTGCCGCCGATTACTACCAGAAAATGACTGGTTTTGCAGATACTATGGCGAACATTGGCCAACCGATGAACGATGAAGAAGTAATCGGCTACATGTTAGCCGGTTTGGGACCCGGGCACGGTGATCTCTTCACGGAAATCACTGTGCTAAGCAACGAGCGTAAGGTAACCCTTCCTGAATTTTATTCCTACCTTATTGCTCATGAAGCCCAAGCTGCTGCTATGGGAAACACCATTGAATTTACATCATCCGCCAATAATGTCTCTCGCCAAGAGTCCAACAACAATACCTCTCGCCGGAACTATAACAATAACAATAGCTCCAACAACTCTCAACGAGGAAACTACCGTGGCGGAGGTAACCGTGGCCGTGGTCGCGGTCGTGGTCGAAACAATGGCGGACCACGTTGTCAAGTCTGTGGTATACCGGGACATATCGCATTGACTTGCAGGAACCGATTTAATCACGCCTACCAACCCGAAGAACATCGTAGCGGCAACAGTGTGACAACGGGGGGATATACTCCAGATACCAATTGGTACCTCGACACAGGAGCTACTGACCACCTGACCAGTGACCTTGATCGGCTCACTATGCAAGAGCGTTATCATGGAAAAGATCAAGTTCAAGTAGCCAATGGTGCAGGTTTGTCTATTTCGCATATTGGTCATTCTATAATTCCCGGTTTAAGTCGCCCACTTGCTCTTAAAAAATGTCCTTCGTGTCCCTCATATTAACAAACATCTTTTGTCCGCTCAACGTCTTGTTTCTGATAACAATGTGTTTATTGAACTCTATCCTAATGTCTTTTTTGTTAAGGACATTGCCACGAAGAAAACGCTCCTTCTCGGTAGAAGCAAAGGAGGTCTTTACCCTGTTCCTGTCAGTCGTTCCAACCGTACCCGGGGTCAAGTTTTTTCGAGTGTCAAGGTCTCCACATCTCAGTGGCATCAACGTTTTGGTCATCCCACTTCAGCTATTGTTAAGACAATTTTGAGTTCAAATAAACTAGGTTGTTCTTTTAATAATGAATTATCTGTTTGTGATGCATGTCAACTTGCAAAAAGCCATCAATTACCTTATAATCGTTCTGTTCGTGTCACCTCTTCTCCACTTGAGCTTGTCCATACCGATGTTTGGGGACCTGCTCAAGTATCAAGTGGAGGTTTTAAATATTATGTTAGTTTCGTGGATGATTATAGTCGCTTTACTTGGATTTACCTTATCAAACATAAGTCTGATGTCGAACAAGTCTTTTATAATTTCCAAAATCATGTTGAGCGACTCTTGAATGCAAAAATCCGTACTGTTCAATCAGATTGGGGTGGTGAGTATCAGCGACTTCACAAATATTTCCAAACAATTGGCATTTCCCATCGTGTCTCTTGTCCCCATACGTCTCAACAAAACGGTATTGCGGAACGCAAACATCGCCATATCGTTGAAACTGGTTTAGCCCTTCTCGCACAGTCATCTCTCCCTCTTCGTTTCTGGGATGAAGCTTTCTTGACTGCGTGTTACCTTATCAACCGTATGCCGAGTCGTACCACAAGCAATGTCTCACCCATTACACGCCTTCTCAACATAAATCCTGACTATTCCTTCCTTCGTGTTTTTGGTTGTGCTTGTTGGCCAAGTCTCAGAAAATACAACACTCATAAACTTACCTTTCGCTCTACGTTGTGTGTTTTTCTGGGTTACAGCTCTATTCACAAGGGCTATAAGTGTCTTGATAGAACCACCGGTCGAATTTACATCTCTCGTGACGTGGTCTTTGATGAATCACGGTTTCCTTATGCTTCCACAAATTGCCCAATTACACCGTCTCCTACGTCCGACTCCATCTCCTTTCCTCAAACCGAACCGACAATTATAAATGATCATTTGCGAAATTATGACTTATCTCTCTTATGTGCTAACGATTCTTATGTAGCTGCAGCACCTCTCCCTTCGGTGACACCTTCCACACCGGCTTCATCAGTGAGCTTGTCACCATCGGAATCCAGCACCCCTGTCTCCGGTCCCACACCGCCGGAACCAACCATGCCATTACCGGATCCCCACACGCCACCACCTTCACCCGCGCCAGCATCTCCGGTTGCTGGCCTGTCACCACCAGCTATGCCATCGTTGTCTCTGCCAGCTCAATCCCCGACGCCCCCTGCCTCCACTATACCAGACTCTTCCGCTGCTACTGGTGCCCATACTCGTGCTCGGGCAGGCAAATTTTTCCCTCGAAAATTCACTGATGGCACAATCCCTTATGATCCTACCAAACGAGCTTTTTCTGCTACTGCTCCCACCTCTTATTGTTTGGCTTTGTCGGACCCAGCCTGGCGAGCCGCCATGGAATCTGAATTCGACGCCCTTCGTAAAAATAACACTTGGTCTCTTGTGCCTCGTCCCACTGGTGTGAATATTGTTGGGTGCAAATGGATTTTAAAACTAAAACAACACCCCGATGGCTCCATTGACAAATACAAAGCCAGGTTGGTGGCCCGTGGTTTCACACAACAATACGGTGTGGATTATCAGGACACTTTCAGTCCCGTTGTGAAACCTGCAACAATTCGGTTGGTTCTCTCTTTGGCTGTTTCTCGTGGTTGGCACCTTCGACAAATCGATGTCAATAATGCGTTCCTCCATGGGTTCTTGGAGGAAGAGGTTTATATGCAGCAACCGCCCGGTTTTGAAGATGCTCGTCAACCAAATTATGTCTGCAAACTTCAAAAGGCCCTCTATGGACTCAAACAGTCACCACGTGCCTGGTTCTCTCGGCTCAGTGACAAATTACACCATCTTGGGTTCCACTCCTCCAAAGCTGATACCTCTCTCTTTATTTTTCACACTGCTGCTACTACCATCTATATGCTTGTTTATGTTGACGATATTATCATTGTTGGTTCCTCACAACAAGCCGTTGATAAGTTAATCCGTGCTTTGTCTTCATCTTTTCCCATCAAGGACCTTGGGCGACTCAACTACTTTCTTGGGGTTGAAGTCGTTCACAATTCAGGGGGAATCACCTTAATGCAACACAAATATGCTTCCGATTTACTTCATCGTGCAAATATGATGAATTGTAAAAGCGTCTCAACTCCAATGTCAGTCACAGACAAGCTCGCTCAAGATCTTGGAACACCACTTAACGATGAAGACACTTTCAAATATAGAAGTATGGTGGGTGGTTTACAATACCTTACTCTCACAAGGCCCGACATTTCATTTCCTGTCAATAAAGTGTGTCAATATCTGTCCAAACCCACCAATGTTCACTGGGAAGCTGTGAAGCGAATATTACGATATGTCAAAGGCACACTATCCACAGGACTTCACTTTCGAAAGTCAAACTCCACATTGTTAAGTGTGTTTACAGATGCAGACTGGGCAGGGTGCTTGGATTATCGAAGGTCTACTGGAGGTTTTGCTGTATTTTTAGGCCCCAATTTAGTGTCGTGGAGTTCACGAAAACAGCCAACAGTATCCCGATCAAGTACGGAAGCAGAATATAAGGCCTTGGCAAATGGTACAGCTGAGGTATCATGGATACAGTCACTACTTAAAGAATTGGGCATTCGACAGGGACGAGCACCGGTTCTATGGTGTGATAACTTGGGAGCAACCTACTTGACAGCAAATCCAGTCTTCCATGCTCGAACGAAACATATTGAAGTCGATTTTCACTTTGTTAGAGAAAAGGTGGCAATGGGAGCTCTAGATGTTCGGTTCATATCGTCAAACGATCAAGTGGCAGATGGCCTTACAAAACCTACAACTCGAAATATGCTTGACAGACTAAAGTACAATCTGAACCTAGTGACGGTTAAGATTGAGGGGGAATGTAAACAAGATAAGAACATGTAAACGAGATAAGACCAAATAGTCAAATAGTTTGAATTATAGATATGTATTATATGTGATAAGATCCTTGTTTCTAGGATCTGCTGTTGTAAACTCTCGTATATAATGAAATCAATACCAAAGGGTCATTCATGCCGAATTATATTTTCTCACTCATTGTCCCTTCAAGAAAGATCCATCCAACCCAATTACCCTACGACCTCCTTTTTTCCATCCCTCTCTAATTGCATTAAAACATATGTAGATTCTATGGAAAGTTGTGGTTTGATCAGGGTTAAGAGTAACTGATATCCTAACTGTACTTCCTGGATTGGATCTCTGTAATTCATGTCCGTAATCCCAAACCCTTGCATAATGGTCACTCAATTTCCCATTAATTAATGACAAAGCCCTCATCTTTGCTCTATAGCATTTTGCCCATGAGATTTGGCAACAAAATTTTCCTTGTATAATTGCCTGCATCTCCTTGCACTTCAGGTTAGGTTTCCTGATCAACTCCTTCACAAATTGCCTTGCTAACCATGTTGGATTCATAAGCTTCGAGTTGTTATAATTCCTAACACATGTGTGCAGGTCTGTAATCTTTTTTATCTGGAATGACCTTTCGGTACTCATCCAAGAGGCCCTAACCATGAATGGGCAATGGTGTTTCTTTGGATCACTGGCACATATAGCCACTAGTCTAACAGTATCACACTTTTGAAACGAATCTGATAGCCCTTACTAATGGCATAGTTGGTTAAACACAATTTCAGTTGCTGTGGGGATTCATACCTTTCACCAAACATTGGCTTCATTAAGTTCCATTTCACATTCGGGTTGTGTGTCGAGTACGCAAAATCGTCATCACTATCTTCCTCATAGTCACTATCCACTTGCAGTTCTTTCTTTTTCTGTTGACCTTCCTCCTTGTCGTCCTCTTCCTCTTTCTCAGAAACATGCTCATCTCCATCGTTATCTGCATCTTCCTCTTCACGAAGAGTATTCAGAAACTCATCTTTGCATCTAGAGATTTGTTTCCTTGTGAAGTACTCATCAAGCTGCACGTCGATTAGCTCCAAATCCTGGAGCTCTTCCATTATCTATGGTTTGCCTCTTCGTATTCGATAGCAGAAGGGAGAAACCGGAGAGAGGTAAAAGCGAAAAAGGGTTTTTTCAAACATATATCCTATTTAATTCCACATCACCTTATTAATGCCACATCAGCCTTGTATACCGGCTTATAACCGGTTACCGGATCAAAAGGATCAATTTGTGTGACATTGCCAGTTTCGTGAGTTATTTTGTGCAAAAAAAAAACTTTAGGACTAAATCGTTAATTTTCCCAAAGTATTGAGACTTTTCTGTAAATAACCCATTTTTAATCTCCAACACTTAACACTTATCATCTTTTAACTAATTTTTTTTCAAACCTACTTGGTCAATATGCTTCTCCAAATCATTTCAAGAATCGAAACTAGCCGGTTGGAAACAAAATAAAAATAAAGTAAATGAAAGTAAAGGATTCCTAAAGTAGAAAACCAAGACAACACCAAGCACAATCAATAAAATGAAAATCCGTACCCCATACACATGACAATTATATCGTTCTTTGAAATAAAGATCATGAAGAGGAAACGAGCATTTGTGTAATACCTTATTTTTTAAGAATAAAACATTATGTAAATATAAAATACACTTTTGGACATAAATACTTTTAAATAAATTAAACCATTTTCAGATTATTAAAATGTTTTTATCAGAGTAATGGTGTATCACATGCGTTCACATATCAGCTTTATACATACACAAATATATAACTCAAATTAACTTAATATAAACATCATGACATTACCTAAACACATATTGTTGGTACTAACTCCTATGCACTAGTCCCTTCACCACCGTACTTCATGACCAACCGGCCAAACCACTTCACCATCGTACTTCATGGTCCGCCTTGTCCACTTCACCACCGTACTTCATGGATAAACTTTCATATGCATACATTGCCCACTTCACCACCGTACTTCATGGACAACATATACATACCACATACATATAGATAATAATTTAACATAATAAGATACATACACATCAAACATAACACATTACACATTACATGCACCGTTAACATAATAGACGAGTTAGTGTAACTCTCATGGTACCACAGTGTTGCTAGCAGCGATCCAAATGCAAACCACCCAACATATACATGTAATTTCCTACAACTATTATCAATACACAATACTTAGAGTATGGTATAATTCGCTACTTATGAATACTTATACGTATTGTACGTTTTAGCTTCCCTTTTCCACTCATTCATTAAGTCTTTAACCAATAAGACCTTAACCCATTAAGTTCTTTACAACATAAACCCTTATTAATACCTCTTACATTTTGTTTACAATTGGTATTTAGTTCATGTAGTAGTCGTCGCTTATTATTAACTTATTTTTCGTATACTTTTAGTCTTAAGGCATTTGGTTCTTATTGAATTAAGCTCATCCTTTTAAAACCAATAAATGACTTGATAAACTTATTCAGACATGTTACATATGTTCAAACATCTAATTCCTAAGGTCTCAATGCATTAAGAACTTAATAAGACTCTTTTATGTATTTTTCCAATTAAGCCCTTTTTTACCCCTGTCCAGTGTTTTGACCATAACTCACAAACCATAAGTCCAAATGACAAGTTACATACCTTTCTGGAAACTAGACTCAATTTTCAATAACTTGTATCTGTATCAATATTTCCTAATTCTGCTTATATTTTTCACAAAACAGCTTTCAAAAATAGGGTAGTTTGCTGCTACGAAGTTTTAGCACCATTTGCATCTTTTATTATCTTTTCCTAGCTTATTCTTTGTTCACAGCTTCTATTAAGTTCTTAGAATTTAGAAACATAATATCTGATTAATTTAGCATTAAGTCACATATTAATTCCTTTACAAGGATTAGAAATTGATTTGCACAATAGATTATCCTAATTTGGTGTTACATGATATCATAAAAACATCCAATGAACTTTACATGAGTTGGACAGCCCCTAACACCATTAGGACTTCACCTAAGGTCTGATTTTCGGGTCTCAAACACAAATACAAACTGCAATTATGTTTTGTTGGTGGTGTACCTAGCCAAAAGACGAAAGGAAAACGAACTTACCACTCGGAACCTTCCAAAACCTTGCTGTGATTTTCTCTATTCAACCCGGCACCTTCTTCCCCCAACCCCGCTGCTTTGGACTCCCCTTGATCCGCCCTCGTCCCTGCAGTCATCAAGGTGTGTTGCTGCAATACCCTTCTCTTCCCGGTTCCCCACTCATTCCCGTCTTCTGTTTCTTTCTCGGTTCAAGTTGGTTCCCGCCTAGGACAAAGGTGAGGCTATTTGTAGGTGTTTACGTGTAGAGTGTAGTTTAACAAGAGAGATAGAAGCGAGGGATCGTAGATACAAACCGAAGGCTGTTAAGGGGCAAGGAATCATGCAGCAATACTCTCATATCCTCTCTTGACCTAGTTCATGGCAAAGCTCCTCCCGATCCCATCCTAATTGTCGACAACTTCTTTTCTTCTCGGTTTCAACAAAGCGAAAAGGGGAGGGGTAGGGTTTGGTGCGAGTGATTATGGGCTATAAGTTCCTTATCGAGAAGAATAATGTTAAATCTATTTCCCGATCACCACATTCAATGATTCACGGCCCAAAATAGTCTCATGCAAAGGTTTCCATTTTTGACAACTTAGGCCCCTCAAGGTTGTTAAGTTATTTTTAAAGGTCCCAAACATTAAGTGTATTACTTTCCAAGTTTCTTTAAATGACCACATATAAATAAACTTTCTAGAAATTATTATTATTATTATTATTATTATTATTATTATTATTCCTTATTTATATTTAATTCGTTTAATCTTTTTTCCTAAAATCGAATTTAATAGACAAATAATCAACAAAACGTTTAAAATAAAAATAGGGCGTTACAATTCATTAAGCATATAGTATAAGCCACAATAGGTGAGAATATAAAGCATCCCATGAAACATTCACTAGTTATAACAATCATGGAACAAGCAACGAACATTCTCATAGTTGCACTCGTCACTCTTGTTTTCACTCATATCACAAGATGTGTGATCTCACCCTTGTCTTCAGTGACTCGTTTTATGTTATTGTGCTCGGGCATCGAATAAGACATCATACTACATTGACATTGCCCTAATTCTCAAACCGATCACATTTACATACCACCAATAAACAAATGATCTTCCAATTTAGAGGGACAAAAAAGTACAACTTAATAACTTATATACAAGTGAACACAACTTTTTAAAACTCAAATAAAAATTGTAACCAAAAAGATGAAAATTGTCACATGTACTAACAAATCACGAAATAAACTAAAACGACACTTATATATTTACATTGAACAAAACATAACAAAATAATCGAATATTTCCAATCAATTTCTTATTCTATTTTTGCACTAATTTTCTCGAATTTTTCTGGAATTACTGTTACGGTTGCTTGGTTAACATTATTTTTTTATTAACCAAGAAAAAAGTTAGATAATCTATAATGCTATAATTGAAATAGTAATGCTATAAGTTCCTAAAGTACATTGTTTTAATATGAAAATTTTTAAATTGACATGAAAGAAATTTGAAAGTATAATGTTACACGTAATAACTAAAATAAAGATGTTTTTTTTAATGTACAATGTCTTAATTGGAAAACATAACAGAAAAATATCTTAGTAGGTTAGATTTTAAAATTGTTATGATATAATTGTTTAGATTTTTAAAGTATAATACTCCCTCCGTCCCAAAATGATAGTCCACTGACAAAAAACACACAGATTAATAAAACATTAAATGCATCTTGCTTTTCCCACACAATGACTGTTTTACCCATTCTTTGCATTTAATGCTGACACTAGTTGTGTTGGCTGTTACAATTAAAGTTAGGGGTATTTTGGTAAAGATGTCATTTATATTTAGAAGTGGGCTAACATTTTGGGACAAACTAAAAAGGAAACATGGACTATCATTTTGGGATGGAGGGAGTATATAAGTAGTTTATAAGTAGGAAAAAAATAAAAGTGAATGTCTATAAGTAGGATACACAATCATACAACTAGTAACATCCACATAGTTTTTAGTTTGATGGAACTGTGGAAAAAACTATGCGAGGAATTCCTAGAAATTCGAGTCTAGCAATAAACCATAAACCTATAAAGCGTCAATTAACAAAAATATAGCTGGAAGCCTGGAATTCCAGAAATTGGCCATGAAAGATGCATATGTCAGCATCAGAGCAAGGATAAGTGGTTCAAAACATGAAAAATTTGATGTATGATAACATAGAGTATAACGATAAATTACAAAAAGTATAAGTGTTCCTTCTTCATCCTTCATTTCCAATGGCTCCAATTCTAACATCAACTATTGCTCATCCACTCCTGAAAAACTAAATTTCAGTAGAACTTAGAGTAACGCACATGATTAAGAGATTATGTAGTGAATGCCAATGTCATTTTGGTTTGTTACTAATTGTTATATATATATATGTATGTATGTATGTATGTATGTATGTATGTATGTATGTATGTATGTAAATGTATACATGTATGTATGTATGTACACTAGATCTAAGAGCACCATTACTGCTGCAGGAACATAAAAAAGAAGATAACACGGTTTATTTAGCAATTTTTATTTGAAATGATACTAATAAAAGCATAAGGATTCTTGTACAGTAAACTTCAAATTCATGATGACCTTTGATGATCTTTATGTGGATACAATTGGAATAACGAAGTCTAGAAAACTATCAAAGTTAGTGATGTTACTTGGTGGTCTTGTAGGGCAAGGCTTTGAATTTTGAAATCTATTTATTAGAAATCGATCAAAATTGAAATCGATTTCTATGATCTTTTCTACTTTCTATTTGATTATTGCCATTAATTTGGATTCCTTCTTTCGCTTCTCAACTATGGTTTCGATACATAGACCTAGTTTGTGGGTTATTGTAGATAAAGATGAAGATGGCTAATGAAAAGCATAAAAGAGGAACATAAGGCGTTATCTCGATATAGAAGGTGGTAAAAGAGAAAGCAAAATATATTCCATGGTTTGGTGAAACAAATTTACAAGAATCCGACATTTCTCTCTCAAATCGTCTATCTCTCTTTAAAATGTGAAGGCGATGCGGATATATATAAGACTAAGAGGAGCCGTAACCCCTCACCCCAAGGGGTTGGAGTGCCACGTAGGCTCCACCTCACCTTCCACTCACCCCTTCAAATCTAGGAAATGGTAACCCTTCACTACCACTCACTTTTTTTAATTAAATAAATAATTAAACTAAATAACAAATTATATTAAATTAAATCAAAAAAATTAATTTAAAAAAGAAAAAATTTCACTAAAATTAATAAATTTAACATTTTACCAATTTTGTAAATTTATAACAAATACAGGGACCAAAGTTGTAATTTCCTAATCTCCTACCCTTTTTTCATTTTTTATTCCTTCTGTTCATCTTCTTCGTTCAATAGTTGCAGACAAAGAGTGAAAGAGAGGAGAGAAAGGAAGAGAGAGAGAGAGAGAGAGAGAGAGAGAGAGAGAGAGAGAGAGAGAGAGAGAGAGAGAGAGAGTTCAGGGACCAAAACTGTAAAATTTCAGCTTCTTACCGGGCTGGCTTCCAACCCCTTGCGAGGACCTTCACCGCAGGTCACACCCCAAGTGGGGCGGTGTTCCCGTGCGGTGATGGCCTCCAGCGTGGACACCGCCCTTGAACCCCGCTTCCGCTCCTTTTAGTCTAAAAGAGAAAGTAGAGGTGTCTCGATGAGAAGAAGTGGACCAGGAGCGGACGAAAAGGAAGTAGCTAGGGAAAGGAGGTGATTGAAGCTAAATGGGAAGGCTATTGTTCATGATTAATGTTCGAAATTGCAAGAATCTTCCTATTCTAATAAATCACTATTGAGTATGCCACGTGGCATCCTCTAATACCATTCCCACAAACTTTTCCCGCTCAGTTGTATTACCTCTACAATCTTTTCCGTTTCTATTATCATTAATACCTGATCCCTTAATCATCGACGAATCTTCATATTACGCATCAGTGATTCTTCAATCTTTTCCGTTTCTATTATCATTTATACCTTCCTATTCAACTCTGTTTGTTCACCGGTTCTAATTCATCGGTTTCCCTCAATTTCGCTTCTATCTTTCCCTTGATTCTCGCTTGGAAACCCTTCTAAATTTAAAATACCCCAATTGTATACGTTTATTTGCAATTGATTCTTCTAATTTGTTCACACTCACCGAGCAGACAAGTTGAAATTTCGTGTCAGCTCCATCTCTATCACCTCACTATCAAACCCTGAACCTCTTTCCTGCTTCCTACGTTGCTTCAAATTTGTTCGGAGAATGGAAGGTCCTGCCCAAATGACCTTGCGGCCATGGTGCCATCTCTTCCGCTTTTTATGATTACAAGATGATAGATCTTATTCTACCATCTAAAACAGCAGACACGTACGAGGGTCTGGATTGTCACCGAAGACTGACACACAGATCTCTGAAGGTGCCTAATTTTGATGGTTTCTAATTTCTATATTCTTCATACTTTTATTCTTTTATTCCTTTTATATTTTCTATTTCTTATTTTCATTGATCGTTTTGTCGGATTGTTCAATTGCAATAAATGATAGCGCTGATGCGGAAACGTAAGCTTCTTTTTTTCTTTTTCTTTTTTAAAGCTCTTAATTTAAAGCATATAATCAAATGAAGTTCTTAGTTTGATGGTTTTAAGAAAACTTGGTCTCAACCATTTTAATATTTAAGATAGTTAGCGCCTTTGAGAATGAAACTGCTTCTCGATTTCTTTATACCTTCATTGTCATCGATTTACACAACTGATAAGAACTTGGTTTACAAGAGCATAAAACAATTATTTCAATTTTGAAGCAAGGTATTGATTCAATTGAAGTCCACTTCTGAGTTCCGTCTCCTGTAATCGAATTGAAACTGAAATATAAGAATTCTTCACTGTCAAGTGTACATCATTTGGTGGTTTAGAGTCCTTCACTGTATTAAAAAAAAGGAACAAATTGTGGATGCACACAAGGTGTTCGATTAAATGCCTATGAAAGATACATGACTATTTTTTATTATTTGCTACTCTTTCAATAAACTTTCGTTTATTTTTTATTATTTACATTTGTTTTCATTAGTTTGATCTGAGTTTTAGTCTTTAGTAACCAGGGCTTGGTTGTTAGATACATGGCTATTTTGTGTTACTTTGTGACCTTCACAAAAGTTTTACATACACTCGAATGTTTAGTCACGGTCATGTAACTACTTATCTTTAAATACACCCGTATGTTCATTTCCATTTCTGACCATTCCATTCTATTCTGGCATTTCATTTGCCAGATTCCGTGGGAGTTAGAATTCAATTCCACTCCATTTTGGCATTTGGTTCATGAAACTATGTGGGATTTTGCAGGAATTGGAGTAGAATATCATTCCATTCCGATGTTTGGTTGCAAATAAGTATGGAATTGAATTATGTTGGAATTCAGAAAATTCCACTTGTGCAGAAATTCAACTTTCATGTCTTGGCATTTAATTCCAGTTCTCTATTCGTGTAGATGGATGACTTAAATATCCTTCCTAAACACCAAGCTTTTATTTGGGCTAAATGCAAGAAATTGCAATGTACTTTTATTTATTTTATTTTTATTGAAAAACATAACTAACAATTTTGTGGATGATAATTTTCAATTCATTAACCTATGAGCAAGTAAAATTGAAAATTAAGATAAGTTGATTTTGATTATATTTTATGTAAAACAATTTTTACATCTTAAAAATCTCTTTATTTGCAATAGAACAATTAATTCATCAACTGTTTTTTTAGCCTTTGCTGGGTGCTGATTAACTATATTTAATTTTTTTGGGTCATTTTCGTTTTTTTTCAGGTTAATTTGGTTGTCCATTACTCCATTATGATCTTCCTGTAAATCATGAATGTGATACAAAGCCCAACAATGAGGTATACTTGCATCAGATAGGTAGAGCAGGACGGTTTGGCTGCAAGGGTAAGACTTTTTTTATACATTCTCATTATTCATTAAATTTTATTACAGTTACTAAATTATTTACTTATTTCCAAAAGACTTTTTATTATGTAACAGGTGTTGCATTTAATTTGTTGTGTGGTGAAACCGACGAAATGATCATGAAAAAAATCGAACACCACTTCAATCATTATGTACCGAGGTATATACATTATTTACTATTTGTATAAATGATGATTCAAAAAGTGAAGTCCATGAGAATCATGTTGGTGGATTTTGATTTGTTCTTAAAACTATAATTACAAGTTTTGGAGGTTTTGAAGTAATCTGTTGTTGTGTTCCATCCGACAATTGATATTTTGAATTAATCAATAAATATTTAATATAAATATATTTTTATAAGTATAACTAGGTTATTAGCCCATGTTAAACACGGGTTGACAACTTTTCTTTGGATGATATTATTTGCAGTCATAAGCTCGAAAGGTGAACAATACCAAAATGCATTGCTATTTGACATTTAATACCAAAGGAGATTACTATTAACCGAAGTAAATTAAAGTACATTGCCACATTATGGGAATATACATACAACGCGATATGAAAAAAAAATTCAAAGTAAATTTCCCTTTTATGCAAAAAATTTTAAGATGTCAACCCGTGTTTAACACGGGCTTATAACCTAGTATATAATATATGCATGATCACTTTTATACAAGGTAAGTTTGAGGAGAATTTTTTTCCTTAAAATCAAAACCACTATAATTTGGTTTTTCCGGTTCAACAACCGGAATTTTTTTGTTTAATCGTTAAGATTTTTTAATTTATTTTTAAAAACACCAAAAGTTCCATGGTAACGAATTGCAAAAATATCATCGGAAGAATAGTTTCTTGTTATGATTTTTTATGGTTAACTCTTAAAGAAAATATTCCAAGTGGTTAAACCGGCCAAATTCCGAATTAAAGTGATATTGATACAATCTAAAGTTTTATATGATGATTTTTAAAGTAGTAAAGCATCAGGGGTTAAACGAGAAAAAAAAACTTATAGTTAAACCAAAAGAGAACCAAAATATAGTTGTTTTTTTTTTTTTTTTTTTTTTTTTTGGTTGAAATTTGCCCTAAAACAAATAGATGGACATACTGACATTAACAAAATCAAAAACGAAACTAGTGTAAAATTTTAGTTGAGAGTTGAGACACTAAAATCAGAAAACTTCTTACAAAATGCCGCGTTATTGATTTATCATATATTTAAAAAGACTAAAAATGTAATTCAGGCTTTAGATTAAATAGGTCACCACCCAACGTACAATCCGCCTTGATGCATGGCTCTACCTTCACCAATAACACCAGTCCACATTTACTGGTCAATAAAGCCTGACTTCTTTGTTCCATGTACGTATGTCCAAAATAACTTCATATATTAATTTAAGTACAATCATCGAATCGTATGTTATCTTATTATCTTATAGAATGAAAAGATCAAAAATAAAATAAAATTATATATTGAGTTTTTTTTAGATTAATTTGTTAATTTTTTAAAAAGGACTTTTTCTTCATGTTCTTCTAAAAAGACCTCATAAGTAACAACTTTTGCCCCCAAACTCATACATTTGACAATTTTTTTGGATTCTAACTTTAACTTTCATGTTTTTTTCGTTAGAAACATTTTCAATATGGAAGTGATTTAATCTATAACAATGAATTTATGTTTTTTTGAGACTCAATTTTCATTTACATCTGAACTAACATTTTTGTTTTGACTCATAATTTATGTGTTCTTATTTGTTGATGTTTATAGTTTTCTTAATGGTTTTCAATATGAGAATATGACGGATACATTTGATTTGTAGAGGTGAAATAAGGGGTAGAAGTTGACTTGATATATTAGATTCTTTTAAGAATCAAACGAATATATAGTTGTTTTCTCACCTACTACAATATTTGAGCATACTGAAAATAGATTTTGATATTCATTTAGCCAACAAGAACTGGACATGACATCTTTGTTTGGAAAAAAATCAAATGTTTTCTTCAGATTTTTCAGATAAAAATTCTCAAAAATCATAAAAAACAACAATAAGAAAAACATAGGAATTATGAACAAAAATAAAAAAAGGTGGTTTAAGGGAAAAGTTCAGTTTAAACAAAAGGAAAATTTGAGTCTCAAAGGAATATAACGACACTGTCGAATCACTTTTAAGATTGATATATTTTTAACGGGGGAAAAATAAAATTTAAAATAAAATTCTAAAAAAAATTGTCAATTGTGAGGATTTTCCCAAAATGTTGTTAAATGTGATGGTTGTTTCGGAAAAGTAAACGGATAAATACAAGGTTTTTTTTAGTAAAATTAACAATTTAATAAACACAATTTATAGTCTTTGTAATTAACCTTAAGATAATGTTCACGATCGATTTAAATTGTGTTACTTTTTATATAAAGCAATATATTTCTGGTGAAAATATATGTAGAAGTAAACTCATATGCATTTGTAATTAGTTAAATAAATCCTCATCACTTAAAAAAAATAGAGTAATCTGCATGTAAAAGTTTTAATGATAATATTTGATATTTTGATAAGTATTAATGATAACATATGATATATTAATTTTGATTTTTAGTTCGCGTATTTTAGGTTGGTTTGTTATTTGTAATTTTTATATTGTATATCCTTGTACTATATATTCACATCATTATAATTAGAACATTCAATGCGCAAATAATATTCCTTAGGCCACTCGTAATACCTTTCACGGAGGAAACGTGATGGCCACGTGGACCCCCATCACGGACGTGCACACCACCCCGTGATGGGCGTGGTTGTGGTTAAATGTGATGGGGAGCACGGTTGATCACGACCAATCATATATTTTTTTAAATTATCATTCACATATATAAACAGCCAATAGCAACCTAGTATTTTTATTATTATTGAATTATTTTTATTTGAAAAAATGATGTGGTGTGATGTGTATTTCTAGTGTAGTGTGATGATAATGTGATTGTGTGTGATGGTGATGTGGCGGTGATGTGGCGCCCATCACATGTGATCATGTGATGGGTACTCTCATTAGCCTTACATGGTATTAGCCTACTAAAATCGATAGGATCCTCTCGTCACCCTAATCCTTTCATATGGTTGCTGACGATTCTTCTTCCTTCTCTACCGTCGATACCTCGCTTCTACTTGCCACCGTCCCTTCATCTTTTAACCTTCAAACTTTCATCCTCTAACTATCTTCTATGGAGAAATCAGATTCTACCCTTCTTATCTTAAAAAAAATTAGTAGGGTATTGATGGGTCCATTGTCACCCCCTCCTCTTACAAAAGAGGTTGTTGCCTTGTTGGAGTATTTTCTCTCAACCCTAATATGTCGTTTAGAATGAGCCAACCAACATGCCCTTCTTATTCTCCAATATTCACTCTATGAAGAAGCCATCATAGAAATCATCGTTCTCAAAACCTCCTATGAGATTTGGCATTCTCTTGAACATTCTTATAGTCCATGAATTTATGGAGCGAGTGCAAACCCTTTACGATTCCCTTCGGTAAAAACAAAAAGGTTCTTATTTTATTGCCGATTTTGGCCACAAGTTCAAATCTGCATATGATCAGTTAGTCGCTATTGGTCATCCAGTTGGTGAAATTGGTAAATCTCGTTTGTTATTTTGTAGTCTTGGGATATCGTTTGAGACCTTTATAACTACAAATCGTGTTGTTAAACCTCATCTCTCTTTCTGTGACCACCTCTATCAAGCAGAGAGTCATGAACTTTTTCCTCAAAATTTTGCATGGTAATGGTCCTCCAGTAGCAGTCTTTAGTGCACACGCCCACCGCCACACCATAATTAATTACTTCTCACATACTACTAGAAAATACGCTTTTAATGACATACGAACTATGAAACACACTGATTTTATGACATACAAAACTATATATCATAAAAAATGTCATCTTTTTTATGAAATTGAAGAATTTACGACATCCATAATTGTATGTCATAAAATCGTGTCAATTTTTAAGACAATTAAGACGTACAAAAATGTATGTCGTCTTTTGGTGTCATAATCGGAAAAAGGAAAAACTCGGAGGATGCTTTAAGATTATTGTATTCATCTAAAATATGTCAATGTCGCCTTTTATTCCCTTCTAATTTGATACTTCTCTTCACGAGTTACTGGTTCTCTCATTTTCTCTAGCGCGTTAGGGTTTTGCTGCATTAGTGATCGACTAGTGGTATCGGTTACAGCCTCGCTCCCTCGCCATTTCCTCACTCCACGGAATGTTTTTTTCAATATGATTTAGATGTTTTGTTTGTTGCACCATCCGTCCCTAAAAATTTATTTTTGTTCCAAAAAGATTTTTTGACTCTAATGGTGGTTACTAGTTAAAGAGCTCTCGTTAAGTCCTTTTATGTGTATTGCACATGTGGGAAAATCGTCAAACCCTGCGTATCTTTTTCTCTTATGCAATTACTGCAATTTAGTTTAACATTACAAAGAAAAGAGTTTCATCCTTCATCCCAAAGGTTTTTCAACAGTCTTGCCATTATACTCGGTGTTCCTCCAACGGTTGTCTCCATTTTGAACTTCCCATCGACTCAAAGAAGTTGTATTTTTATGAAATGGTGCTTACAATGTAGAGTATAAGAGCATTGTTCAAAAAACATAACCCGCAAAAGATGTATGTTAAGTAAACAAACATATTTTATCAATGTTAGTTTAGTTAATTTTATTGGGTTTTTACAAAAATGGTGTTTTTTACGGTTTTTTTGTTGTAGTATGTTAAATGATAAATTGATATATTCAGAAAAGTAATTATATTTTGACCATATATCCGATTAAGCCTTAATTGTTGTTTTTTTATCAATTAAGCCCCAACATTTTTTTAAATGTTTGCAATTGTGGATATATATATATATATATATATATATATATATATATATATATATATATATATATATATATATATATATATATATAAAGGAAATATTCATTAAAGTCCTTACATTTTAAATTTTTAACAATTTAGAGTTAATTTTCAGTTTTTATTCAATTAATCCCTTATATTTTGACCATTACATTTTGACCCTATATACAATCAATTGTAAAAATGTAAAAACGGCATAACCATCTGCTATCCAAAATTGCAAACATTTAACAAAATGTTGGGGCTTAATTAAAAAAACAATTAGAACTTAATCGAATAACGAGTCAAAATATAAGAAATTTTCTGAATATAAGGAAGGTGACGTTGCACCTTGTATATAAACAATGTTATGTCCACCCGCTTAAAAGTCACAATACATTTATCACTTATCATTTAACATACTACAACAAAAGAACTGTAAAAAACATTATTTTTGTAAAATCCAATAAAATCAACTAAACTAATATTGATAAATTTGTTTGTGTACTTACCATACATTTCTTGCGGGTTATCCTTTGTGAGCAATGCTCTTATACTCTACATTGTGAGCACCATTTCAGAAAAATACAACTTCTTTTAGTCGATGGGAAGTTCAAAATGGAGACAAGAGTTGGTGGAACACCGAATATCTTGGCAAGACTATTGAAAAACATTTGGGATGAAGGATGAAACTCTTTTCTTTGTGATGTTAAACTAAATGACAATAATCGCATAAGAGAAAAAGATATGTAGGGTTTGACGATTTTCCCGCATGTGCAATACACATAAAAGGACTTAATGGGAGCTCTTTAACTAGTAACTACTGTTAGAGTCTAAGAAATCTTTTTGGAACAAATATAAATCTTTAGGGACGGATGGAGCAACAACGGAAAAAAGAAAAACATTTCACATACACAAGGACAATTATGTAATTTACTCTACAAAAAATGTAGAAAATTGATTATAAACAAAAATACCACGCAATTGACACCTTTCTTTAGTCTTTACTTAACAAATCTTTTAATATTAATCTAATCATCATCCCCGTGTGTATATATCCACATCTTCCCTCTCCAATACTTTCACTCCTCACTCTCCAAGACTTCATCCAACCTTCTCTAATGGCGGAAAATGGGATTCGTATCCTCTGTATTTTTTTCGCTTTAGCAATCCCCTCCGTTCTTTCTCGCAGCCTCTTGCCCACTTCCACCGGAGAGACGTTGGAACTCGATGTATCTGCTTCCATTCAGAAAACCCTCGATGTCCTCTCATACACACCTCGTCCTTTACAGTCGCAAATGGCCTCGTCTTTTGACCTCTCTTCTGTCTCATCGCCTTCTTCGCTTCTCTCTCTGCAACTGCATTCTCGCGTATCTGTTCACAAATCCTCACACAAAGATTACGAGTCAGTTATGTTAGATAGACTTGCTCGTGACTCAGCACGAGTGGAATCGCTTCAATCCAGGCTAGATCTAGCCGTTAATGGCGTCAAGAAGGCGGATCTTAAGCCATTAGAGACTGAGCTTGCGGCTGAGGACTTAGAGGTTCCGGTAATTTCAGGTACAAGTCAGGGAAGCGGAGAGTACTTCTGCCGAATCGGAGTCGGTCGTCCGGCGAGTCAGGTTTATATGGTACTCGATACTGGTAGTGACGTCAACTGGGTACAGTGCGCTCCCTGCGGCGATTGTTACCAGCAAGCCGACCCCATTTTTGAGCCGGCGTCGTCCTCCTCCTACTCTCCTCTCACCTGCGACGCTCACCAATGTAAGTCTCTTGACGTTTCAGAGTGCAGAAATGGCACGTGCTTGTACGAAGTATCTTACGGTGACGGGTCATACACCGTCGGAGATTTTGTGACGGAGACGGTGACGCTTGAGGGATCTACAGCGGTTCAAAATATAGCTATTGGGTGTGGACATAATAACGAAGGGCTGTTCGTCGGAGCAGCTGGATTGATCGGTCTAGGCGGCGGAGCGTTGTCCTTTCCCTCACAGATAAACGCGACTTCGTACTCTTACTGCCTCGTGGACCGTGACTCCGACGCCGCATCAACTCTCGATTTCAACTCACCAATGCCTCACGACGCCATTACCGCTCCTTTATTACGGAGCAGCAAGCTCGACACGTTTTACTACGTTGGCTTAAGAGGCCTCAGCGTCGCCGGTCAACTCTTACATATCCAGTCGTCGACATTCCAGTTAACCAGAGACGGTAATGCCGGTGTTATCGTCGACTCCGGTACAGCGGTGACACGGTTGCAGGCCGAGGCGTACAATGCGCTACGAGACGCTTTCGTAAAGGGCACGAAGGAGTTGCCGTCGGCGAACGGAGTGGCGTTGTTCGATACCTGCTACGATTTGTCGAAAAAGAAGAGCGTGGAGGTGCCAACGGTGTCGTTTCATTTCTCCAACGGGCAGAAACTGGATTTACCGGCTAAAAATTACCTGATACCGGTAGACTCGTCTGGAACGTTTTGTTTTGCGTTCGCTCCGACGTCGTCTGCGTTGTCGATCATAGGGAACGTACAACAACAAGGGACACGTGTCAGTTACGACCTTGAAAACTCCCTCATTGGATTCTCTCCTAATAAATGCTAAAAACGGCGTGCAAGAATATCTTTTTTTAATTCTCTTCTTTTTATTGCTTAATTTCGAAGCTATGCTTTTCTAAGTTAATTCGGCACCAAATTATGGTAATTGGTGAGAGAGTAGTTTGCATCAACTGTAGGGGTAAAATGGTTTTTGTAACATTGATGTAATTAATAACAAAAATGTTCGTTGTGATTTCTATTTTTGCATTGTTGTATAGTATGAAATGGTCTATTGCTTCCAAACTATTTCAAACCGATGGAAATTGTTTATATATTTTTATATTTTAATTAAGATTAAATAATAGAATCTACTTTTGATTTATTTAAGCGTTTATTTGTTTGGTTTCACTCACCTTTACAAATGGTCAAAGGTAAGTAAGTGACTTGACATTTTCTTGATTTATAGTATGTCTTGGAATCACCGACAATCACGCACTTTAATCACTTTTGAGGCCTTGTTAAAAGGAGATGGTAACCTGACCTACGTTCTTTAAAACACCTTTGATTCATTACATGTCAAACTTTTTCCTTTTGAATCCAATAAAATTCAATGAACTTGCAATTTAAAGGTAAAAGGTGAAGCTTAATCGTCAATTAAATGTTGGGTTATTGTGAAAAATAGGTTGTATGGTTAATTGACCTATCATAGCTTCGAATGGTGGTTACATGTATAAAGAAATAGGCAAGAAAAATGATATACTCCTTGGGTTATTACAACCATTATGCGGAATAGACGATGTATATTATGTTTTTGATTGATGACATGTTTATTGGAATTTACATGTGTTCTATATCCTATTGATATTTAAGTGCCTAAAACATGGAACTCATTAGTGTTAGCGGCATATACTTAGTATATTTGTATAGCCCATTATATTGAGTTAGGCCCTCGTTGTATTTCAGCCCTTTTATACGTGTACATATACCAATAATGAATGATAATTCGTTTTCAAGGGAAATACCGACTGACGACTTTCATGGTATCAGAGCCTGATCCCTCATAATTCCTTACTCCTTCGTTACCGTAGCCGACAGCTCTGCTTAACGCCGGCCACTCTTTCCTCCACCGTATTTTCTTTCTTCTTCCCTAATCTTTCTCTACCTGTTCTTCTTAGTCACGATGTCCAGAACATCCTCTCGGACCTCTCCCGTTGTTTCTCACAAACCCACATACAAAATCAACATCAAACATGCGGTTCCTCTTATCCTAGATCTTGATCGTATGAACTACGATATATATGATGTGAGCTTTTCGAGATACATTGTATCGGTTTTGGTGTGTCGCGTCACCTTGAGCCACCTGCTGAAGGAAGTCTCATATTGGCTGAGAAAATCGAGTGGAAACGGTTGGCTTCCAACATGAAATTCTGGTTGTATGGTACCCTCTCTACTTCTCTACTTCACATGATTTTCAAGAAACAAGCGTCTGCATTTGAGGTTTGGTACAGCCTCGAGAAAGTTTTCCGAGACAACAAGGCTTTCAACTCAATAACGAGCTTCGTAATATCAAGCTTGGAGATTCCTCTATCACCGAGTACTGCAACTGTATCAAGTCCTTAGCCGATCAACTTGATAGCATGGATGCAAAAGTTCCCAAGACTAACCTTGTTGACTACACGCTGAATGGACTGTCACAAAAGTTCCGCCACATTGCTACCACCATCCATCACCGTGTCCCGCTTCCCTCCTTTTAGGGCACCCGCTCCATGCTAGTCCTTGAAGAACAACAAATGGCACAAGATGAAAAACTCATGTCCACACCGATCATTCCTCTTCTCCTACCGCTCTAGCTGCTAATTCCGCTTCTCAATCAACCCACCAAAACAGCTTTCATGGTGGCCGGAGCGGTGGCAGGCATGGTGGTCGTTAAAATAATGGCAATACTCAAATTGGGGGGGGAGCAATATTACCAATCACCGCCTAGATCTTTCGGTTGGGCTTGGATGGTACCCAATCACTTTTGTAGGTCCGATTAGCACTGGTGATCTGCTCCCTAGCCGGCCTGGTCCTTGTCGCATACCACTATATTGGATGCCCTACCTAATCAGCGACAATCACAGGCCCAACATCCATTTGCTCACCAATCTCCTATTGAGCCAAATCTGCATGCGACTGACCCACAACATGCGTATATAGCCAATCATTAGCCCACTTCAGCACAATGCCCCACACAACAACCCGTTTCAGCACAGTGGCTCACTCAGCAAGCCCATGTCGCGTCCGATCAGCCAACGACGCCCCCGCAAATGTTCAACACAATGCCGTTAAATGACTTGGGCACAGTGACTAGTACATGGACACTGGCGCGACCTCTCACCTTCTTGCTAATGCAGGTATATTCAAGTATGTTTAAGATAAAACTGATATTTTTCCTGCATCTGTTTTAGTTGGGGACGGATCTTCTATACCTTTTACTAAAGTCGGACACACAATTCTATTGCTGTCCAATCATTTGTTAGTTCTAAATCTCGATATGAGATGGTAAATCAAACAAACAGTTTATAGCAAGATCAAGCAAACAATGAACACTATAAGAATGAGTGAACAAGGTGCCGAATGCTTGTTTATACAGTAAGATTAAGCAAATGATGAACAAGATAAGAATAAGGAAACAAGGTGCCGAATGCTTGATTATAGTTTTTAGGGTTTATAGTAATGGCTGTTCTAAGACTCGCCCTCGATGAATTAGGTGTCATTCTTTTACCATTCCTTTTCCATCTATAGTATGTATGCTTCTAATCATGGATAATGTATTGGATGATCCAACCTTATATAGACAACACATTGGCAAACTAAATTTTTTGGTTCACACAAAGCTTGATCTTTCTTACACAGTACAATACCTAAATTAATTCAGTCTTACTCCATCTTAGGGTCATTAGTTTCCTAATTTAAAACATTTTTTTTAGAGTTTACCTTGTTTTATGCGGGTTTTTTTTTGTAAAATTTCTATCAACCTAACAATTCATGGCAGCAATATGATGTTGTCTTTTGATGCAAAAATGTTATTTAGATATCTACAACATTTTTTTTGATTAAATATTTTATTTTTCATATATTGATGAACAATTTTGTGTTACCAAAAACAATTTCGCATAACCAAACATAATTTAATATATATATATATATATATATATATATATATATATATATATATATATATATATATATATATATATATATATATATATATTGTTTTTGAAGCACACTGTACAAATAATAGCATTTTACAAATGAATTATAGCTATTTTAGTAAAAATCATATTATCTTATGCGAATCATTAAACGCCAAGCTTTTTCTGTTTTTCTGTAATTGAACAATTATCGGTCAAAATCATGTAGCTCCTCCGATCGTGGATATTTTTTGTTGTTAGCCCGTTATTAGTGTAACCAAGTGATGACAATTGTATATTATATAACAAAAATCCATTATTTAAATTAGAAGTTAGGAATTTTATGTTTTTCGAAAGTACAGTCGAAGCCATCGTCCTTTATTTAACCAATTTAATCGTTTAAAAATAAAAAAAAATTAATTAATTCGGATTAAACGGACGGACAGGTTGTCCATTCTTAAACTAATTTAATTCGTTACAAATAAAAAATTATATAAAATATTCATGCAGGAATAAATGGAAGGACCTAACGACAACAATATGTTAAGGAATACCGAATCCGGTTGTTATTGTCTCGACCGGGGGTTGAGAATAAACTCTACTTCAGTTAAACACACTTAACATTATCCCATCTGTCCCTCTCTGAATGCAACTGTTCTTATGATTCATGTTGTTCGGCCGTTGAGTGTCTGTTTCCCCTTCAAAACCCTAATTATCAACTTTCTATCTGAATTTTCTCTATACTTTCACTACTGATTCGGTCTTCAAAGTCGTCGGGATCAATTAATCTAACAATGAATCACACGCAAAGTCCTTTTTCTTCTTCCTCCGACGAGACCGGTACTATGACCACCGCCCAACAGGTAGTCAAATTTTCTATTTTGTCTCCGCTCTCTCTGGACTTCCAGTTCAATTTGTTTTTGTTGATCATCTTCTTTTGACGTTTTTCATAATCTGACGCTTTGGTTCTTACATATTCATATCGGCATTGCCACTTGGCTTTTGTCTGTTTTGATCGTATCTGCCGCCCACTTCAATTTGTCAGTAATCGATCCTTTATCGAAAATAACTAGTCAATTTTCCAATATGGAAGGGAAAAACTTAAATGTCGCATGTTAATCGGTTAGATTTCGTTATCGTCGTTAGAATTCTTACTAATCTCGATCACTCAAAAAGGAATTTTACAAATGCGGTTAACTTATTTGAATTACATCATGAATCCGTCGGTCGTGATTTGTGCTTGCGATATTTTCTCTAGTATTCATCTGATTGAGGGTTATAATTGTATTCTAGAGTGCAGGCCGAAGTCACATGAACGCAGATAGTGCAAACGCCGTATCAATGAATCCAACTCTCGGAGCTTCACGCCATTGTAGAGACGTTTTCTGGCTAGGAATCTTCCTCTTACATCTAATTTTAGTAGGTCTTGCTCTGGGTGTACTCGGACTCAACAGATTCAGAAAGAAAGATAGACTTAACATCGATCAATACACAAACAGGTTTCTCGAAAATCAACCCGGTTTAACAGAAGATTACTGGCCGCTATATGCAATTTCTGGTGCAATCAGTACAGTAATCGGATGGATTTGGTTATTATTGCTAGGTTCACGTTCAAATCAAATGATGAAAGTCTCCGTCCATATACTAACCACCTACCTTGCTGTTCTTAGTGTTTTGTGTTTTTGGGGGAAATTACTTTTCTGGGGTGTTGCTTTTGCTATTGGATCCGGATTACAGTTTCTATACATCATATCAGTCATAGAAAGACTTCCATTTACAATGCTGGTACTTGAAAGAGCAGTTAAAATGGTATGGAAGCTTCCGGAAATCATGAGAGTTGTATGTGCTTTCATGTTAGTCATGCTTCTTTGGTTAGCACTATGGTCTTTTGGTGCAGCTGGTGTGGTGGCTTCAAGTATAGGTGATGGTGGTCGATGGTGGCTTCTTGGGGTGAGGTGGCCACTTGTAATTTTTTTATTTTGTAAAAGTTAAAGAATTTGATTCTTATGTGATGACATGTACAAGTTGTGGAAAATTTGCAGGTTTTGTCAGTGAGTTTGTTTTGGATAGGGGCGGTGCTTTGTAATACTGTTCATGTGATAGTTTCCGGTATGGTGTTTCTGGTGCTTATTCATGGTGGTCGAGAGGCGGCATCAATGCCACGTAATCCACTTTTGCAATCTTTACGGTATGCTGTCACAACTTCTTTTGGAAGCATATGTTATGGCTCTCTTTTCACAGCTGCTATTCGAACACTACGGTGGGAGGTAAATAGTAAAATATTGTTTTTTGTTTGAATTGTGGGAAATAGCAACATACTTTACTCTTTTTATTTGTATAAACAGTATACTTTAACTTTTACCCATAATAGCAACATACTTTACTCTTTTTATTTGTATAAACAGTATACTTTAATTTTTACCCATAATAGCAACATACTTACGATTTTCTACCGGAAACAGCAAATTTTAATCTGAAAAACCGGTAACTGGTTGCCATTTGATTTCTTTTTCAAAAATTTGCTTATATGGCATCCAAATAATGATGATGTGCAAACAATTGCCACATCATCAGATATTGCCACATAAGCAAAAAGATGAAAAAATCAAATGGTATCCGGTTACCGGTTTTTCAGATTAAAACTTGCTGTTTTCGATATAATATCGTAAGTACATTGCTATTATGGGTAAAAGTTAAAGCATATTGTTTATATCGGTAAAAAGAGCAAAGTAACTTGCTATTTCCCCGTGATTTTCCCTTTTTCTTGTTCTTTAAAAAGAACCTGAATTTCAATTCTTATTTTATCTCAGATTAGGGGATTCAGATCAAAAATTGGCAACAATGAGTGTCTTCTATGCTGTGTTGATTTCCTTTTTCATCTAGTGGAGACCCTCGTTCGTTTCTTCAATAAATATGCATATGTTCAGGTGCATAATTTATAACTTTTTTGACATTATACCACATTATATTATCATAGAGTAAACTGCATTTTTGGTCCCTGAGTATATCTGATTTTTGAAATTTTCGTCCCAAAAAGTCATTCTTTGTGAACAGGACCAAAAACGTCACAAAAACCTCAAATAAGGACCAAAATTACAAAAATCAGCCATACACAGGGACCAAAAATGTAATTCACTCTAGTTTACATCAAATCTTGAATGTTTTTTTCTTCATATTTTAGATTGCTGTTTACGGAAAAAGCTTTAATCACTCAGCAAGAGACGCATGGGAATTATTTCAATCCACTGGAGTAGAAGCACTCATTGCATACGACTGTTCCGGTGCTGTTTTGTTAATGGGTATGATTTTGGGCGGGCTTATAACCGGAACATGTGCTGCGGTTTTAACAAGGATTAAACATTCAGACAGAGAGATGATGATGGGGTCCACCGCTATACTAATGGGAATGATCTTGGTAATATTTTTTATTTTCTTTAATAAAAAAATAGTTTTAAACCTTATTTTTCTCAAACTTTACGGTACGTGTACAAGGTTGGGTTGGCAATGGTGGTGGTGGAAAGTGCGGTTACATCCATATACATTTGTTATGCGGAAGATCCGTTGTTGATACATCGGTGGGACCCGGAGTTTTTTAACCAGATGTCAGAGACGTTGCATCAACGTTTACAACATAGAAGTGCGCGTGTGAGGGAAGGGTTGAGTGAAAATCGGTATAATCATGGTGACCGTGTACAAGAAACGATACCCGTTTGATTGTTTGGAAAAAATGTAATGGTTGTGTGTAAGTTGATGACGTTTTGTTAATTTTGTTGGGTCCGATCTAAGATTGGATCCGTTGTATTGAAATTATGTATGCGTTTGTCAGTTATGTGCATCGAGTTTTGAGGAAGGACGATTCGGGGTCCAATGAAAACATTGGATTAATTATTGTAACATCTTCATGCATATCTTGTATGTTTTAGGCAATCAGGAGTACTATCTTTTTTTTCCTTCTAAACTGTTGGAACGAGACTAAATGATTTACCTTTTTACATTTTAACAAACATTTTTTTTACAATATTAATACATTTTTGCCTGAGACGTTGATAGGAAAAAAGAAGATGGCAAAAAAGCGAAAATCGTTGCTTTAATACATTAAGCTAGATTTTTTTTTTTTTTTTTTTGGCTTAACTCATTAAGTCATCATGTTTAGATTGATGCTGTGTTTGGTAGCATCTGAACCATTCAGATGCATAAACCTATTTAGAGGCTCTTACTCATTCAGACTTGTCCCTAACCCTTAATGGTTCAGAGGCCATTAAGAGGCTCTTACTCATTCAGATGTGATAAATTTACGAATCAAACGCTCTTATTCATTCAGAGCCTCTTAATCATTCAGATTAAGAGGCTATCAAACATAGCCTAAATGTTTAACTCATTAAGTCCGTTATGTAAAAAATAAACAACCCAAACTCATGCATACTAGATCGTATCTAGCTTTGTTAAGGTTATAGAACGAATCAATCGTTTTATTGTGAATTTTTAACAAGATATATAGCACTTTATGTACAATAATCGAATGATGAATGCTAGTGTATTATAGTAGTATACTAGTAATATTCCTATAATCACCCATGAATCTTTTGTCCATCTGATGAATATATTCTTCCTCCATCTTTGTTCTTTCTTGGTTTGTGATGTCTTTTTCTTCTCGCCTTTCCGGTGGCCACCACACGGGGTATGAACACACCGGTCCCGGTCCCACTATTGGCCCACAAGCTCTCCATCCAACCAGGGACCTCGGGGCTACTCCCGCCCTCCAACCACCCGAAGTACTTCCCGGACAACCCATAGCCGCCACTAACCGGTCCCCTCTGAAACTTCGAAGCACCATTTTTGTTTCTTCTTGAATATGTTTCATCATCTTCATCCATAATCAGTAGTATCTGTCTTGTGAGTTGTGTGTAAAAGGCCGTATCCTCAACATCTTGTGAGTCCATGTTTGATCGATGACGACTGTAGTCCTGATTCATGGTGGTGGAAGAGATGGATGTATTGGATTTAGAGGTATAGATGTTTTGATGGAGTATTTATATCGAAGTTGATTAGGATGAACCAAGTTGAGCTTCTAGATGGGCCATGGATTCCACTTGGCTACTTGTGAGTCAACGAGTCAAAGGAATTTATTGAGGAGATAACAAGGTTTTATTGTTTGAAATTAGTCAAAAGTGTCAACTTGGCAATACTAATTACCAAAAAAGGCGTTTAATTCTTTGAAGGTTTCGTTCACATTGCAAAAGGAATATGTTGTCGGCTGCTTTTAACCGTTTACCTCATAGTGTTCGAGTCAAGAATCACGAATAGAATTTTAAACTTTTATGTACATAGATACAAATACAATATATGTTAAATTTTAACATGTAGCTTGAAATTTTTTATATATAATGTAAAAGTATAATTTTTTACCCGCTTTAATATATAACATTGCTATCTTACATATGGGCTATAGCTTTGAAGAATGAGAGATGTTTAGGACAACGACCTCAGTTTATTAATATAGATAGCGAATAAGTCTCTTATAAGACTGTAACAAACTTATATCGATTAAAAGAACATTGCTAGTTAATTGATGATAAGTGTGGAGAGCAATGACGAAAGAGTCAAGTCAAGTTGCATAAAGTTTGCAAGTGATTTGGTCAAATGATTAGCATACAAAGTATCAAAGTACTTTAGAATTCTAGAATTTGATTTGAAGCATTATTAAATTATGTAAATATCATAACACGCTATCTTATCTACATCTTTTTAGTATGCAATGAACTTGATCATCTTTTCACACACATACATCTTTTCACAAGCATTATTTACCAATTGAACATAATTATGAAATTTGAAAAAGAAATTATTTTTTATTTTTATAAAAAAGGTCTCCAAATATTTTTAAAAATTTTTCTTCTACTTGCTATTCTTGTGTGTTTGTCAAAAGATTTTTTTAAATAAAATTTTAAGAGTTCATATTTTTAATTAAGTAAATATTAAATTCTATAAAATAGAATGAATATATTTTTTGTCTCAAAATACAAAGAAAAGTTAAGGGGTGGTCTTCATATCACTATTTGAATGAGTCTAATGAATATCATTCAAAAATATTATTGTTAAGGAGCTAATGGTTTGATAAAGAAATCTAAGTTTTTAACAAAAGCTAGAGATAAAAAGTTTTGTTTTCTAAATCAAATATCATTCTAAAGGTTTATTATATATCATATATTATAAACTTTTCAAAAATAACATTGTTTAGATAAAAAGTTTTGTTTTCTAAATCAAATATCATTCTAAAGGTTTATTATATATCATATATTATATGAACTTTTCAAAAATAACATTTTTTAGATATCACACTTTATATTACAAGATTATAAGTTTTTAAAAAAATAATATTGAAAATGATATGATTCAAAATAAGATAATCATTATGAACACACACACACACACACACACACACACACACACACATATATATATATATATATATATATATATATATATATATATATATATATATATATATATATCGAGATAATTTTCTGTTTGTTCCCTGAGAAAATTAAGGGAGAATGATAGAATTGTTGGTGGTAATTTCAGGAACTTTAGATGGATTAGTTGGGCGCCCCTTAAAATTAATTGTTTTGTATGGAGGGTATTGCATAATCGTGTCCCTGTGGCTGCTAATAGGGCTGTAAACGAACCGAACGTTCAACGAACCGTTCGTGAACTTTTCAGCGAGAAGTTCGTTTATGTTTGTTTATTTAATAAATGAACGAACATGAACACAAACTCTTGTTCGTTTAGTTAAACGAACGAGCATGAACAATTGTCTCATTTGTTCAGTTATGTTCGTGAAAGTTGGTTTATGTTTGTTCATTTAAGTTCATGTTCATATATGTTCAACTGTGTTTGATTGCATTACAATATTATATGTTCGTTTATGTTTATATATGTTCAATTGTATCTGTTTATCTTTGTTCGTTTATGTTTGTTCGTTTAGCATGTTCGCGAACATAAACAAACGAACATGAACTAGATAATTTGTTAAACGAACAAACATGAAAAAGAAAAATCGTTCGTTTATCCGTTCGTGTTCGTTCGTTTGTTCGGCTAACTTAAACGAACGAACATGAACAAGCCCTCGTTCTTGTTCGTTAGGTTCGTTTATAGCCCTAGCTGCTAATCTGCTTATTTGTGGAGTGCCCTTGTAGTCTAACAGGCGCGGAGGTGCATGATGTGTGATACCGATGAGGAAGATGTCGATCGTGCTTTTTTTGGCTGCGTCTTCTCTAGGCAGGTTTGGCTTTGGTTTGCTTCTTGGTGTGGATCATTATATGTTGTTCCTGCAGTTCAGCTCGACTAGATTTTAAATTCCTCGGTGCAAGGAAAGAACAAGGAGAAATTGAGAAAGGTGTTGATGTATTCGGTCGTTTGGTGTATTTGGAAGTCCCATAATACCGCTCTTTTCTGTAATTGCAAGGGTTCACCTCAAAAATCGGCGGATGATATCAAATTATCGCTTTTAATTGGATTAAACGTATGTCTCATTTTTCTTTTTTAGATTGGTTTGTTTGGATAATTTCTCCTTTTAATGCTTGTAATTTGTAAATGTCTAGCATCTTGCTATTTTTTTAATCGATTCCACCGTTAAAAAAACATAAATACACATATTCCTATATTTAGCATTTATCGAGTTGAGAGAGTTTCCAAATTGAGTGCGAAATAAAAGTAAGTAAATAAGAGTCAAAAACACATATTTTTTTTTGAAATATGGAGTCCATATTTCGACAAATTCGCCGTGAAATATGTGGCCATATTGTGGATGGCGTTCAAATTTTGGTTATTATTTGGAACAGACTAAGGGGGTGTTTGAGAATGTTTATTTAAAACAACTTATGCTTATTATTAAAAGTGGTTATTAGTTTATCCGGTGTGAAAATGAAGTTTTAAAAAAAATATTTCTTTTAGCTTATCCGGTACCAAAACGTAATAAGTCAATAAGTTGTTTTTTAGTGTTTGGAAAACGGTGTTTATGTGTGTAATACAGAAATAACTTATCAAAAACTGCTTAAATAAGTCGAATAAGTAAGGATGCAGTAACTTATCAAAAACTGTTTATTTAAGCAAATAAGTACTTATAAATATGTCCATTAAAACACTTAAAACTGCTTATTACCGGCGTAAAACCGAAATAAGTCAATAAGATATCTCAAATAAGCAATCCCAAACACCCTCTAAGAATTTATCATTTTCTCTTGGTTTCTTTAAAAAAATCACCGTAATATTAAATTGGCGCAACTTGTCCATTAAACGACTAAAAATGATATAATCTCTCTCTAAAGTGTTACTCTAGCTTTTGATAAACCCATTAATGATAATGATATCCATTAAATTTCGATGACAGATATCAAAATAATGCAATAATAACAGTAGTTAATAGTTTTTATCAACTCCGACTGAGCTTATTTTGCAAGTGTTGCAATTTGCAACATTTTAGTGCAGGGCAAAAAATGTGAGTGTAGGTCCAATACAGTTGGAGCCTGGAGGCTCAAATTTGTTGATTATCAGACTTACCAGTAAAGTCTTTCATCGATAGGTTGCATCGCCTCAAATTGTGATTGTCAAGAAAAGTTTCTTTCCGATAATTGGCGATTATAAATTGATTCGTTGCAATAACAAGAAGGACGCATATAAGAACAACAGTTGCTCTTCAAGAATTTTTTGAATTTTTATATAATTTTAAATGATACTGAAAACTTTAATTAACCCAAGGACACTCTTCCTGTTTATATCAATTTTCAAACTCCAAGAGTCCTAAGTACAAAGTACTCAAGGAAACAATAAAATTTACAGAAAAAACAAAAAACCCCGTAAAATTTATATCAATTTCGTAAAATGACTCTCATGATGCACATAAGCAGGCTGGACCGGCGATAGTGTCACATGCCTCAATGTGGTTTTCTGGTATTATTATAGCTAGAATTTGATTTTAAATAAGGTTTTGTTTGTAGTGTTTTGGCTTTATGGACAAGAACAAAATATACTTTTCATAAATTTTGATTCTTTGGGTTAAGATGTCTAGTTTTGTTTTATTTGGAATATTGTTCAACTTTCTATTCTTGTTTTCATTCCCGGACGTTCTATTTTTTTATCAACTTACTTTTTTCATTTTAGGTGGCGTGTCTTGTTTTAGCGTATTCGAAACATTCTGGAACTGCCAAGGCGATTGATTCGCTCTTGTATATGACATATGGGAGATTGTCAACAATTCTTTTGTAATCATAGAATTTTATTATTTTAAAAATATTTGAAATAGCCGTATGTTTACATTAACCGACTAATTTAGTTGTTTGTATTTACATAACAGGAAGCGATCCTTTTACCGTTTATTTTTTGAGGCCTTTCATATATGTGATAGGTTTCGTTTTACACGATAAGGCGTCTGTGGTGGCAGGAGGGGACAAGGGTGCTGATTGGAAGATCAAGATCTTGTCCCCTGCCACGTCTTTGATTCACTTTAGTGGAAGGAGTGGTGCGTACATGATCTCTTTCAGGTACGGATTCGTACTATCTGGTCAGTGTGTTATGGGATGCCTTCCAGGCCGGATCGCCGATGGTGCGCGATCTCTTGGCTTGCCAGACTGGATGGTTAGCTGGGGTGGCTAACATATCCCAGTCTGGAGGCATGTGTGATTCTTTGACATTTGGTGACCGCTTCCAAGAGCAGGCTAGAGTGTCTGACGTATGACATGCTATCCATAAACATATATATATATATATATATATATATATATATATATATATATATATATATATATATATATATATATATATATATATACTTGCTTATGTCAACTTCCTTTCCTATCGTTCCTCTGGTCATAGCCCGACTGTTCCGCCTCTCCCTTTTAGTTCCCTTTCAAACCTAAACCTTTCAAATTTCCTAATTTCCTTAACTATAAGAACGAGTTTAAACATGTTGTTTCCTCTAGTTAGGACCACAATATTCTTGGATTTCAGATGTACAAGGTTTTCAAAAACCTTAAAAATCTAAAAGCCCTCATTCGTAAGTTGTTAAGCAGCCAAGGCAACCTCTTCTCTAAGGTTACTTCTCTTTGTCTTGAACTTGATTGGGTCAATTGCTCTTAATAGGGATCCACATAATAGGGAAATCTGTGAGGAGTACTGCAGGTACCTCCTTGCCTATAATGAGGTATGTCTTGACGAAGAAAGGTTCCTTAAACAAAATTCTAAAGTTGTTTGGCTTCGCGAAGGAGACAAAAACTCTTTTTTTTCCACAAACAGTAAAAAGTAGGATTTCCCATAATTGTATTGAGTCCATCCAGGACAATCATGGGAACTAGATTTTTGGTGATGCACTTCCTAACCTTTTCGTCTCACATTTTCAAAACTTCTGTGGTTCTGCTCAGCCCTCTCAAGCTACCAGGGATCGTCCTCCCTCTTTTCTAATAAGCTCAATACAATTCAGTCTGCCTTTATGCTTACTCCTGTTACTGATGCAGAGGTTAAGTGTGTCCTATTCTAGATGGGTGATGACAAAGCCCTTGGCCCTAATGGGTTTTCAGTTAAGTTCTTCAAGTTTGCTTAGGGATGGCAAAAAAAACCCTAATCCGACGGGGCAACCCTCAACCCGAAAATTTAGGGTATATGGTCGGGTTTGGGTCTCCTTGTCCCGACCCGACCCGAACCGACCCGATAATATATATATATATATATATATATATATATATATATATATATATGTGTGTGTGTGTGTGTGTGTGTGTTTCTATATATATATATATATATATATATATATATATATATATATATATATATATATATATATATATATATATTCAATGACCCGAAAGCCGAAACCCGATAAGGCATCGCCCCGAACCCGACCCGAAATTTTAGGGTCGGGTATGGGTCTCCCCGCCCCGACCCGTAGCCATTCCTAAGTCTGCTTGGGATATTGTGGGTACGGATGTTTGTTCTGCGTTTAAAGAGCTTTTCTCCTTAGGAAAACTCTTAGAACCGTTTAACAGTACTGTACTTACTCTCATCCCCAAAATCGTCTTCCCTAATAAGGTCATTGATTTCCGTTCCATTGGTTGTTGTAATGTCATTTACAAATGTATTAGCAAGACCATTGCAGATCGTATAAAAATCATCTTCCTTATCTGGTCAATGAAAACAAGTATGCCTTCATCCATGGTCACCTGATCACAGATAACGTCCTCCTTGTCTAGGAGATTATGTGTGATTACGTACCATAGACAAAAAGGTCCCCCAGATGCGCCTTTAAAGTTGACATTCAAAAAGCATATGATAGAGTTGACCGAAACTTGTTGTACTTGATCCTTTATGGCTTTGATTTCTCTAGCGTATGATTGACTAGATCATGACGTGTGTCTGCATGGTTGTATACTCTGTTAGCATAAATGGAAACATGTACGACTTTTTTAATGACCAACGGTCTCGGGCAGGGTGACCTTCACTCTCCCTACCTTTTCACTTTGGTCATGGAGTTCTCAACCTTATGATTAAAAGAAAAATCTTTGATTATGATACTTTCTAATTCCACCGGAAATGTGAGGAACGATGTATAACCCACCTCTGCTTTGCTGATGACCTTTTTCTCTTTTGTCATGGTGATAGCTCCTTGGTTAGTATCATAAATGAGTCACTGACTGAATTCTCCGACGCCTTTGGGCTCCATCCTAATAAGGCTAAAATTGAAGCTTTCTACCGTAATATCAGTGAGATGACCAGATCTGTCACAAATCATATCATCGGATTTTCTGAGGGGTCTTTCCTTGTTAGATACATTGGTGTCCCCTTATCACCACCCATCTGTATCACAGGGACTGCAAAAGCCTGTTTGATAAAGTAAATTGTAGGCTCAATAACTAGAAAAATAAGTCTCTCCCTTTTGCATGGAGACTCCACTCCGTTCTTTCCTCTATGCAAATCTATTGGCCCTCTGTTTTTATTTTCCCCAAGTCTATCTCTAGAGAGATTGAGAAGCTCATGAGAGGGTTCCTTTGGTGCCATTGTGAAACATCCCTCTCTTTCGGTCATTGGGAAACACAACATTTAAAAAGAACATTTAATGTATTTTGAAAAAAAAGGCTACGTACGTTCATCGGTTCGTACTAGGAGCAATGGCAACAAAAACCCAAATATAATAATCCCAATGACAAAAGCAAACATCGCGCGAGTCACATAAAACACTTATATTTTTATAAGGGATGTGTGCTCGAAAATTCTATGTACTCACCTGGATATTCGTTCATGAAATAACTCCAATAGTAACTCTTAGCTACTTAATCCAACCAAATACCTGGATATTCGTTCATGAAATAACTCCAAAAGTAACTCTTAGCTCCTTAATCCAACCAAATACCTTATTCCATAAGACTTTGGTGAAGCATGCACAGAAGGCCACTTTTAATGAATAAATAATGCAAGGAAAATTGCATTCCTTTCTGAGTCTCAACGTCACCAGCCCATACGGCCATACCCCATGAGTAACTCATTCTCAAGTGGATCATCGGAAGTACGCATGGCGTGCAAAAAGAAAATATATTACATGTGCATCAGACAAACCGCACCCTTCAATCACAGTATGGTATTCCAAGCTATCGATAATCAAATAACCACACACCCAAAATCCAACTTCACCTTGATTTGTCTACAACCTAGTTTCCAACGGACTTTTTTCAACGTCGATGCCAACCATGGCTCATCTCGATCCTCTTGAAAAAAACTAGCTTCCGCATTGCACCAAATTTCACCTTCTTCTCGTCATCAATTTTCGTACAGACACATAGATCTACACTATAATATTTGTAGACAACAACTTCTTTCAATAAGGTCGTCTTCCTGTTGTGATTTTAGAAGTCGTAGGGCTTAGTTTCGAGCTTTCACGAACCATTGGGATATCACATATTTGTCTCTCTCTCAAATACTTTTCGCCACCTCACTACAGTTCGTCGGAACAATACCGTCCATCCTTGAGCATCATTGTAGATTCATGATGAATCCATCTCGTCCCTTTTGGTTCCGACCACCATCAACACTAGCCCCCCTCGCCATCGTATTTTAAGCATACCAACACCCTATTGATACTCAGAAAAAGAAAACATCATCCAATGCTCATCAAATCTCATTGTTACATCTACTTTTCTTTTATGGCCGATGAACACAACCACAAATCCCCTCCTTTCTATCGGCGACGGCTACCCAGCCCTAATAACCACTCGCCTTTCCTTGTTTTTTCTCCTTGACGTCTTTTCTTTTGGTGCCTTTTCTACCGATCAATATTAGGCCTTATGATGAGTAAATCATGATTATTTATTGCGACGGACACCCTAACGTGAAACGTATGCGACGTTACATTTTGATTGGAGCTTCTTGACGTTGAGTTTTAATCTGGAGGTTTCTTACGAGACGAATTGGTTCTTCTAGAAATACAATTTACATAATTAACCTCTCATCTTTATATCTTTGATAACAAACTACATTTTACTTTCATTTGAATTATTCCTAACCCTCACATATTATTAGACATGTGATTTATATAGTTTGACACATTGATTTGCGGGTGTTACACATTGTCAGATGAAACGGGGAAAATCTAAACTCTTCCAAAGACATGTGCCTTCCTAAGGCTCATGGTGACTTGGGTATCCGTAACCTTGATATTTGGAATATTGCCATTATGGCTTCCCATACCTGGAGAATCCTTACCAAAAAGGACTCCCTCTAGATCAGATGGATCCACACCTATCGAATTTGAGGGTGTAACTGTTGGATTAGGTGTCTAAGCCATGACTTATAATTTGTATTTATCTTATTAATAGAAGCAAAGTCCATTTGGGTTGCCCTCATAGCAGGAGGATTGATGTAGAAGTCAGTAGAGAGAAAGATTGATTTATTAATTGTTTAATAAATCAATAGAAACAAATAAATAGTTTATTAATATATTTAAGTGTTCATATATTAATTAAAAACTATATTAATTAATTAGAAATTAATCTGGAATTAATTGGATTTAATTCAGTGATTAAATAAATTAACTAAAAGTGCAGGGACTGGTTTGTATTTATTCAATAGTTGAATAACTGACAAACCAGTAGCCAGGGTCCAGAGTTGGTGCCACCTAGGGGGCTTCCCTAGAGGTTGGCGAAACCCTAATTAATGTTTAGGAGATCTGGTCCAAATGGGCAACATGCTTGTCCATTAAGGGGGCACCTCTAGGGTTTCACTGGAGACTATAAAAGGAACCCCCTGGGCACCCCAAAACCTGCGCCATTTTCAAGATAAGATTACTCTGCTGGTTTCTCTCCTCCATTGCTTGGGTGTGACACCATTTGAGGCAGGACACTTATGCTGCTAGCTTCAAGAACAAGATTCAAAGGTTGGTAATTCTTGTTTTGATCTTTAGAATTAAATGTTGGCCTTTAGGTTTATTATTATATGTTCATAGAAGAAAACATAGATCTTTCTTAGGGTTGCATGTGAACTTAGGAATTTTATAGTTCATTGTTTGCTAGAAGACCCCTCAGTAACTTCTGGATGCCCGTATGTAGCATGGTATGGCGCATGCTTGGCGCAACATCCTGGATATGCGGGCGGGGTAAGATATGGTACTTTATTGTCTCCCAAATTGAAATGACAACTCTCCTTCTGCCTGGTACGATAAATGTCATCCTGCCGGGCCCCTTCTTCACTTTTTGACTACTCGCAACATACATTACGTGGGTTTCACTCTGGATTCTTAAGTCAAAGACCTTATGCTCAATGGTTGTTGTGTTGGCACCCATCTATGGCGGGACGCCTATGCCGCTCTCATTCCTCACTCTCATTCTGCTATCTCCCCATTCATTCATGATAAAATCCTTTGGAAGAACTTAGATGGTAAGCTCACTCCTTTTTTGTCTGTATTGTTTAGAACAATATTTACCCTTTTGATCACCATGTAGATTGGTACCACCTTGTTTAGTTCTCCCAAAACATCCCTAGGCATGCTTTTATACTATGGGTTGTGACAACGCCTAGTAATATCAAATATTTTAGTCGTTGTTGAGCCCTATTCTTAGTGAATTTATGTCATATATATCGTGGTATTCTCACTTTTTGTGCCAGCACTTGTTTGGAAATAAAACATGGAAACAGGGACCAAAAGCGTACAATTTGGAAGAAGTTTGAAGATCAAGGCAAAATCAGGCGAATTCGCACGCGCGCCGCGGAATTCATAAAGGCGCGACGCGGTGATGAGGCGGTGGAGGAAATTCAAATGCCGATAAAACGGGGATAAACCCATACGCGCGCCGTGGGATTCATTTATGGGCGGTGCGGTCGCTTAAAATCTGCAACTATAAATAGAGGGTTTTAGGTCGAAAAAATTAGCAAAGACCATTGTAACGACTCCCAAGGCTTCTTTGACTCCGAGTTTCAGTTTTCAGCAGCCATTAATTGGTATTTTTATGTTTTCTCTTTAATTTTCAAGTTAGTTTGGTAGTAGTAGCATTTGGCTAGTATCTTTGGGAGTGACAACAATTGATATTTGGCTTTAGTTTCTGTTTTTGATAGTTTGGTTACTGTATTGGACCTTTGGGATCTGAGTTTGTTAATAGTAATCATTCGGTTTATGTTAATTGTTGGTTTTTCGGTGTTTGTGCTTGTGATTGAATTGTTGGATGTTTGGATTGTGTTTGATGTTGAATTGACCTTGATTGGACTGAGTTTCATTTCTGATTTCAGTGACCAATTAGGGTTAGTTATTGGTTTGGACTTTAGTTTAGTGAATGTTTGCTTGGAATTGTTTTAGTTTATGATTTTTGGGATTTGATGTTGAATTGACCTTGATTGGACTGAGTTTCATTTCTGATTTCAGTGACCAATTAGGGTTAGTTATTGGTTTGGACTTTAGTTTAGTGAATGTTTGCTTGGAATTGTTTTAGTTTATGATTTTTGGGATTAGTTGTCAAAAGTTTGGAACTAGATCCTCTGACTGTATAGTGACACTACAGTTGGTAATCTGTCACATGTCTCGACCACATAACTCCTGCGCATCGACCCTGACTACCGCTATACTAGTGTGAGTTAGGTATTTTTTCTTATTTTTGACCGCACGACGACCTAGGCGTGTCAGGTTGCTATGAAGGACCGCCTCAAAACTCAAGACAAAGTCAGGATCTGGGATACCAACTCTAATCTCATATGTGCATTTTGCGGTGATTGTTATGACTCCTATTCTCACCTCTTTTTTGAATGATCTTTCACTTTTATGGTATGGCATGATATTCAGTCGATGATGAATATATCCCACCCTAATAATCAATTGTCCGATATCATTAATATCCTCAAGCCTATAACCAAGGGTAAGACCATCTAGTCCATTATCCACAGACTTATGCTTGTTGGAGCTGTTTACCACACTTGGCAAGAAAGAAATAACTGGATCTTTCAGAATAAAAGAAGATCGTACCATGCTATGGTTAAGACTAGGGGTGAATGTTTGGACAGAAAAACCAAACAGGAACCGGAACCAGTTAGAACCAGATAAGGGAAGTTCGGTCCGGTTCCGGTCCATGATTTGTTTCTTATATTAATTATTAGGTTATCGGTTATTCCGGTTCCGGTTCGGTTCCAAGACTAAGGATGAACGTTTAGACTAAAAACCCGAACCGAAACTAGTTAGAACCGAATAGGGGGAGTTCTGTTTGGTTCAGGTCCTCGATTTCTTGCTTATTCGGTTACCGGTTATTACGGTTTCGGAACCGATTACATCCATAGTTAAGACCATTATTGATGATGTTCGTTGCAAACTTTTAAATGTGTCCATGAAGTCCTCCTCTAATGTCTTCATGGCCAAAAATATTTGATCTCTCCCTTAAGTTGGAGACCCTCTCCTTTCTCATTTTTTTTACCAAAAAACTAAAAGTTTTATATTTTATCTCCTAACAAGTTATAGTAAATAATAGTTTAAACTTTTAAGTATAAGGTTTCAAAATGCTTGCATGGGAAAATTAAAAATTAAATGGCAAACCTCCTAAAATGAGCTTGAGATAGACAAAGAGAACAAATCTATAACTTAGTTACAATTTAATTACATAAGCCCGTTTTAAAATGAAAAAAGCATTTGATTTGGGTAACCACTGTACAAACGAAACATCCTATGTTCTCCGATCACCTTCACCCATACAAAAATTAATATGAATTGGTACAAAAAGATGCGCCATCACGTCTCTTTCTAGAAATAGAATCATCATTCTAACTTTTACGAATTCGTATTCCAATTTCAATACATAATCAACAATGAATCTTGTCTCCGGCACAAGAATGCATTCTTCCTCCGTCGTTCCTCCGTGCTTTATTATGTCGTCTTCTTCTGGTCTTTCCGGTAGCCACCACTCGAGGTATAAACACCCCTGTCCCGGTCCCGTTACTCGCCCACAACCTCTCCATCCAACAAGGCACCTCCAAATTCCTCCCACCCTCGCACCAACTAAAGTAGTTGCCGGACGCCACCACTGATCTCCTCTGAAACTCCGGCGACTCACCCTTTCTGTTTCTCCCTCCATGTATTTCATCGTCTTCGTCCATAAGCAGCAATATCTGTCTTGTGAGCTCCGCGTAAAATACAGTATCCTCGGCCTCCAATGACTCCATGTTTTCCCGATGATGATGAATACAAGTCAGGTCCATATTTGTGGTAAAGATTGGTAATTTAATTATGGGTTTGAGTGATAATGGTGTTCTCATTAATGGGGGTGTGTATATATAGGCAAAACAATAGTCAATGGAGGAGTTGAATGAATCTTGATTCGGGTGAGTTTCCAAATGGAGGTAATATATCCAAGAATATGTCCGTATTCTGGATGGATTTTCACTTGAAACAATCAAGTGAATGGTCAAGGAATGAACAGTAAGATGACAATAACGTCTATAGTTGCCGCTTTTAATGTTTGACGTTGTAAGAGTCAAAAGTGTGAACTACCCCTAATTTGAGAAGTGGTGGACATAGGCCTGCATAGAATCTTCAAAAATGAATAATACAAAATGAAATGTATAATCTAAGTTTTTCTCCTTAATTAAAAATGATTTCTAATTAAAGGACTTTTAAAATCTTGAGTGTGCTTCTATCAAATTCTATTACTAGTAAAAAGCAACGGATGAATAGTGTCGGTTCCATACATATTACACCACGTGAGGCTTCATCTATATTTTATATTCTCTTTTTGTCTGCATCTCTACTATAATTTATTTTTAGTATATTTTCCTCCAGATCTTACGGCTTCATTTCTTTTTTCTATTTTCATTTTGTCTTCGTCTCTTTTAATTACGGTTAACTTTTTTTTTCTTATATTTGTTTCTATAATTTATTAAAGCCTCTTAATTATTGGATGTAAATCGGAAGATTCATACGATTTGATTTCTTTTTTCCATTTTTCTTTTGACTTCGTCTCTCTTAGCTATAATTTGTTTTTCTTATGCTTTTCTCGATAAATTAATATATAATTTTTTCTAATTTCTTATAAATATCGTTTTAAAAAAATTGTTTCCAATTTTTTTTTATTAATATAGTTCTCTAGATGTTTTTTAACACCTTTGATTTTCAACAATTTTTCGTTTTAAATTTTAATTACAAATTTTCGCAGCAAAGCGCGAGGTGTCACCACCTAGTTGTAATGTATACTCTAATTGTAGAGAGAAAGAAATGGACGAATGGACGGGTTGAGTACTCAGTTTTTGTACGAGTCAGAACTGGGTTGGGTTGGCCATAAATTTTGTTATTGGAGTTCGTTTTATATTAAAAAGAATTAGGGATACTATACGTGTAGCCCAATAAATTACATATTTTAAAGATGATAATAGAGACTTGACACGAAATAAAAGGATTTGGTAAGATATTTTAATCCGTTTAATTAAACAGGTTAACACAACATGACACAATTATTAAACGGGTAAGGTTATGGCTGACAGTTTCAACTCAAACACGAATCGAGAATAACCTGATTATTTAAATGCATTTTTTTTAATTCTTACATAAAATCGACAAACCCAAAACTAAAATTAAAACCAAATATAAAAAAACAACTTTGGGTTGAATCAATTTTTTATGTGAAAACAACGAAGATGTATAGGTCAATAATTCATTTTTAGTTTTTCCTTTCTCGCATATACTCTACAATCTGAGTCGGTCATTTTCTCATTCTTGTAATCTCATTTCTCCGCCTCTACAACTCATTCTCTTTCCATTTTGACCTATAAACTTACTATGAATTTCATCATTCTGCTTCCATAACTCCTACTCTTTCTACTTTTCATATTTCCTTTCTGCCTCCCAACTTCTATTGAATCCTACTCTATCAACATGTTTAGTATTTAAACTTGATACAATATGACACATTTACAAGGTCTAAACTCTAAACATGCTAACCCGATACAAAAATAATCTGATTGGCACGACATCATACAATAATTAAATGGGTTGGGTTAGCGTCAAGCTTTCTCAACCCATTTAATGTTTTGGTCACTCAACTTTTATTTTTATTTTTATTCTACACCCTAAAACTCCTAAATTACATACTAAAATGGGTATCGAATCAAATTGCATCTGATCTGATCGATTGTAGTTGCCGATGTGCCAAGGTTTGAACCATGTATTCTCATTTAACTAAATCCATGGAGAGAGTTTTACTAGCATCTTTATGTATTGTTAGAATATAGAATATGTGAATCATGAAACAAATTACACACATTAAGACGGATTATTGAGATCAGTTTGAGTTCTTCTTTGCGGCCATCAAATACCTGGTAATATTCATTTTAAATGCTTATTTTATGTCTAAAACACATGTACTCGTGAGATATTTTTGTCTTATGTATTCTATTTTATGTGACATGTGTCTCAGGTACATGTTGACTTAGTAAATGGAAGTTGTTTGAAGTAGAGAAATGACACGAGACTTTTAAAGATAAAAGTGATTATTAGAATATAGATAGCTCCCCAGACGGTATAGTTATGTCTTATTACTAAGGGAGAATGTTATTTGGGATTAGTAATACCATTATATTTGTTTTTTAATAGTTGGTATGTCACAAGTTTTTATTTTGGTATGATTTTTTTAGTTATATATAATATGGATTTTACGGGTGAACCAAAATATGGTTTATCATATCTTCCAGATATCCTGGTATAAGAGGTGGGGTGTTACAATATCATATATAGGGTTTTCTCTTCGTATTTTCAGGTTGTATAACAACATATTTGGTTCCTTCCTTCAAATGTCAAATAGATTTTCTTAAGCCTCTAATTTCTAATAAACCTAGATAATCATCCAATTTAGAAATATTAGTTTTGATTTAGGTCCTACCATGGCCCAATGAATATCTTAGGGATATAATATGACTTAGGTTTTACCTGGACGCATAGATTGCACATATTTAGATGTTTTAATGATGGGATGATGTGATTCAAAATAAAATTTTATGATATTTAATGTAACTTCTACTTGTGTCTAAGAAACGATTCATAATCTCACAAGACGAGTTGGATTGCATTATTCATTCATGAAACAATAAAATTTTATGTCTACTTGTGTCTAAGAAACGATTCATAATCTCACAAGACGAGTTGGATTCAAAATAAAATTTTATGATATTTAATGTAACTTCTACTTGTGTCTAAGAAACGATTCATAATCTCACAAGACGAGTTGGTTTGAACCATGTATTCTCATTTAACTAAATCCATGGAGAGAGTTTTACTAGCATCTTTATGTATTGTTAGAATATAGAATATGTGAATCATGAAACAAATTACACACATTAAGACGGATTATTGAGATCAGTTTGAGTTCTTCTTTGCGGCCATCAAATACCTGGTAATATTCATTTTAAATGCTTATTTTATGTCTAAAACACATGTACTCGTGAGATATTTTTGTCTTATGTATTCTATTTTATGTGACATGTGTCTCAGGTACATGTTGACTTAGTAAATGGAAGTTGTTTGAAGTAGAGAAATGACACGAGACTTTTAAAGATAAAAGTGATTATTAGAATATAGATAGCTCCCCAGACGGTATAGTTATGTCTTATTACTAAGGGAGAATGTTATTTGGGATTAGTAATACCATTATATTTGTTTTTTAATAGTTGGTATGTCACAAGTTTTTATTTTGGTATGATTTTTTTAGTTATATATAATATGGATTTTACGGGTGAACCAGAATATGGTTTATCATATCTTCCAGATATCCTGGTATAAGAGGTGGGGTGTTACAATATCATATATAGGGTTTTCTCTTCGTATTTTCAGGTTGTATAACAACATATTTGGTTCCTTCCTTCAAATGTCAAATAGATTTTCTTAAGCCTCTAATTTCTAATAAACCTAGATAATCATCCAATTTAGAAATATTAGTTTTGATTTAGGTCCTACCATGGCCCAATGAATATCTTAGGGATATAATATGACTTAGGTTTTACCTGGACGCATAGATTGCACATATTTAGATGTTTTAATGATGGGATGATGTGATTCAAAATAAAATTTTATGATATTTAATGTAACTTCTACTTGTGTCTAAGAAACGATTCATAATCTCACAAGACGAGTTGGATTGCATTATTCATTCAATCTTTCTCTTATTGGAAATTTTTAATGATTGGTTGTTTACGGATTGTATGGCTAACCACAAAAGATTAAAAAGAGTTTAAATTAAGTATTTTTGATATTTAATCTTTATAAATTAATCACCCTCTTGTTTTTTATAAATCTTAATTATATAAAGGCTGAGATCCACATCGCGGTATTATTGGCATGCTATGTTGATCATACACACAATAAGGCGTTTAATTGGTAGGTAACAATTACACAATTATAGTATCATGCAACTATTATTTCTGTTAAGGACTTTTAGACCATCTCTAGCATGTTTAACATCATATTTGCCCATGTGTAGGACTAGCCAGGACAACAGTTAAAGCAAACATGTACACTTATCACTTAAGCATAGCCAATTTACTGATTTAGATTGGGAACACTTAGGGTTTAATGGGAACGTTTACCAAAAACACATTATCAGACTTTTTTAAATACTTGCAATAATGGTGGGTTTTACACAAGCATGTCAAGCCATTAATCAAGTAAGCCCAAACCCAATGTGGGATTAGACCACTTGGTAGAGGCTTTGCCCTTTTAGACAGGAGGTCCTGAGTTCCATCCCTAACACAGACGTTTAACTAAGTTGGAGTTCTAACTACTAACCACTAACCAGCCATTTTAAAAAAAAGAAGTAAGCCCAAACCCAACAAATTAATTACTTTAATTAATTATTAGCTTATAATTAAATAACATTTTTTTCAATTAGTTAAAATAACTCTTTTATTTTTTATTTAATAAATAATAAATAAAACCTTTTAGTTCTTATTTATTTTGGTTATTAAATAATAAACATTTTCTAATAAATATTTATTATTAATTTTGAACCTTTAAGGCTTTTAGTGTGTTCCATCATAGGCTCACACAAATTAGTAGTACAATAATTTGTGTATTCATTAAACATTATTTCCAATATTATTTAATTTCTATGTAAACAAATTTTATGTTTATGTTATTGAATATTATGTTTATGTGATTGAAAGTAATCGTACTTCAAACATCATACTCTTCTTTTTAAATATATGAGACATAATATGGTACAAATAAATACGAAATATTGAATTCTTATATTTATATAAAACGATATACAACACACTATAAACCTTAAACTCTAACGATAATGACATACGGACATACTCGATGGTACTCACTTAGGTTTCTTGACAGGCGAAACTGGGTTTAAGATACGATGAATAGAAAAAAGAACCATTAAAATGATGACTTTTTAAATTTCTTTCCGATTAAGTAACGACTTTTCTATGGATTTTTTCTTCGAATATTATTGTCCTATATGAACATAGCAAAAGAAAACTTGACTTAAAAACGTACGATCATATCCGATATACGAATAACTACTTTCAAATAGAATCTAAAATGCTACATTTTAGTGATGTTCGGCTAAATGCAATGAAGCATATGTTATGTGGATTTTGAGTAGAAATGTGGTAGAGAAGCATTTAGAACTCGGAAAGCCGAAAAATATTTCCATATGCAAGAAAAAGCTAAATTAGTTCAAAAACTTACCAAAGGAGAGATGCATTTCGATACGTGGGCATGGAAATGTGTTATTTCATTGAAAACCCATTAATACTAAATATTCCGGAGATTGGATTAGAGAGAGTTCTTTAAGTAGTATTATCTGCAAATGAGGAAAAATATTTTATATATGTTTTGGAATCTAAAGTTAACTCGGTTTTTAAACTTCATAATTATTTCAAATGCTCGCGAGTTGGATAAATCTAGGGGTGAGCAAAAACCGAACCACAACAAAAAATAACCGAAAAAACCGAAACCGAAAAACCGAAACCGAAGCGAAAACTGATGGTGTGGTTTATACTTTTACAAAAACCGCAAAATTGCGGTGCGGTGCGGTTTTTACTTTTGGAAAAACCGCAAATAACCGAACCGCACCGATTACCATGTATTAAATAATTACATAATATATATATTATTTACTTATTATTAAGTATAAATATGACATTATAGATTAAATAAAAGAGTAAGTTTGAATGACAATTTCATTTTTTTATTTTGATAGTGGTAATTCCATTTGTCATTTTCACCGATTGTAAGTTATAAACTTTAGTTGTTTCATGATTTACTATACTAAGTACAAAGAAACAAATGAGTTCTATTTTGTATTTTGATAGCGGCAATATACTAAATATATAGTCAAAATACTAAAAATTTTATAAAAAATGCGTCGATTTTGAACTTCTACGGTTTTACAACCGCACCAAAGGAACAAAACGCACACCACTATATTATGCAGCTAATAACCGAAACCGCACCGCATGGAAAAACCGCAAAACCGCACCACATTAGAGACCGCAAATTGCGGTTTTAGGTTTTCAAAAACCGCAAAATGCGGTTTGCGGTTCGGTTTTGACCAAAAACCGCACCAAACCGCACCATGCTCACCCCTAGATAAATCACCACTATCCTAACGATCACTTGCGATATTTTGGTGGTTATCTCTAAAATATTAATGTTTTATTAGGATAATAATCTAATATATATATATATATATATATATATATATATATATATATATATATATATATATATATATATATATATATATATATATATATATATATATATATATATATATATATATCTTTTATATCGACAATTATTCTTTTTTATACACCATTTAGTCGTTTTTTAAGTATATAACCATTAAATTTAAAACTTAATGGTCATATGTATAAATTAAAAATTAAAAATTTATTTGTATAAAAAATATATATGATTAAATGTATGCAAAATATATATAAATAACTAAACGTATATACGAGATAGAATTTATCATTTTTTTAAAGCACTAACATATCCCTAAACTGTAAAACTAAGAAAAATTGTTTTCTAATGGTTTTCCTGATTTTCAAAATTGAACGAAAGTATTTGATTTGTGGCCACTTACTTTAGAATAGATATTCCATTTTTTAACAATCGACCATACCATTAATTAATAAGAATCGGTACAAAAATCTTCTGTTTCCACCATGAGACGCATGTGTCATCACATCCTTATCCAGAAAATGAATCATCAATCTAACTATCGAACTTTTACAAACTCCTATTAGGCTATTACTATACATAATCAACCATGAATCTGCTGTCCGGCATAAGAACGCATTCTTCGTTCGTCGTTCCTCCGTACTTTATTATGTCGTCTTCTTCTGGTCTTTCCGGTAGCCACCACTCGGGGTATAAATACCCCTGTCCCTGCCCCGTTACTCGCCCACAACCTTTCCATCCAACTAGGGACCTCCAAATTCCTTCCACCCTCCCACGAACTAAAGTAGTTGCCGGACGTAACGACTACTCTCCCCTGAAACTCCGGCGACTCATTCTTTCTGTTTATCCTTGCATACGTTTCATCGTCTTCATCCATCAACAATAATATCTGCCTTGTTAGGTTTGCGTAGAACGCAGTATCCTCGGCCTCAGGCAACTGATCAATGTTTGCCCGATGATGATGAAAGTAAGCCAGGTCCATATTAGTGGTAGATCGAGATTGACAGTTTAATGAGAGTGATGATGATGGAGTTGTAATTGATGGGTTAGGTGTATATATAGCCACAACAATGGATGAGTTGAATAAATCTTTATTAGGGTAAGGTTCCAAATGGAGACAATATATCCAAGAATATGTCCGTATTGTGGATGGATTCTCACTGGAAACGATCAAGTGAAGGGTCAAAGGAAAAGACCAGTCGGATGACAACAACGTCTGTAGTTGCCGCTTTTAATGTTTCAAGTTGTAACTTGTAAGTTGTAAGAGTCAAAAGTGTGAAACAGCCCACGTACATATGCGAAGCGGTGACGGTGGATGTCGGCCTGCATCGAAAACTTAATACGTAAATAATAAAAAAATATATATCGAATTAAAAATGGACTTACTAATTGAAAACAGAAAAGGTTAAAACATAATATATTTCTTTAGATCTTATTTTTCTAAATTTTGTGTCGGCTACTGCAAGAAAGAAATATATATTTACTTGTAGAGAGAAGAGTGTAGCTGTCGATGTGTTGGCTACTCGTTTTCTGTAGGGGGTTAAATTGGGTTGGGATGCCTATAATAATCTCTTTTTCACATTGTGAATTTTTTTAAATGAATAATGTATATGGTAATTATGAATACAAAATCTATATTTATTAGAATAATCCTATTTTACAAATAAAGCTATTTAAGAGACCATATTTTTGGAATACATGTGAATTTTGGAAGAATTTAGACGCATTCTTCTGAGTTGATCCATATACTTTTTAAGTTAGTGTTTGATATTGAGACATATAAGAGAGAATGGAATAGAGCTAGAGATGGTTATTAACGGATTGAAACCCAAAACCCAATTCGGTCCATTTTAGGGTGGGAATAGTAGTTCATTCTCATCTCACTGAACTCATTCGTTACGTCAGCTTTTATCTCTCCTTTTATTTCTATCTTTTTCCATCTTTCCTCATCTTTCACCTGTAGACACAATACTCACTGAACTCACAATGTCACATCAGATTTTCGATTTTTAAATTAATTAATTAAATTAAAAACATATTTTAAGATTTAATTTAATGATCCAAATAATATTAAAATGCACTAAAAAATAAATAAAAAAGTCAAATAACATTAAATTAAAAATCATACCATTACACGATATAAAAAAACCTAAATACGGAAAATAAATCCTAAAAACGATAAAAAGTCCTAAATACGAAAAAGTTTTAAATTCCTACCCGTACATCTGTGCAATTTTCTGTTTTTTCCTAATAACCAATGCCAGTTGAGGTCCAGTCAAATGGTCATGGGGGCGAAGGAAGAATTTTAAATCTTTTTGTTCACGTGCACATTTGAGCGCTGCTATCTCTTGCTCAATGAGGGCTAATTTCCTCTTCGATTCCTCCTCCTGTGTAGCCAGAACAACCATTTTCTTTGCACGAATGGGTGTCTTTCTTCTGCGATTCAACCTCAGTAGTCTTTGCCAGTTCGGATATCTTATCCACGATGGTCTTATATCCCTCAGGCATTAATGAAGATCCAACCACATTTTTCCTTTTTCTTTGTCGGGAATGCGTTGATGGTTGTGGGAAGGATCATTTCCTTCGTCAAGATCGACTGGATGAGGTGAAAAGTGTGCATCGGAAGGAGAGATGGTGAAGTGGTTGTAGTCGGATGTCTTGCTTCGTTTGGTGGAATGATGTAGGGAATGAATCCCAATTTCGTTGACCGTTTGCCATTTGGCATGGTCTCGTAGTATTTCCCATGCCCCCATATGTGTGAAAGAGGCCCGGTGGACTTTCCGGTACCCTGAATGGATGGCTTGTAAAACATCAACATCCCCCTCGCCACTGGCACGCATGTTCAATTTATTATTGTATATACAATTGAACTTAATTACCTTCGTTTGCATGTCTTTATACTTAGAGTTGACCTGATGCTTGGTCCGATTGGAACCTTCAATTTGTGCACAGAAATGCTTCAACACTTTCTGCCAAAAAGAGTCGGGCCGTTGGGTGTTTCCGCGTTCTTGGTCCTCAAAACAACTAATGTACGCCTTCGCCAAGACGATCTCCTCATTCTCCTCCCACGTTTTACGTTTCACTTGGTGAGTGTAATTCCGTTTACGCGTAGGGGATGTTGTTGTTGTTGTGTCTCTGGGACAGCCTCCTCGTCCAGATAATCCTCTTGCTGCTCCTCCTCTTGGCCCACTTGCTCCTCCTGGTTATCCGAGGGTTGAATGGTTTCATCACTGGACTCGTCTTGGGTACGGAAGTGAGAAGTGTCGGGGACGTAGCATTGGTTGGGGCTTAGATGGAATGGGTTAGGGCTTTGTTGGAACTGGGTTGGGTATTGTTGGAACTGGTTGGGTATTGTGAAAAGTTTTGTTGGTATTGGGGATATTATGTGTAATTGTGAAGGTGTGGGGATGGGCTGGTGGAACATCTTGACGGTTTCTGTTTTGTGTGGAACCGCGTCGCTTGGATTTACCACGATTTGAATCCATTTTATAAAAAAAAGTGTTTTTTTATAAAATAGAGGGCAAAGGGTTTTTCAGAGAGAAAATGAGAGTAAGAAATAAAGGTGAAGGTGTGATTTTGGAAGGAGTGAAGATGTGGTATTTATAGGGATGAGGGGAGGGTAAGTTTTGATAGATTAAAAGTTTTTTTAAAAATATTGAGTGGGTTCACCCGGCTTCACCACCCCATTCTCCAACCTGTTGGCTCGAACCCGCATGAAACCGCAAGGCTAGGGTTAGTGGTACCGGAGATACCGGCGGTACCGCCCCATCCCGATGTCAATCTTTCGCGAACCCGTGAGCTACTCCGCCTTCCCTTAATAGATGAATTGATAGTTTCCAATCCCCACGACTTAGGCTCTGTTTGGTAGGATCTTAATATTTAAGATCTGAATTTTTAAGAGGTCTGAATTTCTAAGAGGGTCTGAATTTTTAAGATCTGAATGTTTAACATGCTGCTTGGTTGGAACCTCTGAATTGTTATAGCGTGGTAGGGTGGGGGTGGGTGAGTAGGGTGGTGGTAGGTGGGGTGGTATGGGGATAGGGTAGGATGTGGTGAATGAGTGTGACTATGAGTGCCTCTTAATTTTATTCAGACATGGTTCCACCTCTTAATTTTTAAGAGGCTGCTGATAGATTAAGAGGCTTTTATTCAGATGTTATCAAACACACTTAATCTGAAAATTAAGAAACCGCCTCTTAATTTTTCAATTAAAAGACTATCAAATAGGGCCTTATTTAACAAATGAATTGATATTGGGTTGACCATTTAATTTTCATAATATAAATACGGTAGAAAAATTATTCCTAGTTGTATAAGTTACAAACTATAATACTGTTCAAAGCTCTAAAAAATGCAATCGTGAAATACAAATCAATTAATTGATTTAAATAATATTGAAATGTCTAAACTCTAAACAACTTGACATTTATTATCACCAGTTCGACTATCCTTTTATAATAATAAATATAATACGTAAATTCATGTGAGTTAAAATTTATAATTGATAGAAAAATTATTCCTAGTTGTATAAGTTACAAACTATAATATTGTTCAAAGCTCTAAAAAATGCAATCGTGAAATACAAATCAATTAATTGATTTAAATAATATTGAAATGTCTAAATTCTAAACAACTTGACATGTATTATCACCAGTTCGACTATCCTTTTATAATAATAAATATAATATGTAAATTCATGTGAGTTAAAATTTATAATTGATAATGGAGTGAATAGTATAGTTGGCCGCCTGTCGGAAGATATTTATTGATGGCTTAAATTTTTGTAATTATATGAAGAGAATTTTTAATAGGACTAAGAAAAGGATTATATCTGTACAGAAGATGCCGTTCTAAAAAAAATCTACACAGAAGATGATTTTGTTTTCTTAATATAATAAAATAACATGAAGTTACATTTAATTGATGGTTTGTACTTCACGCTGTCCACTTTACTGGTTTACTCATAAACTTGCCTTTTATTTAATTTTTTACGGCAAATATAAATTAAGATAGGAAATCTATGAAAACTTGGCAGTTAATTAGTTCTTCAAAATAAATAATCAAGTTGTATAAATTGATATTTCGTATGTCAAAAACATATATGAGTATGTATGAATCTTAAGTTTTATAAATTAGTCGGTGATACAAGCTTTTATCGTGCTTAAACATAGTATTGACTTGACCAATACGGATAAGAGTCGAATATTTTCGTATATTGGCCAAATTTTAGCACCAAGTATTACAGCCGTAGGTGGCAACTCAACAACCCATTAATAATATCCTACAACAAATTGCCGGGATGCCAAATAAGATTGAAAACAGTTAAAATTAACACAAAAAGTCAATAGAGATAGATATTTAAAGGAAAAAAAGAAAAAACAAAGAATGAACTTATTGACTGGGCATCTGTACAAATAATCACTGCTTTAATGACATATATGATGTTGTTTTGATCATTAAGTTTGGTTATTTAGAATAGAAGCAAAACGTCATTGTACACATAGAGTTAATTTACATGCGAGTAAAAAGAATTGCAGTTCCTTTTTAACGTGAGGTTCTTGGTGTGAATAAAAAAGAAACGTACTTTATTTTTAAAGACTAAAACTTATAATATTAATTGGTGCACTGACCCGAACTGAATTTTAATCGTAGTTTGACTTTTTTTTCCCCAAAGATTTGGTGACTTGGAACTTAGTGTTTGATTGTCCCCATTGAATTTGCAGGCTTATACAATAAATATATATAAAACTAATTCTGTAAACATTAACTTTGGGCATCATTATCAATCAAATTTAGAATCAACGTGCAAAGTAATCGTACAAGTCCAATAATAAGTCATATTAGACTCTGTTTGTTAAAGAAACCCAAGACGTCATGTGTCATATACGTGGATCATCTTTTTTTCAGTTGTTCTTTTTCGAAACAGGTCTGGAACTGGTTCTCTAGGTGGAGCGGGCTGCTTTCGATGGTCAATGCTTCTCGCACCCAGCTGCTGTTTGAGTCAGGTGTCGTGGGTCAAAACAAGAAAGAGACGAAGCTGAAAAGGGCGCTGTTGTTTACTGTAGTGTGGAGTATTTGGAAGGCTAGAAACCTTCAAGTGTTCCATAAGAAAAAATGTGTGCCGTCTATCACGGCGGATGATATTCAGTTGTTAGCTTTCAATTGGGTCAAACATAGATCTAGCCTCTCCTCGATTAACTGGTTTGAATGGGTTGTTAACCCTTTTAATGCTTGTAATATGTAATCTCTAGCATCTTGCTAGTTCTTTTTTAATACAATTGCCGTTCAAAAAAAAAAATATACAACTTCAGATATTAATTTAAAAAGTTTGAATATCACATATGCTATTTTAGAAATTATATGTAATAACTGAAAACCTTAAATGTTTCCATGTGGTGAAAAGATTCTACACATTAAGTGAAAGTATGCAATATTCCAGGATATTAGAATCTAAGTCTATTTTGAAATTTTCAACCTTTTTATTTTTTCAGTTTTGTACAATGAATATATAACATTAAAACAATATCTAAAATATTAACAAATAGGCTAAAAGCGTTGTATGTTGTTGGATCTGAGGCATAAGCTACTGTAGCAATATATATATATATATATATATATATATATATATATATATATATATATATATATATATATATATATATATATATATATATATATATATATATATATATATATATATATATTCAAATTATATTTACAATAGTTATTTTATTAGTGTGGTAGAAAAACTATCAGCTTTATAAAAGAAATTATTGGAAGAGTGTCAGTATACATTAGCCCTTTAAGACCGAAGAGCTCCGTGAAAAGTTGGGCCAAACAAGTGTCTAGTACTATTGACTAGTATTGAGAGAAATCTTTCACCCAACTCAAAATACAAAAATAACATTTCTAAATAAAAATAATATAGAAAAAAGTTAAAAAAGAACTACAAGGTGATAGTGAAAGAATTTATTGTCGTTAACATTGGTTCACAAACATATATATATATATATATATATATATATATATATATATATATATATATATATATATATATATATATATATATATATATATATATATATATATATATATATATATATATATATATATATATATATATATATATATATACGTACACATTACATATTGGGCCGATTATTATGAGCCGAGATTTATATATTGGTTAATACAAGAACTATATTAAAACAATAAAACGTATATAACGTAATACACTAACATCCTCCATAGTAACAATGGAAGGAGTATTCTCAACGTTCAAGCTGGAGCGAAAATCAAGAAATAACATGGACGGAAGACTTTTCGTGATAATGTCCTCATATTGAGACGAATATGGAACATGAGGAACTCGAACTTCCCCCGTGGCAACCTTGTCCCGACAAAATGGAGATCAATCTCTATATGCTTGGTTCGTGGGTGCTGAACCGGATTGGACGACATATACACCGTGCTGACATTATCACAAATTCACAGTACACGAGGGTGGCATGATGTGGTGAATGATAGAGCTCGACAACGACATTAGCAACCGCAAGATACTCGGCCTCAACACTAGATCTGGAAACGACACCCTAGCACTTGGAGGACCAAGAGAGAAAATTGTGTCCTAGAAACACACAATAGTCGGATGTGTATCTACGACTGCTTAGACAACCAACCCAGTCTGCATTGAGATAAGCAATCAAGTCACGAGACGATATGGTGAAAGTGAGATATTGTAAAGCGCCGACAAGACTCTGATGTAATGTGGGATCCTCAACGGGGAGGGGGCTGATCTGTCAAACTTGGCTGACATATCAGCCGGTTCCTGGCAAGTTTGCATATGATCATAGAAGCACGCTCTAAAATCTCGTAAGAATACTTTTGTTGGCACAAAAAACGCCATGTGGCGATCTGGTAACTACAATACCGAGGAAGTAGTAAGATACCCAAGGTCTGACATAGAGAACTCTGAGTTGAGAACTGAGATAATATGAGTCAGGATTTGCGATGATGAACCGTTGAGAACAAGATCGTCCATATATAGCAATAGATATGCACAATACCCTGTCTTGTCTATATATTTATTAATAATGAAGAACCACACCTGCTATGCACACAACCAAACCATGAAATAAAAATAGCAAACCGATTATACAAAGCACAAGGAACCTGTTTGAGACTATATAAATATCTCTACAAAATACAGACATGATCGGTCATGAAGCATCACGAAAACTAAGGGTTGTTGCATAAGTTAAACTTTAGAGAACGGAACACACTTGACCAAGATGTGAGAAAAGTAAGAAATATTGAAAAAGTGTTAGAAGAAAGAGATAAAGAAATGTGGGCCAATGAAGCATACACAAAGGGGAAAGTGACATGCGAGGTAAAAACAACTACAACAACAAAACAAAAGAAAGATGGAAGAAAAGAGCAAGAGTCGGTACGTGGCAGTTAGACCAAAAGAAGATGTTTCATGTTTCAAGTTTAGAGAAAAAATGCATTTTCCAATGTGTGCACAAAGAACCAAAAAGATGTTACGGGTGTATTGAAGAATGACACATTTCCATGAATTGCCCAAATAAGAATAATAGTGGAGGTGAAGAAGGAAATAAGAAAAATGATTCCCCATGCGCAAAGGACAAGCTTTTTAGATGATCACTAAAGAAGCCCGTGACACTACATATGTTGTCTCATTTATGTTTCTTGTAAACTCATTACCCACGTCGCTTTTGTTAAATTTCAAGTCATATATTTGTATGTATTGTATGAATTTAGGAGAAATTTAAAAACACATTTGAAAGACTCGTAGGTAGTAGTTTTTGTTGAAATTGTTGATAGTAATAAAACTAGTGCTAGTAAAGAGTATCTAAATGTTGTATTAGAGTTTAATAGGGTTAAGTTCAATGCTAATGTTATCTCTATTCAACTTGGTGGCTTTGATGTCATTTTGAGGGTGGAATGGTTCGACATATATGAAGCCGAATGTGTGTTTGGAAATAAGATGGTTCAAGTAAAATTTCTTGAGGGAGAACCTATTGTCATAGGCGGAGATAAAAAAAGAGTCGCATCAAGCATTATCATTGTCGTTTTCCAAAGTTTTTCTCGAGATTTAGCGGTTTACCTCCAGAACAACAAGTCTAATTTTGAATTGACACTAACCAAAATAAGCAAGTTACTGAAATAACAAAAAGAATCGTTGGAAAACTGATTCATACGACCTAGTACATCACCTTGGGAAGCTCATGTTATTTGTGAAAGAAAGGATGACATGAATGTGTATTAAGTATTGTGAGCTCAATAAAACCATCAAGACAGATGCCCCTTTTTTGAAGTTATGATCTATTTGACCAACTTCAAAGAACGGATTTCTTCTCAAAGTCTGACTTGAGATACAGTTATCATCAATTTAAGGTGAGAGATGAAGACGTGAAGAAAACGACATTTACAAGAAGATACGACCATTTTGCATTTCATGTGATACTATTTGGATGAACCAACGTACTCACAATGTTGATGGATCTTGTGGACTGAGTATGCAATACATACCGTGATAAGTTTGTTATCATTTTCATTGATGGCGTTCTTATATATTCAAAACACACATGATATATCTCATAAGAAGCACTTAAAACTTGTGTTGGGAACTTTGAAGAAAGAAAAGCTTTTTGCAAAATTTTCCAAATGTAAATTTTGGATCCAACAGATCCGATTTTTGGGCGTGGGGACTAACAAATGTATAAAGGTTGGTCCAACCAAGGAGGAAGCATTCATAGAATGGGAGATTCTTAAAACCCGACTAAAATTAGAAGTTTCTTGGGTTTGGTGGTATATTAACAAAGTTTTGTCAAGAACATTGCAAAGATCGCTAGTCCATTGACTGCCTTAACTCAAAAAAAATTCAAAGTTTTTTTGAACCAAATTGCAAGAGGAATAAGCTTTTGAATAGTTGAATGAATTGGGTTGGTTGGTTTGAAAACTCAATTTGTGCTATAAAGTCTATGAAAGCTCCTGTTTGCTAGGTGGTTAATATATTTTTGGCATTCCAGATTTTTTTATTTAAAGTGGTCACCGAATCTACTATCATCGGTCGTAAAGACACTTTGAATAAAAAAACAATTTTTGTAACATTTTACAATTTAAACAAAGTTTAATAACTGACTAACATAAATTCAATAGTTCAATGTGCCTAATTTTGACTTTAGCCCTTAATTATAAAGGAAAAAAAAGTTGAACTTTGGTTCACTTGGATCATGGATCAGGATGACAGTTAAATGGCCGATAACTGCACTGAAGTTTGCAACTAGTATTCATGGCACACTTGGCAGCGTTTGTGACCATTGCTTGGTAAGCATGGCAAAGTATACGTAACTAATGTACTTGATACACTTTGTGGAGGTATATGTATTGAACACACTATGTGAAGATGAACCACCATTTACCACATAATCTCAAAAAAAAAAAAAAAAAAAAAAAAAAAAAAAACTTTTTCCTACTACTACTAGCTAGGAGTGCATTATGCTACAAGGACGTTTTCCAATATTGTGTTGTGTTAAATTGTTAATATACTCTCTGCTCAAAGCACCCGTTGAAAAATGTCAAACCAGCCAACTTGTTTAGGTCCCCCCCAGTTTTTTTTAGTTTCTTCCAAACCGTAAACAATTTTTAAAAAAAAGTTATTATACATCAAAAAACAAACATTCAGTTTACTATCTGAATACCAACGCATTTGAGTCAGAAGATCAATATTTTACCATGATTGTTTATAGGAAGACTCAAAGGTGGCAGTATATATTAGTTTACTTATGTAGCTTGATACCATGCATATACACAAACAACACTTGTTATATTAGTTTTATTTATGTAAACAACTTAGTCACAAAGTAACGGTATCAAAAAAATGTCTGAAATCAACACACGTATTATTTATGTGTTGTGTTCGTTTTTTTATAATGAGACATGTTTAAAACTTGTGTCATGTTTGTGTTTCACAAATTTAAGTCGAGTAAACTTCATGTTTGAACTGTGAGACGACACGCAAGGATCATAACTCAAACTTGGTTCAAAACTACTATTATAAATAAACCTTAATTATACTTTAAATCTATTTTTTATATTTTTCCTTCAACCATGTTAGTTAATCAATTAACTTGAACTGATTGATGATACTTATATTTTAATTTTATGTATTTTTCGGAAAAATTTAATACGTTGAATGGGTTAACTAATATGGCTTCCATACGTAATAAGATGTTACCAAAAACCTAAAAGGAATATTTATCGATTGCTCCAACTATATTTCTACATTATTATCAATTGTTATGTTAACTAACAAAAACCGAAAAAAAGAAAAAGAAAAAAAAATATTAATAGCTTAAAAAAATAAGTCCCAGCTTCAACTTCTAACATCCTTGTAAACCATTCCCTTGTTATTTACTCTTCCTTCCTGCGCATTCACCATCCAAATAAATAAACCATGAAAAACATATACATGATTAAACAATAAAAATACAACTTCAAACAATTAAAACAAATAACTTACTTGGCTTATTTTTACTTCTAGAATTGACAATACGAGGAATAAAAACCCCAGTTCCTTTGTTGTTGCTTCCCCACAAGCTCAAAACCGAAGCCGGTACTGAATCACAACCACCATCATTCCAATAAAAATAATTACTAGTTTGTTTGACTGTGTCATATCTTCGTTTCGTGGTCAAGGAAGAGCTTGGATATTTCTGTGTGTCGCTTGAAATTTCTTTGTGGTCATGATCATCTATCAATGTCAATACTCGTCTCTCAAGTTCAGCATAAAAAGCATCATCATACACATTGTTATCGACTTCTAGGGCGTTGTCGATTATGTCCATGCTTTTGTGAAGTGATTAGATAATGATGAGGGTTTTGAGAAATTTAAATAAATAGGTATGATATGGAAGACGGATGGTTTGTAAGGTTCAATGTTTCCAGATTCAAAGGGATTGAATGGTCTTCTAGATTTTCACCGAATCTAGGACTTTTTTTGAACATTCATGACATGTCTCTTGGCATTATGTGCATATGTGCATGCATGCCATAATAAAATATGTTAATGAAATTTAACTGATTGTTGGATTACGTGGTAAGATGAACACGTTTAAGTAATTAGGTGGTTGTTAAAATGAATTTTTTGTAATAAATATGAAAAATGCATAAGCGAGTCGGTCTATTTTTTATGAATTAATAACAAATATATTAGTTAAGGATTATTTCATAAAAAATCTTACATTTTTAATTTTTTTCTGTTTAAACCTAAAGTTTTATTTATTTTTAAAAAAGACCTAAATTTTGGATAAACTTTTTAATTAAGCCCCTTTACCCGGTTTTACAGGTTATACATTTCTTTTTTCAGAAAAGACACCATTTTTTTTTTCTTTTTTCCGAAAAAACCCTCAATTTTCTTTTTCAAAAAACTTTTTAATTTAGACAATTTACGAGTTTATCAACAAGTTAAACGATTTTTCAGGGACTTTTTCACAAAGAATATTATTTTTCTTCGTTTATGTAATTGACATATCTTTCATATAAGATGTCCAAATTCTACCAAATTTATATCTCTGGAATGTCGTAATTAATACTACAACTTTGTTTTACTGACTTTTGTTTGAACATGTTTAGATCTTTCGCTACAGTCTCTTAAAAATAAATATAAATATAATCAAATATAACTAAATTTGAAAAATTAATTATATAATGCTCGGTTTCTCAAACTTAGAATACACCAATAATTAAATCAAACATAAGTATTTTAGTGGTGTAAATCCAAAAGATGAGTAACAAGTTTTACAAGATTCTATCAAAAGCGTAACACTTATTTACAAACAAGTTTCACACTAGTTTACTTAAAAACGGGTTATACAAAACATAGTCTAACATAAGAAAATAAACAAGTCCAAGTCCCCTTCAGCTAACCCTCCGTGATGTGTTTCCCACGATCAACATTGCCATAACCTAACAAAAACCATTTTAACAAACAATTTATGAGCTTCAAAAGCTCAGTGAGTAATTAAGTAATAATTTGATTATATCATCCAACATCTCATTCGAATAACTCTCAAATGACTATCTCAGTCATTAGTGTATCACACACTCTATTACTCTTTGATTCAAACACTCAAACTTGGTTTTACTCAACCAATTCATCTTAGCTTATTTTTGATCTGCAATCAAACAATTCAACAACATATAATTCATCTAGTAATAACTACTCACCTAATGTCGAGTCGATATATGGAATTCCTGAGCCTCGTGTATGCTCCTGTCTAGCTTTAGTTGTAGCACAACAGCTCAATTTCATTACTCAAATTCAAAAACAATCTTAATCACACTCAATATTCATTATAATCAAGGAATTTGTATAATTGAAGAAAGTTACAATCAGAAGATAGTAACAACATCCTAGTTGTAGCTTTCAATTTCACCACTTTGACTCATATAACCTTAGAAATGCAACAATCAACACTTTACTAGTTCTGGTCTAAGGTTAGAACTCTTTTACACTCACTAATCCAAACAATTTCACTCTAACATCAACTAGTTGCAGGTGGTTCATCAAAACCACCTGGAACCATCTCAAATCAAACAATCCAACCGTCAAAACAAAGTCAAAATCGAAGGGAATTACCTTTCAACCGTAAGGAATCAAATCCTAGCTTCAATTCGTGAATAATAGGCATTAATTTCGACTTTGGAGGTTTAGAATTTAGTTTCTAGGGTTTAGAGAGTGTTTGGAAGAAGTGGATTTTCCCAAAAAGTGAAAGAAACCCGACATTAAAAAGTGGGTCTGTGCGCGTAACACGGCCCGTGTAAGTTTCCTGACACACCCGTGTTAATAATGAAGGGTTTCTATGCAATCAATGAACACAGAAAAGCCTAAGGTTCACATGCAACCCTAATATTGATCTATGTTTTCTTCTATGAAGATTAGAACTAAGAACCTAGAGGATACAATTCATTTCTAAAGTTTAATTCAGAAATACCAACCTTTGATCTTAAGATCCTTGAAGCAAGCAGCAAAGAGATCCTGCCTCAAATGCAAGTCACACCCAAGGGATGGAAGAATCAGTCCAGCAGAGTAAGGGAGAGAGAGAGATGGCGTGAGGATTAGGGTGCCCAGGGGGTTCCTTATATAGCCTCTAGGGTTACACTTGAAACCCTAGAGAGCCTCCAGGTGGACAAGGCTTTTGGCCACCTGGACCAGGCTTCCCAAAACCCTAATTAGGGTTTCGCCAAACCCTGGAGGAGCCTCCAGGGTGGCGCCAACTTTGGTCCCTGGTATTTACCTGGCCAGTTATTCAACTATTGAATAATTACCAATTAGTCCCTGCACCCTTTATTAATTAATTTAATCATTGAATTAAATCTAATTAATTCCTGATTAATTCCAATTAATTAATCTTGTTCCTAATTAATATATTTACACTCAAATATATTAATACAACATTTATTTATTTTTCTATTGATTTATTAATCCTATAATAAATCAATCATTCTCTCTACTGAACTATATGTCTATTCTCCATCCATGAGGGCAACCCAAATGGACTTTGCTTCTATCAATAAGATAATTACAATTATAAGTCATGGCTTAGACACCTAATCCAACAGTCTCCCACTTGGATAAGTCTATGACTTTAATTGTCTGAACTCTGACCTAGTCAGTTCTGTCCAAAGATAAGTGATCTGATGATCCTCCATCCAACAAGATATTTTTCAGACTCCAGACATGGATTTAAAATCAATCTTGGTCTGATGCTCTGTTTCTCGATTTCTGATTTGCATATGACTTTAGAGACAACAGTTGAACACATCAACTGAGTCCCGGTTGGCCAACACTTTCAGTCAACTTCGAAATCATCGAGTGGCCACACAGATATCTGTTTCCCTATTGGGTTAAAGGATGGATAAGTTTTGACTAATATGTCCATATCTTTTGTTAGTCAGAATACTTACAACAATGCGTTTTATAACACCGAGTTACTGGTGCGATTTCGCATTATCAATAAGCATCCGCCCATCAAATTACAGATCATATCTCTCTACTTGAAGATCAAAAGATGTTATCGTCTCAACATTGCTCGTGATGAAATCCATGAAGCAATCTGTTGAGCGCGGGTTTTTCCAATACTCAAATTCTCCATTCTTCTAAGTACTCATGAATGTTATAGCAGTCTTACTGCAATGTCTAACTCTTTAGACAGTCTTACAACCAATTCATGACAGTCTTTATTCACACTTACTCCCTAATAGTGTGATCGACTGTGGAATTTCAAATAATCTAATTATTTAGGAAGTTTAAACATGCAAATAAAGAAACACAACGATAAACAATTGACAAAGGTAGTAACAATACTCATTCATAAATCTCCATTATAAATCACCAAGTCAATTACATTTATATTGTTTCTAGTTTCTAATCTATCTAATTACTAAAAACTAATATCATCCTTCAGTCCAATGCTTTGAGCATGCTGATTGTGTTTGATCCTACTCAGAGCCTTAGTCAAGGGATCTGCAGGATTGTCTTCTGATGATACCCGCTTAACCAGTAAGTGCCCTTCTTCTACGCGATGTCGAATGTAATGGTACTTTCTGTCGATATGTCTGGACTTTCCATGATCTCGCGGTTCCTTTGTCAAAGCGACCGCTCCTTCATTATCGCAGAACAGTTCCATCGGCTCCTGAATGCTCGGGACAACTCCAAGGTCACCGATAAAATTCTTCAGCCAGGCCGCTTCCTTAGACGCTTCGCTTGCTGCAATGTACTCTGATTCGCAAGTTGAATCAGCCACCGTTTCCTGCTTGGAACTCTTCCAAGTTACCGCTCCACCATTCAATAGAAATACCCAGCCCGACTGGGACCGTCCACTGTCCCTATCTGTCTGAAAGCTGGCATCTGTATATCCTTTTACTTTCAAGTCTTCACTGCCACCAAGGACTAATACCATATTCTTTGTCCTTCGCAGATACTTGAGTATGTTCTTGACCGCAATCCAGTGTTCCTTTCCAGGATTTCCCTGGAACCGACTAACCATGCTGAGGGCAAAGGATACGTCGGGACGAGTACAAGTCATAGCATACATGATCGACCCAACTGCCGAAGCATAGGGTACCCGACTCATTTCTGCTATTTCCTTATCGGTACTCGGACTTTGAGTCTTACTCAATTTGGTATTACTCTGGATTGGCAATTCTCCCCTTTTGGAATTTTCCATGTTAAATCTTTTTAACACCTTTTCTAAATACGTACACTGGCTCAACCCTATTAATTTTCTCTTTCTATCTCTAAGTATTCTTATCCCGAGAATATATGCAGCTTCTCCTAGGTCTTTCATGGCGAAACACTTCCCGAGCCAAGCCTTAACATCTTGCAAGGTCGGAACGTCGTTTCCCATGAGAAGTATGTCGTCAACATACAAAACTAGGAAAGTCACTATACTCCCACTAGCCTTGACATATACACAGGACTCATCCTCACTCCTAGAGAAACCAAATTCTTTGACTTTCTCATGGAAGCAGAGATTCCAGCTGCGAGACGCTTGCTTCAATCCGTAGATTGATCTTTCAAGCTTACATACTTTATCAGGGTGCTTTGTGTCTACAAAACCTTCTGGCTGATTCATGTAAACATCCTCAGTCAGTTTCCCATTAAGGAAAGCGGTTTTGACATCCATCTGCCAAATTTCATAATCATGAAATGCAGCTATGGCAAGCATTATCCTGATTGACTTAATCTTGGCTACTGGCGAGAAGGTTTCATCATAGTCAACCCCCGGGGTCTGAGTGAATCCCTTCGCAACCAGCCGAGCTTTATAAGTATGTACTTTTCCATCCATGTCGGTCTTCTTCTTGAAGATCCATTTGCATCCGACTGTCTTTCGACCCGGTACATTATCAACCAAGTTCCAAACTTGATTGTCATACATGGACTTTATCTCGCTGTCCATTGCCTCTTTCCATTTAGCAGACTCGGGGCCTGCCACTGCTTCACGGTAGTTAGCCGGTTCATCCAAATTGGTCAGTGTACGGTCACTGACCAACGTGTCACCGTCCGAAGTAATATGAAAACCATAGAACTCGGGCGGCATGCTAACTCTACCCGAACGCCTAAGGGGCAATGATATGTCGGTTGGTCCAACAGGAACTTCTTCCTCATGTTGGTGGCTAGTTTCTGCCAAGGTTGGTTCGTCGGTCATCTCCTGAATTTCTTCGAGATCGATTGTACTCCCACTGTCCTCTTTGGATATGAGTTCTTTCTCTCGAAAGAACCCGCGTCTTGCAACAAAGACCACGTCCTCGCTTGGTCTGTAGAACAAGTATCCAAAAGACTGTTTCGGGTATCCGACGAAGAAACACCTTTCACTTCTTTCCGAGAGCTTGTCTGAAGTATCTCGTCTCACGAAAGCTTCACAGCCCCAGACTTTGATGTGTGCCAACGAGGGAGCTTTCCCTGTCCACATCTCGTGCGGTGTTTTCGCAACCTTCTTGGTTGGGACAAGATTTAGGATATGGGCGGCAGTCTCTAAGGCATACCCCCAGAAATGGATCGGAAGCGAAGCTCGAGTCATCATGGAACGAACCATGTCCAACAAGGTTCGGTTTCGTCTCTCGGCGACACCGTTCAACTGAGGTGTCCTCGGAGGCGACAACTGTGAAACAATTCCACATTCCTTGAGATAATCGAGAAACTCGATACTAAGATACTCACCGCCTCTGTCGGATCTAAGCATCTTTATCTTTCTGCCCAATTGATTTTCTGCTTCATTTTTAAACTCTTTGAACTTTTCAAAGGTATCCGACTTATTCTTGATTAAGTAGATGTAACCATATCTACTGTAATCGTCGGTAAAGGTCACATAGAACCGCGTGCCATCTTTTGTGGTTGTTCTGAAGGGACCACATACGTCTGTATGTATGATGTCCAACAGGCTTTCACCTCTTTCAAAGGAGCCTTTGAATGGTGTTTTTGTCATTTTGCCAAGCAAGCAAGATTCGCATACATCATCCGACCCCAGGTCGAATGATTCCAATACTCCATCCTTTTGGAGTTGGGCGATGCGTTTCTTGTTGATATGGCCAAGACGACAGTGCCACAAACACGCCTTTTCTACACCGCTTGAAGCATCAATGGTTAAAACATTTTTACCACAATTGTCAATACACATAATAGATTCATACACTCCATCACAAGGCATAGCATTAAATATAAAAACATCATTTTTGAATACGGAAATTGAACCATTCAATCTATTGAAATCATAGTAAAAACCTTGTCTGAATAAAGCATGAAATGAAATTATGTTTTTGGCCATATCAGGCGCATAGCAACAATTGTCTAAATCTAATCTAACTCCACTACTAAGCATGAGTCCATAAACGCCGATCTTGGTGACAGGTGATGTCCGCCTATTCCCCATGACCAGGTTCAACTTCCCATGCTCCAAGTCCCTACTTTCCTTTAGTCCCTGCAAATCAGAACAGATGTGAAAACCACATCCTGTGTCAAGGACCCAAGAACGGGAAAAAGATGAGTTATTAGATATAGAGTACGTACCTGCTTGTGACGGCTTTACCTTTCCGTCCTTGATGTCTTGCAGGTACACCAGGCAGCTTCTCTTCCAGTGACCCTTCTGCTTGCAGTAAAAGCAGTCTGCCTCTTTGGGATTCGACACGTGCGGAATGCTGGAAGATTTGGCTCTCGGGGCATGGTTAGATGACCCGACATGAGTCTTTTCCCTCCAATGTTGCTTAGGAGGTCCCTTCCTTTTCTTTCCCTTGCCAGACCCGATGGCTAGGACAGGCGGGTTGACTGGGATCACAGTTTTCCCTTTCATCCCGTCCTCGGCAGTACGAAGCATTCGGTGGAGTTCAGCCAAAGTTGCCTGACTGTTGTTCAGATGATAAGCCAGTGTGAACTGGTCATATGAACTGGGCAGAGAATTTAGCACAATATCTACCGCTAAATCCTCATGAACAGGCATCTCTAGCTTCCTAAGCCTCTCGACATAACCCTGCATTCTCTGCACGTGAGTGCAGACGGACTCTCCGTCCCGGGGTTTGCCATTTGTGAAGGCTTTTACCACTTCACGCCTTTCGATGCGCTCTTGCTTGCAGAACTTTTCTGCGAGCTCTTTGTGCATCTCGTAAGGCCAGTAGTCCTCATAAATTCGCTGCAGTTCAGGGCTCATGGTGGTGATCATGATGCAAGCCACTTTGGTCGCATCATCAGAGTGTTTAGCGTACGAGGCGATTTCCTCGGGAGTTGCAGTATCAGGGTCAACATCAACCAGTTCGGTTTCCAGAACATACTCTTTATGTTCAAACCTTAAGGCCATTCTGATGTTGCGAATCCAGTCATTATAGTTAGTCCCGTCCAACGTGACTTTAGAGCATAATGATAGGATCGAGGTGACACTACCGGAGTTTGAGTGGGGAACGGTTTGTTCAGAAGACATCTGAATAAGAAGAAGGTAGTTTTAATTAGACACTTAATAACAATCCTTATATTCACCCAAGATAAATATAAGGCTAGGATCCTACAATAACAATCTACAATATCGAAGAGGGATGCCGTAATCTTTATTGTAAATTTTATAAGGTAGGCGAATGACGATTCAGCCAATTCCACCGCGGAATCATAATCTTATTAAGATGGAATTCCTAGTTTCATTGAGATTTACCGAACTGTTCGATAGCATGTTTGAATCTCGGGATTGCCCCACTGTTTGTGACTGGGATACCGAGGATCACAAACCGGGTGTGAATAACCATACAACCGACTCGGTACTCTTGAATTCAATTGTCATCTCTAGTTTACGTGCCGGTTAACCACACACGCTCCGCAAACAATGACAAGATCAAGAAACCCATTGTGACTCTTTGTGGACCCCAGTTGGTGTGCCGGTAAACCACACACGCTCCACCAACGTCCCACAAAGTACAATGTGTCAATTCATGGGTTAGCATCAATTCACATTTTGAACCTAAAGTAACTAGATTGGGATTTGTTTTAAGGTTCTAGTACTTTCAATTATAGCATTATACTTTTAAGAGGCTTTAGCGGTTCTATCATACCCGTTCAGCTAACGACACTCGACTGACCAGGAGAGCGGTGGGTAAGAGTAGATACCCATTAGACTGACATTTTATAGTCAGTCGCCTTATACCCTCTTTATAGGACAGTTTTGTGAATGAGGCTTACTAGCGGTAGACTAACCAATTTTCTTATATATATTAAATTAACTCTTAATCATAAATACATATAAGATATATTTTAATCTTATTAAAATATTTGAGAATTAATTATTTTTCTAATTTTCGCAATTTTAAACCTTTTTTTCGAAAATTCTTAATTAATTCCTTTAATTGATTTAATTGGTCTTTTAATTAACAATTAATTAAATTAATCAAATCTAGGATACATATTATCAAATTAATCATATTAATTGTCTATCATGGTCCCTATGGTGATCGAAAATAGCAAGGCACACAAAAGAGTTCAAGTTATTTCAATTATTCCAATTACCTTAAATAACAACATACTTTTATGGCAAGTGAATCAACCAATTAAGGGGGGACCTGGGAGGGTGGCGGCTAGGGTTAGGAAACCCTAGCCTTGAGATCGATTTTGGCCTCCTCCCAAGGGTTAATTTTCGCCAATAACCCTTAGGCACAAAACAATTCAAGCAGTTCATAATCAAACACAAGAAAAACAAGCTAGCTCTGATACCACTGAAGGGTTTCTATGCAATCAATGAACACAGAAAAGCCTAAGGTTCACATGCAACCCTAATATTGATCTATGTTTTCTTCTATGAAGATTAGAACTAAGAACCTAGAGGATACAATTCATTTCTAAAGTTTAATTCAGAAATACCAACCTTTGATCTTAAGATCCTTGAAGCAAGCAGCAAAGAGATCCTGCCTCAAATGCAAGTCACACCCAAGGGATGGAAGAATCAGTCCAGCAGAGTAAGGGAGAGAGAGAGATGGCGTGAGGATTAGGGTGCCCAGGGGGTTCCTTATATAGCCTCTAGGGTTACACTTGAAACCCTAGAGAGCCTCCAGGTGGACAAGGCTTTTGGCCACCTGGACCAGGCTTCCCAAAACCCTAATTAGGGTTTCGCCAAACCCTGGAGGAGCCTCCAGGGTGGCGCCAACTTTGGTCCCTGGTATTTACCTGGCCAGTTATTCAACTATTGAATAATTACCAATTAGTCCCTGCACCCTTTATTAATTAATTTAATCATTGAATTAAATCTAATTAATTCCTGATTAATTCCAATTAATTAATCTTGTTCCTAATTAATATATTTACACTCAAATATATTAATACAACATTTATTTATTTTTCTATTGATTTATTAATCCTATAATAAATCAATCATTCTCTCTACTGAACTATATGTCTATTCTCCATCCATGAGGGCAACCCAAATGGACTTTGCTTCTATCAATAAGATAATTACAATTATAAGTCATGGCTTAGACACCTAATCCAACAAATAAAACACGCCCCGTGTAACTTACTGCGTGGCCAAATTAGTTATACTACTCCTTTACACGACCCGTGTAACTTGGACACGACCCGTGTAACTTATTTTTGACACTTTTAAGGTTCAAACTCTTCCCAAATGAACTTCTAATCATTCTAACTCATGTAACAACCCAACAAATCTTACTTACACTAAGATTAACTCAAAATCTCTCTAATTTAATAACACGGTATTACAAGTTACATTAAATATAATTAAATTAAAATAAAACACTTCATTAATTAAGAAAATAAAATTACAAACGTAAACTAAAACGACAAATTACAAATTAAAAAATATGACAAACCACAAACGTAAAAAAATGAAACTACGACCGATACTTTTTATAATATCGGCTTTGTATTTTAAAACCATCTCGAGTGCTTCCCCCTCGAGACCCTCCTCCAGATTCGACTACAAAAACTTTATGTCTTTTAGTCGTTGTTTTTCTTCGTGGGCTCGTTGTTTGTCTTCGTAAGCCTTTTTAATATGTATATGAATTCCAAACGTATGAGGAATTAAGAAAAAGTCATCATTATGAAAATTATACTATTTGAATTAATAAAAACTGAGGAAAAAAAATTTCAGAACAGTTAGAGTTATAATGAAGGAGATATAAAGGTTTGAAAATCGTAATTTTTTTTATCTAAATAGGTTTATGCTCATGTTTATGAGATTGTACCAAAATATCTGAACATATTCAAACAAAATTTAGTAAAACAAAGTTGTATTATTACTTACGACCTTTCTAGGGATATAAAGTTCGTAAAATTTGGACATTGTATATGAAAGTTATGCCAGTTACAAAAACGAAGAAAAATCATTTTCTTTGTGAAAAAGTCACTGAAAAATCCTATAACTTGATGATAAACTTCTGACCGGGTAAAGGGGATAAATTAAAAAGTTTTTCTGAAAAAAAGAAAATTGATGTTTTTTTCGGAAAAAAGAAAAAAAATTAGGGTTTTTTCTGGAAAAAAAAAGTATATATAACATGTAAAACCGGTTAAGAGGCTAAATAAAAAATTTCTTCAAAATTTAGGTCTTTTTTGAAAAAAAAATTAGGTTTAAAAAGAAAAAAGTAGAAAATATAGAGTTTTTTATGAAATAAACCCTATTAGTTATGACTATAAAAACTATACTACTAAGTATTAAATTTAAATTAAATATATGACGGGTCAATTTGAAAATTTTAACACAGATAAAATATAATAAGAACACCCCTTTTCCGCCGTATTGCATGCGTAAAATTGTTTATCATATAACATCATGCAATATTGCATAGGTAATGTGGTAAATTCTAGTAGTGAATTACTCTTATAATATGTTTTTGTTAAAAAATGTACATTTAACAACAATATTTTGAAACTACAAGAAAAAAACCGGTAGATATAAACCAGTTTAAGAAATGGTCGATATTTGTTATTAGTTTTGACTTGTTTGTTGGTTTCCTTCTCTTTTCTCAGTCTTGGCATCATAAAAAGCCATAAGGAGGTATCCGGGGTATCAATTCAGATCACAGGTCCCAATTTGGTGTTGACTTCCAAATGTGAAGAGGGGAGAATTACTTTCTTATCCTATTGATAATATTCCATATTTTATACGATTCATGATAGAAATAACTCATAATCAAGCTTGTATCTCTCTGGAATTCAAGAAAAAGTTATATTCCAAGTCCCAAATGAAGATCGTCTTCCTTTTGGTGCAACCTCTAAAGGTACTGTTTGTATACGAGTCTAAACAATCGAGACTATTTCGTCGGGTTGATCAGATGTCATCTAACTTATTGATCAAAACTTGTATCGATTTCAAATTCATATATTCTTCCAAACTTTTTTTTACTGTATCGATCAATTCATCTACAAATCTTAAATATATTATGTATCAATATCAAAAGTCCTGCTGATTTAATTTATATTCCAACCATTATATTTTTGAAGATGCACAAATTCTGTCTTTTTCAAAAAAAGCAACAATATAAAATGGTTATTTTGTAACAAAATAATAAAATCAATTATTTATAAATGCGTGAAATTATAATTTTGGGGTTGTCTGATTTGCCTCTTACTAAGTCTAGTAAGAGGTTACGTCTGACTCGGTCCAAATCAAACCATTTGATAACCCTAAAATTTATCTCTGACTCGGTCATAAGCTCTAAAATTTACATCTGGGTCAGCTTCAAGATAAGTCTGACTGAGTTAGACATTAATTCAGTTAACTCGGTCCAAATCAAACCATTTGATAACCCTAAAATTTATCTCTGACTCGGTCATAAGCTCTAAAATTTACATCTGGGTCAGCTTCAAGATAAGTCTGACTGAGTTAGACATTAATTCAGTTAACTCTTACTCAATCAACATCTATCGAACAATCTCTTAGATATATTCTTATCATGACAATAAACAAATTCTTTCATCCATACACATATTATCATTTTTCTAAAGTCTATAAGCATGTTAAATCAAGATGTGTAAGATTTTATTCTTTAAATCCAAAAATATTTTCATCGTGCTTCCCTTTTTTTGGTAAACGATTCTGGTATTCTGGTAAAAAAATAAAAAGGGTGGATCATCTTACTTTTAATATTACATTTTTTTGAACCGCCAAATATTATTACACTTATATCCTAATCCTACCACATCTAATCAACAACTATCAAACAACCTCTTAGATATATTATTATCTTGACAATAAACAAATTCTTCCATCCATACACATATTATCATTTTTTTGAAGCCTATAAGCATGTTAAATCAAGATGTGTATATTTTATTCTTTCAATCCATAAATATTATCCTCGTGCTTTTCTTTTTTTGTAAACCATTTGGGTATTTTGGTAAAAATAAAAAGGCTGGTTCATCTTAATTTTTAAAATTACAATTTAAATCATACATTTTTTTTGAACCGGCAATACTATTACACCTATATGTTGATCCTAACTCATTTAATCAATAACCATCAAGCAACCTCTTAGATATATTCTTATTATGACAATAAACTAGGGGTGAGCAAAACCGAACCGCAAAACCAAAAACCAAAAAAAAAACCGAAAAATTGAAACCGAACAAGAAACCGAACCAATGGTTTTTTTTTTCAAAACCCGAAAATTTTGGTTTGGGTCGGTTTGTGAAATTCCAAAACCCAAAAAAAAGAACCGAACTGATTTGTATAAAGTATATATAAAAAATATATGCTATCAATATATAATATAAGCAGTATTCGCGTATTCTTATCAAAAACAGCAACTAGAATAGATGGTTAAGGCCAAGGGGGTATATTGTTGAAGTCTCGAATTCTAATATTGTCGGGGAGTTTTTACGTTTTGCGGATTTAACTTGGAAGTTCTTTTAGAACTGAACTCTCAATGTCCCACATCGATGTATAATAAAACTTATGCTTTCCTTCTTGTCTATATATATTGATTTCTGAACTTGCTAGTCTAATACAAAGGTTTGGGTTGGATTCGGTTTAAAACCGAAACCGATCCGAAATAAACCGAAAGGCCGAACCGATGGTTTTGGGTGTCGGTTCGGTTTCAAATATTTAAAAACCGATGCTCATCGGTTTGGTTCGGTTTTGGATCCAAATGGACCCATGCACACCCTTACAATAAACAAATTATTTTGTCCATACACATATTATCATTTTTTTAAGTCTATAAGCATGTTAAATCAAGATGTGTAGATTTTATTCTTTCAATCCATAAATATTCTCCTCGTGCTTTCCTTTTTTGGTAAACGATTCGGGTATTTTGGTAAAAATAAAAAGGAGGGATCATCTTAATTTTTAAAATTACAATTTAAATTGTAATTTTTTAACCGGCAACTATTATTACCAGTGTTGCAAAAGACGCTAGGCGCTCCCAGGTCGGTGGACTAGCGAGTAGCGATTACTCGGCTAGGCGGGGAGTACTCGGACGAGTACTCGGATAACGTAAATTATAAAAAAATTAATTTTTGGTAAATTATATATATGACAAATATTATAAGTTCATTAGATTTATAACAAAATAGATGATTATCAATTAATTTAGGGTTTATTTTCATTTTTTTTCAGTCAACAAACCGAGTATAAGGTTTGACCGAGTAATTTCCGAGTAAATCCGAGGAATTTCCGAGTAAATCCGAGGAATTTCCGAGTAAATCCGAGGAATTTCCGAGTAAATCCGAGGAATTTCCGAGGAATTCCGAGGAAATCCGAGGAATTTCCGAGTAATTCCGAGTAATAGCTAGTCCGATTTATTAGACCGGTTCTTGAAAAATCGCCAAGGTACCTAGCCGAGTCCGAGTAATCGGCCGAGTACTCGGCCGAGTTGACCGAGTTTTGCAACACTGATTATTACGCATATGTCCTAATCCTAACCCACATAATCAACAACTATCAAACAACCATTTAGATATATATTCTTATCGTGACAATAAACAAATTGTTCCATCCATACACATATTATCATTTTTTGGAAGTCTATAAGAATGTTAAATCAAGATGTGTACATTTTATTCTTTCAATCCATAAATATTCTCCTCGTGCTTTCCTTTCTTTTGTAAACGATTTCAGTATTTTGGTAAAAATAAAAAGGATGGATCATCTTAATTTTTTAAAATTACAATTACAATCGTAAATTTTTTTGAACTGCCAAATATTATTACACCTATATCTTAATCTTAACTCACTTAATCAACAACTATCAAACAACCTCTTAGATATATTCTTATCATCACAATAAACAAATTTTTTCATCCACACACATATTATCATTTTTTGAAGTCTATAAGCATGTTAAATCAAGATGTGTAGATTTTATTCTTTCAATCCGTATATATTCTCCTCGTGCTTTCCTTTTTGGGTAAACGATTCGGGTATTTTCGTAAAAATAAAAATGATGGATCATCTTAATTTTTAAAATTACAATTTAAATCGTAATTTTTTTAACTGGAAAATATTATTACACGTATGTCTTAATCCTAACCCGCATAATTAACAAGTATCAAACAAACTCATAGATATATTCTTATCATGATAATAAACGAATTCAATCATCTATACACATATTATCATTTTTTTGAAGTATATAAGTATGTTAAATCTAGATGTGTAGATTTATTCTTTCAATCCATAAATATTCTCATCGTGCTTCTCTCTTTTGGTAAATGATTTGGGTATTTTGGTAAAAATAAAAAGGATGGATCATCTTAATTTTTAAAATTACAATTTAAATCGTAAATTGTTTTTAATCGGCAAATATTATTACACATATATTCCAATCTTAAACAACATAATCAACAACTATCAAACAACCCCTTAAATATATTCTTATCTTAACAATAAACAAATTCTTTCAACCATATACATATTATCATTTTTTGAAGTCTATAAGCATGTTAAATCAAGACGTGTAGATTTTATTCTTTCAATCCATAAATATTCTCCTCGTGCTTTCCTTTTTTGGTAAACGATTCAGGTATTTTGGTAAAAATAAAAATGATGGATCATCTTAATTTTTAAAATTACCATTCAAATCGTAATTTTTTAACTGGAAAATATTATTAGACATATGTCCTAATCCTAACCCACATAATCAACAAGTATCAAACAACCTCTTAGATATATTCTTATCATGACAATAAACAAATTCTTTCATCCATACACATATTATCATTTTTTGAAGTCTATAAGTATGTTAAATCTAGATGTGTAGATTTTATTCTTTCAATCCATAAATATTCTCCCCGTGCTTCTCTTTTTTGGTAAATGATTCGGGTATTTTGGTAAAAATAAAAAGGATGGATTATCTTAATTTTTAAAATTACAATTTAAATCGTACATTGTTTTTTTGAATCGACAAATATTATTACACCTATATTCTAATCTTAACCCACCTAATCAACAACTATCAAACAACCTCTTAGATATATTCTTATCTTGACAATAAACAAATTCTTTCATCCATACATATATTATAATTTTTTTTGAAGTCTATAAACATGTTAAATCAAGCTGTGTAAGATTTTATTCTTTCAATCCATAAATATTCTCATCGTGATTTCCTTTTTTGGTAAATGATTCGGGTGGTTTGGTAAAAATAAAAAGGATTGATCATCTTAATTTTAACATTACAATTTAAATGGTAATTTTTTTAAACCGCCAAATATTATTGCATATGTATCCTAATCCTAACCCGCCTAATCTAGAACTATCAAACAACATATAAAATTTATTCTTATCATGACAATAAGCAAATTCTTTCATGCATACACATATTATCATTTTTTTAGAAGTCTATAAGCATGTTAAATCAAGATGTGTAGATTTATTCTTTCAATTCATAAATATTCTCCTCATGCTTTCATGTTCTGGTAAATGATTGAGGTATTTTGGTAAAAGTGAAAATGACGGATCATCTTAATTTTTAAAATTACAATTTGAATAGTAAATTCTTTGTTGAACCGGCAAATATTATTACACCTATATTTTAATCCTAACACACTTAATCAATAACTATTAAACAACCTTTTAGATATATTTTAATTAAGACAATAAACAAATTCTTTCATCCATACACATGTTATCAAATTTTTAAGTTTATAAGCATGTTAAATCAAGTTGCATAGATTTTATTCTTTCAATCCAAAAGTATTCTCATCGTGCTTTTCTTTTTATATAATGATTGGGGTATTTTGGTAAAAATAAAAAGGATGGATCATCTTAATTTTTTAAAATTGCTATTTAATCCTAACTCATCTAATCCCAAACGAGGTTTGAACCCCAAGGCTTTAAGGAAGCCGTTATACATCTGTGCCGCTGAAACTTAAGGTCTTTCGCAATTTAATTCATAAATTGATATTTTTACATACATGAATCGGCAAGAACTAAATACTTTTATATTATATATATATATATATATATATATATATATATATATATATATATATATATATATATTTATTATCAATCATATTTTTGTATTTTCTTTAAGGAAATAACTATATTTAAAAAAATCAGAAATAATTACCACATTAAAAATTATTTAGTTCAAATAATTATTTTCGAACTATATTTTTTTAAATAGCTTGAAAGCTTCCGTTGTGTTTGGAAATATATATATATATATATATATATATATATATATATATATATATATATATATATATATATATATATATATATATATATATATATATATATATATACTTAGGATTAAATGAGAACCATTTTTTCATTAGAACCAAGCAACCTTGTGACTAAGATTTATTCTTTTTAAAATGACTTAATACACTAAGTCGCTTATATTTAAGACCTTTTGTAAAAAAAAAATTGAAAAAAATTATGTATACACGAAAATTGCACATATGCATTTTTTTCGCAAATGTGTATATGTTCACGGTTTGTGCATATGTGCACATTTCGTATATGCATTTTTTTTTCAATTTTTTTTTGACAAAAGGTCTTAAATATAAACGACTTAGTGTATTAAGTTATTTTTTTTGAAAAAAAAAATCTCAGTCAAAAGGTTCCTAGGTTCTCACAAAAAAATTGTTCTCATTTGATCCGGACTATATATATATATATATATATATATATATATATATATATATATATATATATATATATATATATATATATATATATATATATATATATATATATATATATATATATATATATATATATATATATATATATATATATATATATATATATATATATATATATATATATGAATGCATGTATATGTGTATTATGTGTTTCTTATACATTTCGAACTAGATTTAATTATTCTAAAAAGTCATATTTTGAACCATATATATTATATCTTTTTTGAGTTACAGGTTTTATATACAAACTTAAGTTAAATTTGAAGGATAGTAAAATACAAGTGGTACATAAGTCTAAAAGTCTGATACATAATCACACTAATGGCTCATTTATTTTTTTCCTCTGCTGATGTGGACACTTGTAAGACCAACAGGAGCGGAAGCGGGGAAGGAGGGCGGTGTCCACGCTGGAGCCCAACCCCGCACGGTAACACTGCCCTACTTAGGGTGTTACGTGCGGTGAAGCTTGAAGCTCGGTGTAGGGCGGTGTCCACGATGAAGGCGGGTATTTGGTAGCATGAAGATGAGATAAAATAAGCTTTCTAAGTGGGCTCGGTAGGTAAAAGAACGTAAAGAGTCCATTTACAAAAGATGGAAGCTAAAAAGAAGTGGATAGATGAGTACTTGAACGAAAATGAGGGATTGGTCAATGAGGAAGTAAAAACCAGAAAACTCTTTCTTTAGTATAATTTGACTAAGTTTCTAATCTGACTTCATTTCTCTGCCATATTCAGAGTGATATCAACATAAAAGAGATATGGATCATTCAGAAGAAAACTAAATTCCCTTATGATGAGTAGGATAAAAATAGGTTTGATTATGTGGGCAAATGAAGTATCCAACATCTTCTAAGCATTCAGAAGGAGACCAACGATTGGTACTGGAGAATCGCTCTTTATTCTCATATTAAATACAAGCAACATTTCCTCTAAAACTCCCATGCCAGCATAATAAAATATCCAAGTATGACGAAACTATTAACGAAGACCACACGAGACTAAGCCTCTGTCTCAAAAGATCAACAAGAGGTAGTAATGTTTAGGCATAAAACATAAAATCAAGAACCAAGAACTACTACAAAAACAATAGTAAAAGGAGGTATATGCAAAGTAGGAGACATGGTGCTTTAAAGAATGAAGTAAGTCATGCAATGTATCAGTCATAGAAGTTCTAGGAAACAAAGCTTCGACATTAGAAGACTTGGAGGGAAACTTGATTTCATGAACCCAAAACATACATAATTTGATAAAGTTCAAGTACTAAGCATGGTAATCGTAAACATATCAATTTAATGGTCTTACGCAGTGGCGGATCTAGAAAATATTTTTACCTGTGTGCCACACATAATTTTTCTCAAACAAACCAAGATGATGGTCTCACTCAATTAAACAAGATAAATAACGCTTCAAAAAAGTATCAAACAAGGTTGTCTTGATAAAAAATTAAAGAAAAAAACTACTATCAAGTATGTTTACCATTTTACGCTAAAGCATGAAAAATATCAACTATTTATACTTCATATACAAGATTCTTTCATTTAAAGAGAGTTCTACCATGCTTATTTTTCATTTGACAAACTTTATAGGATAAATTAGCTTTGCTCGAACTAAAAAAAATCCACATCTCCTAGTATTTGGAAATAAAAAGTGGAGATGATTTAAAGGAATAAATAGATCTAGCAAACGTGTAGTGTTGCGTCAAGTTTGTGTCGAGTTAAAACATTAAACGGGTTGAGAGAGCTAGACCCTAATACGACAAGTTTAATAATCGTGTTGTGTCGTGTCGACCGTTTATTTTCGTGTCGGCTCCTTGTCAGGTTAGCGGGTTTAGAGGTTAGACCTTGTAAAATATTTATGTCATATCATGTTGAAATAATAAACAATTTGAAATAGTAGGAGTTTGTGAGACAAAAATAAAGAAGTGAAAAACTGGAAATAGTAGAATTTGGGAGTCAGAAGAGAAAAATTCATTGCAAGTTTAGAGGGAAAAGTTGAAAGACTATAAGTTGGAGAAGCGAACGAACAAGATCACGATGATGAGAGAGTGACTGAGTGGAACCGTGTAGTATATATGATAATGGAAAATTTAAAAAATAAGCTTTGTCTTAGGTGGCAAAGTTGTTTTTACATTACAAAATGTGACCCTTTCATTTATATTTGGTTTTCGTTTTGGGTAATTTACCCAAAGAATTAAAAAAAATGCATATAGTTAAATAGGTCGTTTTCGAGTTGAAACACTCAACCCTAACCTTACCCATTTAATAATCGTGTCAACCTGTTTAATTAAATGGGTTGAAATCTCCTATCCAAGCCCGTTTATTTCGTGTCGAGTTAGCGTGTCGTGTTAGTTTTTGCCATCTGTAGGAATAAAGGAGGCTTGCACAAGGGTGTGAAGACTTTTATAAGGTGCATCAATCAGATTTAGTGGTGTCAACATTCATTAATTTAGGACTATAATCCTCATTGTTTTAATATCTAAACTCATCTATTTTGATATATTTAGTGGTGTCATGTGCACTCCTGAAGTAATACATAGATATGTCGCTAGTCTTACGTAAATAAAAGTTCTAGTCCAACAAAATTAGACTTATAAATGTTGATTAAACTATAAAATGACATTATTGTTTTGGCATACAATGAGAATGGTAAAGGTGGTATATGGAATTACTAAAGGGCAATCACCTGGTTTAAAAATAACGATGATTATCCATAGAAAAAGTGGAAATGTCAAAACATCACTACCTCTAGCTAGCATAAAAATAACCAAGTCTTGTCGAAGTGAATAACTAGTAGACATGCGACCTAGAGACTATGGTTACCCAAGTATGGGTAAGTCTACAAAAACCTCATGAGGTGAGTAGCCGGTAGGCATATCACCTAGAGATCAAGGGTACCTAAGAATATGTGAGTCTAATCAAGTATCGTCGAGGTGGACAACCATTAGGAATGTCACCTTGAGACCACGACTACCTAAGTATGGGTATTCCACTAAAAATTTATCAAGGTAAGCAACCAATAGGCATGTCACCCAGAAATCAAGACTACTCAAGTATGGTAAGCCTAATCATTTCTCATCTAAGTAAGTTGTAGGAAGGCGTATCTCCTACTAATATATACAACTAATAATCATCACATTTACAAGACTAATTATTATGATCCTATACAAAGCATAATTTTTCCTAGATATGTTTAACATTTTACATGTAAAAGAAGAATGAAAATACATGATTACCAAAAGGATGAAAGGAGCATACTTTGAAGAAAAACTTGCCAAACATTTTCAACATATTGGTAGGTAAATATATTACAGGCATCTTGAATTATCAAGCCATGAAACTAGTGTTTTAAAGCTCATGCAAGAGCCACAACCATTGTTTTAAAGAAACTACAAATCACAAAATCAAATTGTTTGTCAAATAATTAGCACCAACACAAATATCATACCATGAGACGTGACAAGAGATCACATCCTACTACCACTACCACTAACTTCAATAGGGTAACTCTGTTACAACAAGTCAAACAACCCCTATATTGTCGCCTTGTTAGAGCAAATCCATTTGATGTGGTTTAACTCATGATTAATCATGGAGCTGACGACATCACGAAGGCACCGACAAGATTGTGGATCGATGATCTCGTTAAAGCCATAACATGGCTTACACATATCGAGAAAATGTTCTGAACGAGTAAATGTGTGGAAGAAGAAAATGAGGAGTACGCGAGTAACATTATCGAAATGCATGTAGTGACATTATTGTTCGATTGGATTCTTACTTCAAAAATAGTAGTTACAAACCGAAAAATGTTTCATTCAGATTTCTAGCTTAATTTTGGCCAACAGCCTCACTCTAGGTCAATCTGTCACTATTCAATGTCTGCGATGCCAAGCTTGGAAGTTGGGTTGGGTTTAATCTGACCGAAGTCCGGGCATAAAGTTCACCTCTAAGGTTTAATCTGTTGTATTATTTTGGAAGTTATCATTCAAAAAGTCTGTAATATATATTAGTTTTTCTAAGGGCTTTTGTCATAAAAGTCCTTAAGTTTGTCATAAATGTTCGGTTGTCCTTTTATGGATTTTATGTCCACTAAAGTCCAAAATTTGCAAACTTGTTTCCATCTTTGTCTCTTAAACCTGTGATAACACGTTTCCAAGTTACGTTGAAATTATTTTCACATAAAAGTCCTTATGTTTGCAAAATTTTATGTTTTTACCATGAAATTAATTTCGCATGGAAGTCTTTAAGTTTTTCGAAAATGTTTGGTTTTGCCTCCACCACCACTTCCACTGCAGTGGTGGTGGCGGTGGTAGAGGACAAAACCAAATATTTTCGAAAAACTCAAGGAATTCTTTACGAAAATACTTTCAAGGTAACCTGGAAACCTATTATCATAGGTTTCAAGGACAAATATGGAAAAAGTTTACAAATTTTGGGCTTTAGTGGACATAAAATCCATAGAATGATAAAAGCGAACATTTACGAAAAAGTGAAGGACTTTTATGACAAAAACCTTTTTTCTAAACCGACAATAATTTAACTAAATTACAAAAAAAAAAAAGTTCTATTATATAATATTTAGAGCGAATATAAGGTTTAGATACAGAGAACACATTTCATTTGGCATATTTTTCTGAAGTTATTGAATATTGATATTCTATTTTTATGTGAATAATGCTTTCTTTACGATAAAAGCAATTGCGATTGTGTGAAAAACTTGTAACTCATGTTTTCAAAGTACATGCTGATTTTTTTAATCTAATGTTCGATACTTTATGAACACGCTCTTATTCTTACAAAACATACATACTTTTCGAAACTAATGTATGGCATTTTCATGAACAAGCCATTCATTCTTATAGAAATATACATAAACGATATTATCCTGCAAGTAATCATGTATTGAATAAGGCACATAATGAATTTATTGCATTTCATTCGTATTTCATGAACAACCCATTAATTCTTTTTTATTTTTTGCAGAAACGGTAATTATCTTATAATGTCAAAAGATCAAAAAGAAGATTAATGGAAAGGTAAAATACACTTGTAAGTACATAGACCACACGTAATGAGGATGAATCTAGAAGGGAGAGGAGGTCCCACTAATGGAGTTAGGGTACTTAAAAGTTGATGGAAAATATGTTATTGGGGGACAACTTGAAGTTAGGCCTCTTTGAATTTGACACTTAGCCGAATTATTTTCAAATTCGTCAACTCACTCTCATTCTTTTTTGTTTTCTTTTCTTTTTGGAACCCTTTTGTCAACAATGCACACCCACTTGTTTTCTCAATTACATGCATTTGGATAATGTTATTCTTTTATGTCTTCCACATTTGAAAAGGAAGAGGGTGGTTTTGTCATTTCGAACTGAATAAGATATTTTTTTCGTGTTTTGTAAGTAAAACGGTTTTAATTAGGTGGCATATATGTGCATTCTAATTGGATGGACAAGTAATGAAACGATATCTACAACGAAATTTCATATCAAATACGATATTGTTGACGGAAGATATTTCTATTTGGATTAGTGGCTTAATACATGCACATAATGATATCTTTTTGGTCGATTATCGTTTTAAGCAGTGTATTATTTTTTGTTCGTTTTTACAACATGCCTTAATGCACTAATATGATGGAATACAAAGCAGGGGTGGACCCAGGAGGGTGTGCGGGGGTGTCCGTGCCCGTCCTGAAATTTTACCCCAAAGAGTAATATATATATATATATATATATATATATATATATATATATATATATATATATATATATATATATATATATATATATATATATATGGGTGTCCCTCGTCTAAAAAAAAGGTGCTCCTCAGTGCCCCCGTGTCCATTTTTTCTGGGTCCGCCACTGATACAAAGTATGTTTTAATTTTTATTCTAAAAAATAAACAAAAATCTTATATATATATATATATATATATATATATATATATATATATATATATATATATATATATATATATATATATATATATATATATTATCCTGCTACAAAGATACATTAGTTAAAAAGGAAGCTAATATCTTAATTTAACCCTTGGTGTAATCTAGCAATCGAATTTCCTTTTTGTAAAATATGTTGAAATATAAAGTACGTTGCCCTTGTTAACTTCTTTAGCTTCCATAGTGATGTCTCTCTAATGGGAGAGTCAACAAAAGCTTAAGCCAAATAGTTTATAATTAGTGTTAATGTATTACTATTTTGATCATGCATTATAACTTTTGAATTTTGTATTAAATCTTTAAAATGTGTGCATGCACCTATAATATTGCTTTCGGCCTATCAAAAGTTTACTCCCTTGAAGACACTTGGCAACATCACATTTGCTTGGCATTCAAGTATTGATTTTTTATAGAAAAAAGTTAGCCCATAATGCCCTCAGAAGTGGTAGAATCCCAATCTTATCCTTGTAGATGTTTCCTTTATATAGATGTCACAATGCACAAAATATTTGCAAAGTTTAATTCTTTCCCTGCCTTCTCTTTGTTATTATTTCACGTCATATCAAAGCTATGAGAGGAAAAAGAATGGCCATTGTAAGCTTAGATTCACCGGTAAGCCTTCCAATAGGTACCAAAAACCCTCAAAGCTCTAGAGTTTTAGTCGAAGAAATCGGTGGCCTAATCAAGGTTTACAAAGATGGACACGTGGAAAGACCCCAGATCGTTCCATGTGTGACGTGTACGTTGCCTCTTGGACTTGGGGTTACATGCAAAGATTTGGTGATTGACAAGTTTACAAACATTTGGGCTCGTTTTTATGTCCCAAAACGCGATGAGAAACTCCCTTTGCTTGTTTATTTCCATGGAGGAGGGTTTTGTGTTGGTTCCGCCGCATGGAGTTGTTATCATCAATTTCTTGCACTCTTAGCTCGTAAAGCCGGTTGTGTGATCATGTCAGTCGATTATCGTTTGGCCCCTGAGAACCCTCTTCCGGCTGCCTATGAGGACGGCCAAAAGGCTCTGATGTGGGTGAAACAACAAGCTTTAAATGGATCCAACAAATGGTGGTTGAAGAATTGCGATTTTTCCAACGTCTTTTTGGCAGGCGATAGTGCCGGCGGTAACATAGCACATAACGTGATCTTAAGATCTTGTGCCAATTGGGCACAATTAAAACCATTGATTTTTAAAGGTAACATTCTGATCCAACCTTTTTTTGGCGGAGAATCAAGAACAACTTCGGAAACTCTCATGGTTCAACCACCGGGCTCTGTGCTCAGCCTAGTAGCCTCGGACACCTATTGGAGACTCTCGCTACCAAAGGGGACAAACCGTGACCATTCATGGTGCAACCCAGGGGCAAAATGGTCAAGCAAGTTGGAAAGGACGTATTTGCCCACCATAGTATCTGTATCCGAATTGGACATATTGAAAGATAGGAATATAGAATTTTGTGGGGTTCTGAGAAATTCAGGCATACAAGTAGAGCACGTGGTCTATAAAGGTGTTGGTCATGCATTCCAAATCCTTGACAATTCTCAACTTTCACAAATGCAAACTCAGGAAATGCTTTCTCATATCAAGGCCTTCATCAACAGAAGGAATAGTAGATGACTGCTTATTAGTATCACGATTGCATGCATCTTACTAATGAATATAGGAATTTTTAACTTGGGGTATAATTTAACAGATCAATTAATATTATGGTAAATATCAAGTATTTTTTCACGCACATATATAAGTGTTTTTGTACATGAACCTGTTTGTTATTTACCGTAAACATGTAGTTTCGTTTGTACTGTATCATGGTATAATAATTAACATATGCATTAATATTTTATCCCATACTCAAATCACTAGGTTACTGTTTTGTATTCTACAAGTGTCGAATACTTGGTGATAAAGTCCATGATTAGCTCAATAGTTGTTTAAAGCTATCTTTTAATTGTACTATAAAGTGAACCCTAGTACTAATACTATACATGAAACTGTATACTGAATACTGATAATGATTAGGATTCCTTCAATAATTCAATTACACAAGGGCCGAACACATATACAACATACAATCATACATGGCCAAGACTAAATGAACTATAATGGGCCCTAAAGGAATACATAATATAATAATATGGGCTATATTTAAGTTTGATCATGGATCTATGTAATCGTTCAAACTCTCTTTGAAGTCAAAAAAAAAAAAGGAAAGAAAAAAAAAGAAAAAAAAAAGAAGAAACATGTAGAACTTTAACAAGCCCAACGGACCTTAGGTTTCTTCTCCTC
>CM042011.1:9489782-9702282 GCA_023525715.1 Cichorium intybus | reverse complement strand
ATTGAATCTAAACCACCCATTTTTCAAGATTAAATGTCTAGATTTGTCATCGTGGTTCTTACCGGATTTGGGTTCCTACATGATCCTCCTTATATATATATATATATATATATATATATATATATATATATATATATATATATATATATATATATATATATATATATATATATATATATATATATATATATATATATATATATATATATATATATATATATATATATATATATATATATATATATATATATATATATATATATATATATATATATATATATATATATATATATATATAGGGTTAGATCCGGTAGAAACCCAAAATCCGGTAGGAACCGCGAGGACTCTTCTCGTCCAATCATTCTCAAAAGGGCAATAACGTCAAAACGTTTTCCTTCGACGTGACGCAATCACGTGCGACGCACGTCCACGGAATGAAATACGAACTAGAGGATTTAAGTGGGGTTTTTTTTCAACGTGATTTAAGTGGGTTTTTTTTTCCTTTTTCGTTTTTTTTTCGTTTTTTTTTATTTTTTATTTTTTATTTATTCTTTTTTCAAAAAAAATTATTTTTTTTTCAAAATTATTTTTTATTTTCGATTATACTCGGTTTTTAGTGTTTTATTTTTTTTATTTTTTATTTTTTTTAGTTTTTTTTACTTTTTTTATTTTTTTTTGAATGTTACAGTACTCGATTTTTAAGTTTTTTTTGTTTTTTTTTTCATTTTTTATGTATATTTTTTAATTTTTAATAATTTTTAAGCTTAATTTTAACGTTTTTTTATATCTTTAATCTAATTATTTTGGATCATGATATTTTTAATGATAACATTTTGGATCATGTATTTTTGGATCATAATTTTTTGCATCTAGGATCATAAGTTTTGAATCATTTTGTCGTTATATGTTTTTTTAACTCGTTTTGGATCATAACGACTTTTGGATCTTGAATCATAACGAATATTGCATCTTATGTTTTGAATCATAAAACATATTTTGGTTTTAATATTTTTGGATCATATGTATTTGTTTGCTATTTTGATAAGTTTTTTACTTAAAAGTATAAAAATAAACACGAAAAAAACATTTTTTTCATAAAATTCTTTTTGCAAACTTACTAATATAATATCTACAATGATCCCTAAAATTTTCATAATTTTTGGAATTTTTTTTTAATTTTTGATTTTTTATAAAAATATAAAATATATAATATATTTTTTTTCAAATTTTCATGATTATGCTTGTTTTGTAGAGAATTAAATTTTAAGAACTTTGGTTTTTTCAGATTTTTTTTTTAAAAAAAAAAAGTTATGGCCAAAATACAAACTGGGTGGAAAAAAAATAAGTTAGCCAATCAGATGGTGACACATGGCGCAAGGAGAGTGGGGCGCGTGAGTTTCTATTTCACTGGAAGCTAGGCACGTAGAATACAAAGGGATTTACCTAAAATGCCCTTAGAAAATTCTTTTTTCATCCCTTTTAGTTTATGGTATTTACAAAAACAACCCTTTAATTTTAATACTTGATCATTATTTGTGCATTGAATCCAATCCACCCATTTTTCAAGATTAAAGGTCCAGATTCGTCCTCGCGGTTCTTACCGGATTTTGGGATCCTACACGATCCTCCTTATATATATATATATATATATATATATATATATATATATATATATATATATATATATATATATATATATATATATATATATATATATATATATATATATATATATATATACATATATATATATATATATATGTATATATATATATATATATATATATATATATATGTATATATATATATGTATATATATATATAAGCGATCGGGTGAGGACACTTCTTAAAGTAAGGACTCGTGAGGACACCTTAAAAAAATTGAAAAAAAATAAACAAAAAATATAAATAATAAAATGGATCATAGTACTATATTGGAGAAAAAAAATTCGAAAAAAAACTTTTGGATCATTGGTTTTTTTATAATGAAACAATGATCCACAAAATAAATTTTTTTTGTGGATCATTGCTGTTTTTCAATGATCCAAATTTTTTTTCATGATGATATAGTACTATTCTCGATTTTATGATTTGTATTTTTTTTTATATTTTTTTTCAACTTTTTTAATGTGTCCTTACGAGTCCTTACCGAAAAAAGAGTCATCACCAGAACGGGACCTTATATATATATATATATATATATATATATATATATATATATATATATATATATATATATATATATATATATATATATATATATATATAACATAAGTGTAAGGGTATGTGTATGTGTATGTATATGTATATGCAAGGTTGTCAAGAGCAGGATTATAACTATGATTGTTTTACGTTTCGTAAGATTGTGATTGTAAAATTGGACCAAGGTCTGTAGATCCTTACAAAATGAACTATTCTTCAAATTTTGTTGTAACACCCGGTTCCTCAATTTAGGATATACCAATTTGTAAGTCAAACATAATATAATTAAAGGTATAATCCCAAAAAGAGTAACAAGTATATACAAGGTTGTCATCAAAAGCTTAGTTCAAGTTCTAAACTATTACATCAATTGTTTACAACTATTAAACAGAACCGGGTTTTACTTCATAATTCAAAATAATAAAGTAAATCTAAGTCAAAGTCCAAGTCCAAGTATAGCTATCCATCCATGTTTCGCTTCCCGCGGTCACCGCTACCAGAACCTAACATAATTCACAATAACAAACAAATTATGAGCTTTGAAAGCTCAGTGAGTAATTTAAGGTTAAATGGTTTATATCATCCATTATCTTATTTTAACCAAGCTCAATGGACTATCTCAGTCCCGAGTGTGATATACACACTAAAACTCTTCATTCCATATACTCAAAATTTGGTTATACTCAACCAATTCAAAACATAGCTCACTTCTTATCTGTAAACATCATAATAAGGCATACTCATCTAATAAATAACTACTCACCTGTTGTAGCGTTACTCTGTAGAATTCCTGAACCGCGTGTGTCGTGCTCCTGTCTAGCCTTAGCTGTATCACAATATCTCGGGTCAAACTCAATATTCAACAATCTCAATCATACTCAATATCAATAACAATTAAGAATTTGAATCATAAGAAAGGGTTACAATCAAAAGATAGCAATATTATCCTAGTTGTAACTTCCAATTTCACCAATTTAACTCATATAACCCTAGAAATGCAACAATCATCATTTCTTTAGCTTGGGTCTCGAATTAGAACTCACATACACATACTAATCCAAATAAACTCACCCTAATTCATGTTAGTTGAAGGTGGTTCATCAAAACCACAAGCAACCATCTCAAATCCAATGATTCAACCGTTGAAATAAGATGAAAATCAAGGAGGATTACCTTTCAAGCTCAAAGGATAAATCTCTAGCTTCAATTCGTGATTAATAAGCCTTAATCTTGACTTTGGAAGGTTGGAATCAAGTTTCTAGGGTTAAAAAGGGTTTTGGACGAAATGGGTTTTATCCCAAAATGAATGAAAATTTCCTTTTTAAAAGTACCCTGCTGTGACACACGACCCGTGTGGATCCACCACCTCAAAAGAATGGTCACTGCCGGATTCTACACGACCCCGTGTAGAATCTACACTACCCCGTGTGAAACTGGCACGGCCCCGTGTGAAACTGGTACTCAATCCTTTTGCTTACTGCCCGATTCTACACGACCCGTGTAGAATCTACACGACCCCGTGTGAAACTGAAACTCCACTTTCAAGCTTTAACTTCTTCCAAATAAGTTTCTAACCCTCTTAACCCATATAAAAACTTATTTAATCTTATCTATACTAAAATTAACGCAATCTCACAATTATTTAATATTACGGTATTACATTTGTCGCAAAGTATTGCTCATTCATATTCATTATAATTTAATGCTGATTTGGACATTGATGGTGGAATCACTTTTCACTTCCTAAGTGTAAGTAACTATACTTGTATATACAAACGGAATCACTTTTCACTTCCTAAGTGTAAGTAACTATACTTTTATATACAAACCAGAACAACTAGGAAGGAGACACTTTTAGCAGAAAAAGAGACAAAGATCATCATGACCATGTATGGTTAAACGTAGAAAATCACAAAGGAACTAACATATTATCATATGTCACGATGCGCCACCTATTTAATGATAAATAGATGAAGTTCTGAGTCCTCTTGTGATCTGCAATGCTCAATTTTGAGTTAAATAGATGAACTTTTAGGTCCCATTTTAAACCGAAGAGATTTTAGGCTATGCATGGAGTTTTTGAGCATAAAATTGAAGTTCCTAGTCTAGAAGACTAAAGACTCTACTATAGAATATAGATTAAAGACTACTATAGAATATAGATTAAAGAGGCGGGACTCATATTTAGGCAAGATCTTACGATCCTAGTCAGGATCCCATTAGATCTTGCTTTAGAATCAGTCTTCATGCGATCGAGTCCGTTTTTTCATTCATACGATCTTGACAACCATGCATCAAGATAGAGATCCTAACACCATAGTAGACCAATGGTGAACAGCATAGCAGCTTGTTTCCAACACATTATGTTATATACAAAAAGAACCAAACCAAAAATGCGCACCTTTCTCCACTGATTAAACTATCAACACATGTCAAAATTAAACAAAACAACAACAAACAAACAGCATGGTCTCTTTAATCCTCATCCATAATCATAACACACAATATCTTCCGCTAAATTCAAAGGCCAAAATAGACAAAAGGAGGGGAATAAGGACTAATAGTGTAAGTGACAAGTTAGCATGCAAAAACAGACTTAAAAATTTGTCTTAAGTTGACATCATGACTTGATCAATAGCCTGAAGTGCTTCTTTTGAAAAATAACGCACATCAACATCTGGATCCTCTGACAGCTCAACCAAGCATGGCCGTACACTTTTCTCCACCATCTTCATCACAATCAACATCATCACATCACCTCATAATCAATTTTATAAATACGAAATTAAAAAATAAAAATAAAAAAACCGCTTACGGATTGGTCAACGATGGGGATAAAAGACTGCAACACCTTTGCGACATTAAACCTGATATTTGCGACTCTGAAAAAGAAACATGTTGAGTAAGTAAAGTAAATGTCTGACCAATTATAGAAAATGAGAAAGGGTAGATTGGTAATTTGAACCTGTCTTTGGCTAGAGTAACGACAACAGGAAGCAACTTAGAACAGGTGATTTCTGAACCCATGACTGGAGCAAGAAGAGCAATTGCACTAAGAATTGTCATTCGGTACAAGTAATGTGGGTTGTTTACCATTTCCAACACCTGTCAAAATTCATATTTAACTTATTTAGATTCAAAGTGAGCAAGGGTAAATCGGTAATTAAACGTTAGTTTGTACCTGTGGGACAATGTGTTGCATTGCCCACTCAGGACCGAATTCTTCTGCAAGGCGCTTCAGGTTGTTAGAGGCAGCTTCTCTAATGGAGTAAACCTGTAATTTATTACATTAATAATGATATTTATAAATACATGCATATAAACAAATAAATATAAATATATAAAAAGAAACCTTGTCTTGTAACCATTGCATGCAAAGGGCACCAAGTTTATCATCAAAAAAGCCAACACCCAATTGACTTGCTAAAAGAGGAATGTATTCTATAATAGCCAATCGAACCCTCCAATGTCTGTCTTCAGCCAGTTCCACAATTGCTGGAAGTAATGATTGGGATAAAAGATCGATTCCAATCACCTGTATTTACAAATATACATATATGAAAAATTAATATAGAGTGAAATTGATAAATATTAAATAAAAACACTTATTATACCTGATTCACTTGATCCAGCTTACTAATGATATTGAGGCGTACATCTGGAAACTCGTCTTTTAAAAGTGATAAAAATATAGGGAGAAGTTGTTCGATTGTTGCATCCTGCATTTCACAAAAACAATAATATGATATAAAGATTAAAGTGCATATTCTATATACCTTTTAGAATTGCAGGAAATTGTTATGTGACATTTTTAGTCCATGTAGTTTTAATCATCCGGAATTACATTTTTAGTCCCCATAGTTTTCAATTTGCATAAATTATATTTCTAGACCTTGTAGTTTTATTTTCTACGAAATTACACTTTTGGTACATATACTTTTTAATTTACAAGAAGGAAATAAGCAAAAGACACTTTTGGTCCGTATAGTTTTAATTTTCCGAAATTACATTTTTGGTCCCTGAAGTTTTTAGTTTGCATGAATTACATTTCTGATCACTATAGTTTTAGTTTTCCGAAATAACACTTCTGGTCTCTGTAGTTTTAGTTTTCCGAAATTACACTTTTGGTCCATGTAATTTTTAATTTGCAAGAAATGAGTGACTTACACTTTTGGTCCCTATAGCTGGCAATTTTTGGAATTTTAGGTCCAGATTTTGATATTTTTTACAAGACTAAATATGTCATCTCTTGTAAATTACACAAGTAATCTTACACACCAACCTTTTACATTAAACTATATTTTTACATTAAAAGTAAGATATGATCATATGATGATATGATAAAATCAGTACCTTGCCTAAAACAGGGGCCATGCCCATAATAACAGAGGCCAAAGCAGACCTAACATGCTGAGATGAATCTGAAGACAACTCCTACATACAAATGTCTGAAAAAGTTATATAACCAAATTTAAAGAATTTTTATAAAAAATGTATATAGTGAAAAACAGACCTTGACACATGGAAGAATATGTTGAATTGCAAGTTCGGGACTAAGAATACGCGAGAATTTTGTGACCTTGCCAGCAGCTGCAATACGGACTTCAGCTTCATTGTCTCTAAGTAGTCTCACATATGCTGGAACCAAATCCGTCCTATAAAAAATAAAAAAATAATAAAATGATTGTATAGATTGAGAGGTATTTAGGGAAGAGAATTTAAGATAGTGAAATGGAGAGATACTTGGTAGGTTCGGGGCCCACAGCTTCACATAGTTCATAGAGTTGATTAGCAACCATGTATCGAACACGCCATGACTTGTCCTAAAAGAAATAAGAAGTTATGAGAATAAATTGGGGAGAATAAATTATTTCCAGAAAAATAAGATAAAAAGTTAACCTGGGAAAAGTTCACAATGACAGGAAGGATATGTGCAACACAGTCTTGTGGTTCCAACAGCTTGCCAAGAGCAGCACAACCCTCCACAGCAAGCAAACGAACAGAATCTTGATCTGTAAGAAAGAAAAAAGAAATTATATAAACACAAGACCAAACAACAATATTAAGAAAAATGTAATAAAAAACAAGATACCATCTTGTGTAAGATCCTCAAATATCTGCATGACATCAGTCTTGAGATGAGAAGGTTCAACAGTAGCAGCAAATTTTCCCAAGTTTGTAGAGGCAGATCTTCTAACCATAGGCATGTCATCTTGACATAGTTGACTATATATTGACCTCAATTCAGCCTTCAACATCTCTGAGGCACTAGGGTAAGCAATGTGAAACAGCCCACATGCAGAAACTCTAGCAGTGAACCATTCACCAGATGCCAACCTCTGTATAAACCAAAACTAAAATTGTAAAAAGAAGAAACAAAGTAGAAAGATATTAATTATATAAACGAACCTTAACAAGAGGTATAAACCAGTCAACCAAATCTGACTCTCTCATTTGTGATCCAATTCTGCAAAGAGACTCAACAGCTTTGTCTCTCACACATGTTTCTTCAACAGTGCAAAGGGTTTCCAATGGGGGTAGTAACACATGAGCATATTCCAGTCCTCCAACATAAGGAATGAAGACACCAAGCTCTTCAGCCATGGCAAGAAGAACCTCGTCGTCGTCATCATTGTTTTCACTCAAGAAAGGGATTAGTTCCTTTCGGGTTCGTTCCTCTCCTAGAGCACGGGCGATTGTAGAAAGCTTTCTGATGGAATTTAATCTCAATTGGATGTCATCGTTCTTCAACTCATCTATCAGTACTGCTATGGGGTACAAGGGCTCATCCACCATGGACATGGTTGTCTGGATGGTGAGACACTCCTGCAGTTTCAGGAAATTATGCACACAGTTAATTCAGTGCCATAATCTGTATCATCTTTTGAGCGTCATGTGGAGATGTGATTTGCTCATCGATCAAGATGAAAAAATGCATATGTAGGAAGAATGTATGCATAATATATATCCCTCGGATTAATTTGATGAGTAACGGTGTGAAATATGCACAAATAGATAGATAATGACACGAAATCCATGTCAGCTGCTTAGTTGAAGTTACTCATTTAGGTTAAAAGAATAGAAAAGAGCTCTATAGAAGATTGAAATCTCCTTCGGAAAATGAGATCTAGAGCAAACCCTAGAATAGCAAATCTAGATATCAATGGGTGAAATTAGGTACTTCAAATTAAGAAAAGAGAAGGATGAGATTCCAAGAAGATTAATCCCTAGCTTTATGTTGCCAATGTAAAAATCAGAACAAAACTCGAATTTATTGGTCAGATTACAACACATAGAACAACAGATATATAATTTGCGAACAGTTGGGGAATAACGGAAGAAAATATAGATGAGATCGGAGTTAAATCTAGATCTCACCGGCGGTAGTAAATGCTTTTCCGGCTTTGAGTTCGTTGTATGCCAAGGGTTGCTCTTTTGGCTCACTACCAGATAGGGAGACGAGGAGACTTGAAATCTTTTGTTCGGTTGTGTTTATGTTACGGGAAGGAAATGGCCTTTCACACCACAGCCCCTGTCGCTTTTTTATGATTTAAAAAAATAGTTATTTGTATTTACAAGTTTCTATGGTTTTAATCATTATCTTTACTCCTACTATTTTATTTTAACCAGTGTTGAGTCCGCGTGTTACGGCGGATTTATTCATTGCATATATTCAAAATCATTTATAACGCTCTCTTACACATAACATTTGTGTGATTTTTGTTATTAAATCATGACTATTACTATATATTTCACTTACATAATGACTATATATGTAATATTGTTATTACATAGAGACCATTTTTATAATATCGCTATTACTCAGAAACCAAAATGTAACTAATGCAAATTATAAATTATAGAGACCAAAATTGCAATTATCCTAACTTATAAACTACAAAGACTTACACAATGATTAATGCAATTTAAAAACTACAGAAACCAAAACTATACTTATTGAAATTAAAAACTATCGGGACCAAAGTTTTACTTAAAGCAAATTAAAAAATACGAAACCGAAATTCTCTCTTTAGATTTGTTAATATGTAGATTCTATTTCTAAAAAAAATTGTAATTATCATAAAGAAAAACTATAGGGACTGAACCTGTAATTAATACAACTTAAACAATTTTGGGTCTAAAATTATAATTATGCATAATAAAAACTACAAGAACTAAAACTATAATTATTCGAAATGAAGAACTACATGGACCAAAATTGTAACTAGTATAATTTATAAAATATAGGGACTGAAATTGTAATTAGGAATTATACGGACCAAAACTGTAATTATCTTAGATTAAAAACTATAGGGATCAAAACTGTCATTATTATAAACTATAAATTATAGGGACTGAAATTGTAATTGTTGAATTCCACACGACTTGGTCCATCTCTTTCAAATTTCTCGATGTCAACCCAAACCATACTTAAGGCATCGGCAAGCATGTGTTACTCATGGACATTCTACAAAATGATGTCACATACTCCCATGTTTTGGCTTGGCACCGCCCAATCATCCTAACCCTATGTGTTAAAGGCGTTCAAGTATATCGGACATCCAACATGGCAACCAAGTGTAAACATTACCACCACGAAGTCCAATCTAACTTCTTTGTGTTTGCTAGATATTGAGGCACCACACAATGTTACTTTTGATGTGGGTAATCTCTATCTCTCTCTACATTAGCCAATATTACATATCTAATAATGTGATCGACAATGGATCTAGTCTAAAATAAACCCACATGGGTTCTACACTCTTATCAAATTCCCCTATGAACTGAATATTTTTTTGTTACATCCAAACAAAAGAACCTCATATTTATGTATCAACTTTGTAATACTAACAATATGTTTGTTGAATTCTTACCAGCTACCTTTTATGTGAAAGACCTAAATAAGAAGGAAAATATTCTAACAAGGCAACCAAAAAATAATGTATATGAGTGGCCAACATTGTCTTCCTCATTCTCTCTTCTACTATTATTTTCCACTATCAATAATACTTCATCTCAACATCACTCTAGATTAGGCCATCCCTCTTTTACTATTTACAATCAAAATTTTCCAAGTTTTGCTTACCCTTATCTAGTTTATTAGTTACTTCTGCTCGTTGTAATGCATGCTCCTGCAATAAATGTCACAAATTTCCTCTCTCAACCTCATCACTAGTCTGCATTCCACCACTTCATATTCTCTTATGTGATGTGTGGACACTCTGATTCCTCTATCGATGCCTTTTAATATTACATTATTTTTTTAGCATTGTACTCACTACATTTGATACTATCCTCTAAAACAAAAATCTCATGTCCATGATGCCTTTGTAAACTTCAAGGTCTTAGTTTAGAACCAAATTAACAGTATAATAATCAATCTTTAATTTGATAATGGTGGTGAATATCAAGCATTAAGATGCTTTCTATTCCAGCATGGTATTGTTACTACAGTATACCACTGCATACCCTAAAACAAAACGATATCTTCGAAGAACGTCACAAGCACATTGTTGAAACTAGTCTTTTCATCCGTAGTCACTCTTCCATGCCTCATATTGGACCTATGCATTTACCACCACTGTTTATCTTATTAACTGTATGCACGCCTATCTTGATATTCTCTCTTTCTCTCTCTATTTGATAAACATTTTTAACCTCTAATAAAATATGGAAAATATGAGTATTTGGTTGTCTGTGTTACCTTGGCTTCGTCTATACACTAGACTAAAACTTGACCCTAGTTCCACCCTTTATGTCCTACTTGAATATTCTATCACTCAAAGTGCCTACATCTGTCTTAACAAATCTACTTCCAATATATACCTCTCCCACCACGTCACATTTGTTGAAAATATTTTTCCTTTTGCTACGCAACAAACCAGTGGCGGATCTAGGAATTATCACTAGGGGGTGCAAAAAAAAATTTCCCGGAATGTAAATGGTGCACTTATAGAAAAAAGGGTGCACTTTTGTGGGCAATTGATCAAAATCCAAAGTTTAAGTTAATTAGTGGGTGTCATTTTTTTCCGAGGGGGTGCAACGTACTAGACATTTTTTTTTACAAAGGCCCGCAAAAGTTGAGCCGGTGCACAGCCCCCTCCTTGATCTATACTGGAACCGCCCCTGCAACAAACTCGCCTCTCATGATCCAATCATGTAATTATATCATGATATACTGACTCTATCTTCTTGTTTTGCTAGGATTTAATTTTGTCCATTGCTCAAATATTCCCATGTGTTGAGCACATGTCCTGTCTAAGGCGTATATACGAAAACATGAGGAAAACCTGGAAAACTAAGGAGTACAAAGACCACATGTTAAAAGTATGCCATAACAACAACCACCTTAATGTTCTAGCATTTCGTGAAGGGGTTCAATTACATGATAACCAAGCATATGTGTGGTTGAATCGAAATCATTCATAACACTGGGCTAGATTCCACTTTACATGTTCCTATTGATTGGATAGATTCTATATATTAGGATAGACCAATATATGATAGAGATTTTGGTTATTATAGGTAGACCATTTTCAGATATGCTTTTGAACAATCTTTTTGTGGTTTTTAGTAGCAAGTTGTTAGACGGAAGGGACAGACCCATTATTAGTTGCTTGGAGTTCATATGAGAATACATGATGAGAAGAATTTGCAATGTGATGAAGGTGACGAAAAAAGTATCCTGAGCCACAAACCCCATCAACATCAAAGATGTTGGAGACAAACATTACAAATGCTTCCTTGTAAATAGTGAGGTGTTGCATACATGTTTTAAATTAGCCAGTATATTATTTAGGATTTGGTGTATTGCAAACTATCGTAAGAGTAATTACTTAACCCACACTTGGTATTGGAATCGTAGTGTATTTTCCAAGGTTGTGTATTCATTAAAACCTTTATGTGAAATGTGTTAATTATGCAGTTTTGTCTTGTTTTATACCTTTTTTAAATGAATCAAATTTCCAGTTATATATTGTGTTAGACATGGTAATAACATATCATTACATTATAAAAACATTCAAAATAAATGGTAAAATTTTACTTATACGTCGTTACCATTATCATTGACTTGCCTAAAACATCTTACACTTTACAGACAATGTACCAAAAGGATTTCAAAACATAATCATAACACATAAACACTAATGCAAAGTACCAACACAACCGCAAACAATATCCATATACTTAATAGGTACAACTTCAGCTTTGTCGATTCTTCCTTCATTTTTGCCAATGATTTCTCAAGCTTGTTCATCGATCTGAGCAACCCATAAAGTATAGCTTTTGATCCTTCACACATGAGACCATTAACCCACCAAATAAATCCATATACTGAATCCTTGGAAAATAAAAGAAGAAAGTAAGAATGTTTAAACAATCAGGAGACAAATCTTTAAAATCTTAAACCAAACTTACTACCTACGTAGGGCATCTATGAAAATGTCAACTTGGGTTATAACATGTCGACGACGTTCTCATTATCCCCATTTGGCCACAGAAACAACGAACCATTGTCGTGGATTTCCATTGCAAGAGCAATGTTTAGGGTTGGAGTGGGTAAGTGACGGGAAAGGGAATAAAGACATTGAGCCATATTTATAGCATAATGAAATAATTAATTAATAGGGAAGCATAAATGAAATAGCGGACTATCCTCACGTAAGCAATGCATGCTTCACTTAACGGGTAAACGTAGACGAAAGTTAATACGAAGGACCAAAACCAAAATAAAAATCACTTTTAAACCAGTGGTGCTAGTCCAAAATTTGGTTCTCTCAGTAGATTGTCGAGGGGAGGAATTGAAGTCGTTAAAGGGGAGGAGTTGCGTGTGTTGTTGGGGGAGTTTGCTTTCTCTCAAGCTAGGGATCGACTTTTATGGGATTTGGATCCTACAAATGACTATACGATTGTTTTTTCTCATTTATTCCTAGACAGAATGTTACTTTATAGTCCTGGCTCTGTCATTAGACAGAAGAACTTTGTTACGATAAAAAGTCAACATTTTTCTTTGGAGGATTAGCAGAGATAGAATTCCTCCAAGACTAAACTTGTGGGAGAAAGGACTATATTGTTGCTTTTGGATAGAATGTTACTTTCTAGTTCTAGCTCTATCACTAGATGGAATAACTTTGTTATGAGAAAAGTCACCATTCTTCTTTGGAGGATTAGCAGAGATAGAATTCCTCAAAGACTAAACTTGCGGGATAAAGGAATCGATTTGGACTCTTTTCTTTTTTCAATGTGTTTATTTACTGGGGAATCGTCTCATCATCTTTTTATATAGTTTCCTTTGTTAGCCCCTTTATGCTCTCAGATTGCATTATGGTAGGGTGTTATTTTACCTGCTTCGAACTTCTATTTCAGCCTTCATCACATGGGCCGATTAGTCTTCATTTTTTGTTAAGCTTAAGAAGCTCTTTGATGCAGTCACTACAATAACGTTTTGGAGCATTTTGAATTTTCAGAACAAGCTAGTTTTTGGAACAGACAAACCTAGAAAGGATACTATTGTTGATGGTATATCATTTTTAGTTCTTTCTTTTGGGTTGGTAATAGGCGGAAAAAATACAAGTTGCGGTTGGAGGGAAAGTTGGTTGTGTAACCCACGTATAATTACTTTGTAATTTTTTTGTTTTGCCTCTAACTCCTTACTAAAGTTTGCTTTTTTTACATAATTCAGTCGTTCAAAAAAAATTTTAATTTCTAATAATGATGGCAAATTTTTATTTGTTACTTTGTGCGTTTTTCTATTATTTGTCGGGCTGTGTGTTATTCTATTATTTGTTGTAGTGGGGAACTGGGGATTGTGAAATTTGTACAAATTTGTCTTCATGTATGGTTATTTGATGTAATGAATGGGTCAAAACCTATATCGACCCCTATACATGTTGCTGCAACGATAAGAGTGAGAAATTTCACCTTTTTTTCATAGTCATGCCCAATACTATGATAATTCAATTTGAATAATTTGTGTCGTATTGTTCAACCCTAAAGACTAGTTAAAATATAATAACTTTTATATGTTTGCAATTTTTTTATTATACCGATTATATCTACCAGTTCGATAAGCATATCCAACCTAAACTACCCATAAACTTCCCACCAGATATAATCACCTGAAATCCAATATATAACATAAACTTCCCACCATAACAAAATAAATTATACAGAAATATAAAAATAATAATCGAACCTTCAAAACTGAGGAACAAAAAACGCATAAATGAAATACACCCAACCGTCTTTACAAAACGTAGAACTAGAACACCTTTCACACCCTCGCACGCTTGTTATCTTACATAAACTCGTTGAGTCCTCACAGAAATCGGCCTCTTTGTAAAATCTAGCTGGTGCACTTCCTGCTCCGTCGTCTTCCACCCTTCGCCATATCCAGAATCAAACTCCATTTGTTTTGCAGTGATAACTTTGTCGTGGTTTCTTGATGATGTAAAACCAGTATAGCCCTTTTCAGTCTCGTTGTCACTCTCATCAAAAGCAATCGTCTTCTCCAATGGCTGCTTATAACCATCTAAATCAGAACCATCAGTCTCTCCGGCCACCGTGCTTTTTTTAATTTCGTCACCCTCATTTTCTACCTTAGTGATCTCGTCTTCGAGTTCAGGATTAGGGTTTAGGGTAGATTCAAATTCAGATTCTGATTCTAATTCGTGCCTTTTCTCATATCTCATTTGGAGATTTGATTTATCCGGCTTGGAATTGAGTGCTTTTCTTGGTCGGGAATTGGGACTATCGGGATTATCAGAACCGAAAGATCTTGACCGAGATAGCTCCACCGCTGCTCTAGCGGCAGCCGCTGCATACGCGGCTGATTCAAACGCGGCTTGTGCAGCATCTTCTACATCCCTGTACTTCTTCTTCCCTTTTCTGGACTCCGTAAAACTCAAGACTTCGTCAAATTCATCCCGCAAAACACTCGAAGTGTTTTCAATCCCACTATGAGTTGATACACTCTCCACTTCTGGTTGATCCTGTTTTGTTCAACAACCCAAGAATTTTAATCGTGAGCCAACATTTTACATAAATCCTTTGTGGGTTTTTTTCATCGAATCGAAACTGATTTAGTTACCTCTTTAATCACCGGAGACAAATCGTCTAGTTGCAGATCGATGCCATTCTCGGTAGCGATCTCCTGTAGGACCTTCATTCGGCTCTCCAAAACAGACTGTCGTTGAGACAGTTTCTGTATCATCTAACACCATCAAAACATACTCTCATGTCAAAACTTCAACTTAAAAATAACATAATTTCGATCTGATATGTTACGAATGATATAAATCGTTGTTTAAATTCTTACCCTCGTATTAACTCCACAGTTACTGCGTAATTCAATAGCGCTATTAGCAAATTCCTTCCCGTAACGAGCTGTGAGAATCGCACGAATCTCTTGAAGCTCCGGGAACTCTCCACATCTCGGAGCCGCGTACAGCAAGCTTGCTGCTGCCTCTTTCAGTTCATCAGGACAATTCCTGATGTAAAATTTGCAGAAAATGATTAATTGCAGAAACACAAAACACAACGAAGAAACTGAAAAAACACAAAATTCACTTACTTCTCCTGTTCTATGAGATTGGCCATTTGTGACAGAAGATGACAGTAGCCATCCATCATTACAAACATATCTAACATGTTCTGCTCTTTTATCACTTGATCAACCTGTTACATACCATAATTAATTTAACTTTTCATTTTGGAGTTTTAATAGAAATATTGATACAACTGGAGAAATCCGCTACCCGATTAAGAGCGTGTTCGTGGTGGTTAAGTTTGAGGAGTTCGATGATATCGCTGCGAGCCAACGTGAGGCGAGCTTGGCGCTGGTTTTTGAGGATGGAGAGGCGGGCGACGGCGAGGTTAACGGTGGCTTTGAACTTGGAGGTTTCGAATTTCCGGCCGAGGAGCGCATCGAGCTTTCTTCGGATTCTTCCCATGTTTGTTTAATCTTCAGTGAAGAAGACGATAAGTATGAATGAGAAGAAGCCTTCAAATATGGCCGAAGGCACTCGACAACAACCGAGAGAAACCGCCTTGAGACTTTTTGTTGTGACGATTGAATTTTTTACGAATACTTTATAGTGAAAATTCTACACGGTTACCCAATAGGTTTATATGTGTACAATTTAACCCCTTTTGGTTTCGAAAATATATGGATTTTCTTGAACAAAATAAAACACGATTTTATTTAAAAAATGTTCATAAAATATAAGGGTATAGGCCAATAAAATATTGATGTACACCTTTGCAGCCACGTATGTGGTTTTGTAAGTAAATTCTAAATCTTAAATAATTATAATAGGCTATCGTAATGTTAATCATTTTTATAAGAGCAATTACTTTTATAAGAGCTTCAAGACAACTTCTTGTAATTTTGTATGTATTATATACGGTATGATTTTTTTTTCTTTTCGAAAATCTATTCATCATGACAAATTGACGATACTCTATTTTTTAGAAAATAAGATTTTTTTTTACCAGGACCAATGTCCTTGAAGATGTTATTATCTAAATGTGAGGGCAAATATTAGCATTTAAGATATTTGATGATGATGATTAACTATGTTGAGTTCTACAATTTTATAAAATCAAATGTTTAAAATATCATCTAATAAAGACATAAAAATGATCCTATCAGTTTAGCTCAATATCAAGAGCTTTTTGTCATGCTATTGATTATTAAAGTGTTATTGAAATCAATATCAAGAACTTATTCGTCATGCTATTGATGATTTAAATGACTTGAAAACATTAGGAAATTATTATAATTTCAATGAAATGAAAGGAAGAGTCTTTCTCAACAACCACGTCGACTGATGACATCGACCACCTCTAGTTGATGTAAAGTTAGTGGGAGTACCCATCACCAAGGTTGTTAAGATCGAGATCTTACCCAAAATCGTTTTATGCAAGATCGTGATCATAAGATCGGGATGGGGATCTTAAGATCCTACCGCTGAAGTAGTCTTTAAATTTACTCTTAATGTCATACTTTGTGCAGTACCTGTTATAATATAATCTCTACTAAAACGTCGATGATAGAATCAAAGTTAACTTCTTAAGCATGAACTATGATTCTTTTAGTTAGAAATCACAAAAATTAGGAAGAAAACATATTTAGTAGAAAAATAAACAAGTTTGTCATGACCATCCACAACTAGAGGTGAGATCAGATCGTATTAAGAGCTTAAGATCCTACTTAGGATCCTAAGATCCTAGTATAGATCTTGGTTCAGAGAGATCCTGCTGTGATCGAGATCGTTTTTTGGTTGAAGGATCTTAAAATCGTAAGATCTTAAGATCAAGATCGGGATCTTAACAACCATGCCCATCACATTGCCCAAATGTGATGGGCGCCACGTCATCGCCACGTACGATTTTTGCCCATCACACTTCATCACTTTACCCACTTTATACCTATCACATTTTCATCACATCACATCATCTTTTTAATTAAAAAAATTCAAAAATAATTTAAAACATAATTTTTAAATTAAAAACCATTACATTAAAAATAAAATTACACTAAAATTAAAAAACAACATAAACAAAAAAAACTAACTTAGAAAAAAAACGACAATTGGAAAATAAAAATGTAAACTAGTTGTCGTTCGTAGAGCGATATTTTGCGCGGACACTTTCTCGCATCTTCAAAAAAATCTCCAAATCCTCGCCCTCGAAGTCGGTTGTTTTTTTTGCCAAGAAGTCGATATCGGCGTTTCGTTGTAACTCCCTTTGCGTTTGGACAATTTCTTGTTCGACCCGCCCCATAATTCCGACCTTGTCGCTTTGTAATTGGACGTATCGATCGAATTTTTCGCCAAACAATTCCATAACATTCGACTCCGACCCGGAACCCGAAGCCGCTTTCTTGCCGGCTTTTTTTGCCCGGTCTCGCCCCATCGGTCGACGGATCGGTTGGGGATCGTCTTCATCGAGATCCACAGGCTCGTCGTTCACGTCGATATACGTACGCCCGTCCGATTGTTGTGACGTTTCTTGGTGGACCGACCTCGAGCGTTTCGTTCCCGAAGATTGTGAATCTTCGACAAGGAACCATTTCGGTTGTTTTCGCAACTCGCTCCAAGGTTGCATATACGGGAACGCTTTTTTAGTGGGCGTTGTTGTTTCGTATTGTTTTAACGGCGCGTTCAAAACGTCGAAGTCGTTGGACCCGCTTTTCCGCATATTCGAGAGATTGTTGAAGATGCCGTTAAAAGTGTTGAGCTTTAGTCGCATCTCCCAAAATTTCCCCGAAATTTTATCCATGTTCCGTTTTTTTCGCCCATAAACTCGTAAAAATTAGCTTGAACTTTGTTCCAAAAAATATCAAGTGTTTGCGAGTCCCCGACGATCGGGTCAACGGAAGCGGAAATGTACGCCTTCACCAAGTTTAATTCTTCCTCTTTCGTCCAATTCGTTCGTTTTTCGCCCCCGTTTGTTTTGCCTTCCTCCTTGCGACCCGACGGGTTTGGTTGTCATCTTCCTCTTGTGTCTTTTGAACGATATCGGGAGACACCGGTTGCGGTTGCGGTGGTGGTTGTGACATCGGTGGTTGCGATGATTGGGCTTGGAATCCTTGCGGTTGAAACGGAAACGGGGGTTGAAATTGTTGATATGGGTTGAATGGCGGATATGGTTGTTGAAAAAGTGGTGGTTGTGCGATCGGAGACCCGCCTTGAAGTAAATTCATAAAACCACCGCGGGGCGATTCAAGATTTGGGTATTGACGCGGGGTCGAGTTTAATCCGAACGGATCATACTCTCGGTTTTGGTTTGAAGGTGGGGTGTTGGGATTTTGTTCCATTGCAAAAGAAGTTTGAATTTTTTATGTTTGAGGTTAAAAAGATGAAGAAGATGTGTGTAAAAGGTTAAAAAGATGTGTGTATATATATATATATATATATATATATATATATATATGTGTGTGTGTGTATATAGGTAATTTAAAAAAAAGGTAAGTTTTTTTTTAAATATTCTAGCCGTTAAACGGCTATATCTTTCTCATTGGACGTGATCAAGCGTGAAAGGGAGCACGGTACACCACGATAACGCCCCATCATGGTAGCACGGGGCGGTGTGCACGCCGTGATGGGTGCCACCGTGTCCATCACGGTATCACCGTGATACCCACTCCCAAACGGTTATAAGGGAAAATGGTTAAGTTTTTGTGAAACGACTAATATGCAATTCCTGAATTTTATTTTTTTTCTTTATTTAAATAAGGGAAAATGTTGTTCTAGGAGATTAAACTCAAGATCTACCTACTACACAATATTTATCTACTACCCAAGTTCCCTTACCTTTTGTTGTTCTTGGAGATTAAACTCAATATCTACCTACTACACAATATTCCTTCTCCGTCGTGTTTATTTCAAACGATTGATTTTCCGGTGAATAACTTCTCGACGTCTGTAGTCGTTCAGTCATTGTTTCTTTGATCATAACCCCCATAATTCTCATACGTAAAACATTGTAGCTGATATCAATGCATTCAAGAAGGTGGCAGTTTGACAAGTTTAACGAAGTTGTTGGAAAGGTCTAGAGATATAAGGTACTTGCAAGCAATGAGAGAGCTCGGGAGGTTTCCAACGAGCTTATTGTCAGAGAAATTAATTGTGTCTATATTCACATAGTTGGTGAACGAAATAGACAAAAGTGAAGAATCTGAGAGTTTATTATTTGATAAGTTAAGAGAATGACGACTAGTACATGTGAGAAACAATTATTGAATGTCTATAGTCGCTGAGAAGTTATTCGCCGATAAATCAACCGTTTGAAATGAACACGACGGATGAGGAATATCATGTAGTAGGTAAATGTTGAGTTTAAGCCCTTAGAACACCAAAAAAAATTGGGAACCATTTAAAACAAAACTGAATAGTTCATGCTTCTTTTGGGTTGTCTTTGTTTTAGAACCAGCTACAAATGGTAAGAGGGACTTGGGTACCGGGTAAATATTGAGTTTAAGACCTAAAACACCTAAAAGAATTAGGGATCATTTAAATCAAAATGAATAGTTAGAAGGGTTACAATGATATTTTCTCTTAAAATAAAGGAAAAATACATGGACTCCACTATCCCCACTGTCTGCCACAATTAAGCCAATTTAATAACAACGAACTTTGACTCACCTTAACAACAATTTACTCTAAAATTTCCACCGTTTGATGACAACTAACTTTGAATCCATAATTAATAGAAAACAACATTGTTTATAATGGAAATGCAAGACTAGAGGCTGAACATTGTTATAACAAATGATAAAGCAACACCAATTAAATCAAATCTGAAATTTCACAAAAAGATCCATCCATCGAAAGAAAAACCTAACTTTTATAGCACATATAAAGCCAAAATATTGAGAATTCTACCAAAAGACGTTAATACTTTTCAAATGTGGCTAGTAACACAAGCTAACAGATCCAATAACACAAGCTAACATATCAAAGAACACGTTTCAAACATCAAAAACTTAAAAAAAAAACTACAAAATCCAAGCTAATAGGTCCAACAACAATTTTCATATATAAAACTTGAAAAAAACATTACAACATCTAAGCTAACAGGTCTAAGAACACAAGCTACCCTAATTTTTGCATATATCCAAAAATCATAATCCCGCTATTGATCAATCGTTAACATGTCCAATAGGAACAAATTTTTTTCAGTGGATTCTAAAAATACACCAAATACTTTGACCTATTTTTTATTGATAATCTTCCCCACCCACCACACATCCCTGTGGTAGGCATCAACAACGTTGGATAAAGAAATACCACTTACGAGAATATGAGTAGGAATCAACCAGATTTGCTCAACGGGGACAGTCTCTCTTAGGGGTTCAAAATCATCATCAATGACAAGGGTACAATACTTGATAATAAACTCTTTACTGGATGTAGACGCAACGATGTTTATTATATATTAAGATTCTTCAAACCCGTTTCGTTGCTCGAAACTTTTGACCTTATCGCCTCTCTAAAACTTCATTGTTGTTCTTAAAAGAGATATGGTTTAGAGAACGAAAGTGCATGGGTGGGGGTTCTCGATTTCGGCAATAAGGGTTTTTAATAGGGGTGAGGGTTTTAGACGATGATGTTTATGAAATGGGTTGGGGTGAGGGTTTCAAACGGTGAGGGTTTTATGAATTGGGTTAGGGGTGGTAACGGTAATCAGGGAAGAAAGATGTAGCGCCCCATTTTTTATTTGAAAACTTAACATAAATACTTGTCTCATTATAAAAATAAGAAACTTTCACAAATAACACTATGCATTTGAAACCAAAAGGACAATGTTTGATTTGTCATTTCTAAAACATCAACGAAAGCTTTAAACACTTTCTAAAATATTTACAGAAGCCTTGGAAAAGTTAATACTCCATGTCCTATCCTTCTTTAATATGAGCACGGAGCAACGAGCGAGTTTCCAACCTGAAAATGTTTGAACTCCAAAGGGTAAGCTAAACGCTTAGTGGGAATACACATTACTCACACATTATATCAATCATATACACTCACGTAATACATGAATATATTCACATAGTACATGGAAATAAATAACATAATTTCTAATAACGTATTGTTGGTACCAACTCTTATACATAGGCCGATTCCCCGAATGGCTGTCCTCGGACACTACCGTTGGCCATTCTCCCTATGCGTCCTTCACAACCAGCTCCTTCAAATCCAATATCACTACATCCAACATACATACTACATAATACATATTACGTTGTCTACTTCTCATACCGGTACTTTATGAACAACATACATACACATGCATCGTTAACATAGTAAGCAAGTTAATGTAACTCACCTGATACGACTGAGCTGCTAACAACAATCCAAATGCCAATATATCAAAGGTGTCATGTATCATCCTACATACTTATCAATAAACACTACTTAGATCACGTTTCAAATTATTACTTAATATTACTTTATAACATACTCGTTTTAGTTTCTCTTTTTGGACAACGGTCTGTTCATTGACCATTCTATGCCTATTAACCCCATAATTATATGATTATCATTAAATTATGTCAAGATACATGCTTAGGAACTTCATGAATATAAAACATGTTCTCAAATGATACCCGGTTGATTTACTACGCATTTTACAATAACACATTTGGAAACAACCATTATTCTGGACCATTCTGCAAAGATTCCAACTTTCACCATAGGAGGGTTAAGGATTAGGTTTTGGGAAAAATATTAAATAAATTAGACAAAATTACTAAGCTACAGTCCCTGACCCCATGTCAACGGGACTCCCATAGAATTACTTATGGGTGTACCAAGTTGACTGATGTTGTTGACATCCTTGCTGGACAGGTTTGGGAACAAACAATCACATCTCAAAATGTTTAAGGATTTAGGATATGGAATTTATAAGGGTCGAACTGGACTCCACTACCAAACCAATGGAGTTGGTTTCAAGCAAAAATAGTTTTTCAATAGAGAGAAATCATTTTTGCAACATAGGGTATCAAATTGTCCAACACATTGAACAGACCTGAACAAACACTAGAATTCAACCACCCTACAGCAGGAAGTAGCTCTCAAAATCAAATGGGGAAGAAACTAGACAGAATTTTCAAGAGAACGACCATGTGTTCACCTCAAAAGGATGCTCCTACGATTTTCTATGATTTTTCAAAGTTCATGGCAGATTGCTAAATTTGCAATGCATTAAGGTTTAAGATAGTATTTTGGCTTAATCATTAAGAACCTAATCCCAACCCTTTACCATTATTTAAAATTGATACTAAGTTTATATTAAAACCATATATACATATAAATGGCTTCTTGGTGGATTAAGAACCAAATGAATCAAGAGACAAAAACTATGGTTTTTACCACTAAAACCTTCAATTTTGATCGGAGGCTTGTAACTTGAACTCCACGCCTCCAAATGCAAAAAATCCGGTCAAAACCTTCATATTTATGTCACGAAGCTTCAGTCCAAAAATCATGACGATCCAACGATTCAATCTCCGTGGATCGTCCGAAGACCACAGTGAGGTTGAGAAAAACGAGAATTGGGAAAACAAAGGTAGTACTTGAGTTTTCTTTCCAACACCATATCACCTTCACTTTGCTAATTTTGTGTTAGGTAAGATATCAATGTATGGAAATGTTGTTTCCTCAAATTAGACTTAGCAAGTATGGTAAATACGTCTAGTTGACATGGACAGACAATGAAAGCCTTTGTCTTAAGAACTAATGCATGGAGCGTTGTGTTGAGCCAATTTGTGTGGTGAGTAATCTTACAAATACGAGAAATCCAGAGACCCGAATGTGAAAAAATTATAATAATTTGGTGTGGTGAGAAATAAGACTTCAGACATAATATTCTGTTGAAAGATCATGGAAGGAAGCCAATTTACGATAAATACAGTCAAGCTAAAAGCATCAACCAAAAGGGTGACAGAAGTGTGGGCGTTAAAAAGCGTTACTAGACCAGTTTCAATAATGTAACGATGTTTGCGTTCAACCTTTCTGTTTTGCTACGGTTCATATGGGCATGGGAGGTGACGATGGTTACCATTACAAACTCGTTATTTTAGGAATTTAGTATCACCGTCACTTTGAAATTGCTAAACCTTGCACAAGAATTGTGTTTGTACGTATGCCAAAAAGCGTTTGAGAACTTTGTAAAAATTAGTTTTGAACTTCAAATGGTAAAACCAGGTAAAACGAAAATGATAATCCACAAAAATAAAAAAATATATAAATAATCATCCATCGAGGCAACGAGACTTGGGCTCCATAAATCACCATGCATCAACTCAAGCACATGTAAAGAACGCTGCAAATTATTTTCATACGATAAGTATTAGCTCTTAGAGAGTTGGCAAGTGGAACATATGCTCGAGTAAGGTAAAATAGAAGTGACACATAAACAACCTAACTTATTAAATTGAGAAATTGTATCATAAGCAATGTGTCCTAATCAGCTATGTCAAAGTTCAAAAAGTGGCTTCAAGTCATTTGCTTTTTCATGCTACCATGAATACCTTGTTGCCTCGCTGGAGTACATTCAATCTGTTTTCACATTTGTCCTTTGCTATTATGTACTTGGTTCTAAGGTTTTGAATAGCAAAAAAATCATCAGAAAACAAAGTGTCGACAGGAGAATCTTTTGTTAATTTACTGATAGATAGAAGGTTCTTGGTGATATGTAGAACCACAAGAACGTCTAACAATTTTTTATTGTTGGAAAGAGATGATTTACCAATATGTGAGATATCAAGAACATTACGATTTCCAAAAAGAAATTGATCTTCTCCAAAGTAGGTGGATAATGAATCAAGATTCGTGGAAGAGTTTGTCAAGTGAATCCATACACCTAAATCAACATACCATTAATAATGGGTGTTATGACTAACATGTCATTGATATGAATAGGAATGAGCCAAATTGGCATTGAGATGAGGACCGTGTTGAACAAAGGTTGGGAGATTTGGACACGAAGATGCATTGTGACAATTTTTCGTGCATAACTAATAGTGGGGAGGGAGTCGTCTATGACTCTGACCACCAGAAGGAACGCCATGAGGTTGAGACAAACAACTACTTTGGCCAGAATATCCACCACGAGAAGTATTAGTGGGCATTGATTTTGGACTGTGAAGGCAGCTGTATGAGAGCGGATACCATGGATAGAGATAAGGAATGCTCGTGACTATTAGCTTGTAAAAAAGGTCACGAAAAGGAGGACGAGGTTTGACAGCGCGTTGAGTTGTGGAAAAGGTTTCAATTTATGAGCCAAGGCCATACAAAAACTGATGTGGTTTGTTGACCTCATCGACCGGGTGACCAATGGTGGTTGATTGGTCATATATGGATTTAAACTTACGACCATAAAATTCAATAGAGGAATTACCTTTTCGTAGTTGCTAAGGCTAGGGGGAGTGGCCTCGCCAAACCCCTTGCCAAACAATGTGCCAAGCTCGCTGAACCACTCCCTCCACCCTCGCTATCCCTTCGCTGGATCCCTCGCCAACATTTCAACGAGCTCGCCATCAGAAGCCATCAGCAACATGACTTGTACCTTTTAGCATGAGACTTGTACCTTTTAGCATGGTTAGCACATGCTGACTGCTCCCACCAAATTTGGTCAGCATGTGCTAAGCTGATGTGGCATAGTTTAGCATGTTCAGCACATGCTAACCACTCCCTCCAGCCTAAGAGAGTCTCGTAGAGTTTGCATACACTCGACAGAATCATGATTGTAAGCAAACTCAAAAGAATGCCAAATTTTCCGTGCGATTCTGAGATCCAGGGTCTCGACAATGGCTTCTTTTGAGAGCGATGATTAAATAATGAGTAGAGCACTCTGATCTGCCTCTAGCCAGGAGGCATAATCAGGATTTTGTGAAGATACGACAATGCCATCTTTTGTGAGAGGGGGGCGGTAAGAGAGCCAAACGATATAACATATCAATTTTTGATATGATAATAAGTGGAGAAACTTATTTCTCCAAAGAAAGTAATTTGAGGATGAGAGTTTGATGGTTAATAGATGAAAAATAGTGGCTAAAAGGAAGCAGACTTCAACGGTGGGGGTGGTGGAAGAATAGCTGCTGGAAGCCATGAGAGCGGAAACAATGGGAGCTTAGGATTGATGATATTAGGGTCATACCGTATCAATAATACTATTTCACCGTTAAGTGTTCCCATTGTATTGATGTAAAATTAAAATCAGTATCCTATATTATATCTAATACTATGAGTTTATGAATATGATATTTGAAGCAAGAAACCTAGTTTATATCACCTTTCACTTCGAATTAACAAAATCAGTGTCTACTTGCATAATATGGAATCCAAATATTCTAAGTATTATGGAAAAAATTAGTTACTAATATATAGGGGGTGTTTGTGATTGCTTATTTAAGGTGCTTATTGATTTATTCTAGTTTGAAACCGATAATAAGGAGTTTTAAGTCTCTGGATGAAAAGATTTCATAAACACTTATTGACTTAAATAATTTGTTTTTTATAAGTTACTTTTCCCTAACTTATTGACTTATTTAAATAGTTTTTAATTAGTCATTTCCTTATTACACAAATAAACAACATTTGTCAAACACTAAAAAATAACTTATCAATTTATTACGTTTTGGTAGCGAATAAATAAACCAAACACCATTTCTAAACTCCATTTTTATACCAAATAAATTAATATTTATTTTTAATAAAAAAACTATTTTTAAATAAGCAATCCCAAACACCCCGTAGTAATGAAAACTTATTAGTCACGTTTTCACGAGGCTGCGTACTTTAAGGAAGTCTTTTTATCATATCGACAATTAAATGGGGTATTCACGTAAAAAATACCTAATTCATGTGACGAAATCTATATAGATTTTCTTCTATCATATAACATATTTTAACTTGCTCTTATTTTTTACTTAAAAGTTTTCATTGTATAATAAATTCCGCTTTTATCAAACAACAACTATGTGTGTGAATAAATCCTCAAATTTATACAAAACGATCAAACGAAATGCAAAATATCATCAATGAATTAATCAAATACTTGATATAAGGTATATTTGTTGCTCAAATGAGCAATAACATGACATAACATACAACGTGTTTATGTTGAAAAGATATGATTTGTCTCTCGTTTAAATATAATACACATAATTAAAAATAAATATATTAATTTACCTTAAAATGTAAATTTAATCTAACAAAATAATAATTATTGATTTTAATATTTAATCGATATATGTACTCTAATCAATGTATTTCCAAATAGTTATTCATCTTTTACTATATTCATTAAATTTCTTAATAATGCTAATAATATAAAAAACACTATATTTTTTTATAATTTTCTTGATTTAACCGTTTAATTTTAATTTACGCTAAAGAACCATCCAATTTTTGATAAAAGTTGTATCACATGAGATGAGAGTTGGAAAGAAATAAAATAACAATACATCTAAGAAAGGAATAATGAAAAGACTTTCCATCAACATTATTTTAATTTTTTACCCAAAAAACAAATAAGTAAGGTGACTCATTTTAGTCTTTAAAAATCTAAAAGTTTTAATTACAATTAGTGGGCACTTGCTGTTTCAAAATATCACAAGTTATATAAACCTCCTTATTTGAGCGTTATACTTCGCACGACTAAATTTAACTAAAATCTTAGTTGGTCGAAGGCAAATTGATATGACTGAGTTACCTTGGATGAGCTAGAATATGGAATGTGTTGTAAGTGTAAAATATGCATTGGTAAAAATTAAAATCTCAAAATTTTCGTATTGCAACAATGTAGTTATTTTCAACCAAATATATTTATCATTATTTACCAAATGGTTTTATTTACGTAGAACATACATATCTACGTCTAGTATTTATCATAGGGCTTTTGTCATTAAAGCCCTTAAGTTTGTCTTAAATGTTTGGTTTTATCCTTTTATTGATTTTATGTTTACTAAAACCCAAAATTTGAAAACTTTTTTTCATCTTTGTTCCTGAAACATGTGATAGCATGTTTTCAGGTTACATTGAAATTATTTTCACATATAAGTCATTATGTTTGCAAACTTTTACGTTTTTACCATCAAATTAAATTTGCAAAGAAGTCCTTAAGTTTTTCGAAAATGTTTAGTTTTGTCCTCAAACACCGCCACCACCCACCACCCACCACCACTTCCACTGCAGTGGTGGTGCGTAGTGGCGGTGGATGGTGGCAGTGTTGGAGAACAAACCCGAACATTTTCGAAAAACTCAATTACTTCTATGCGAAAATACTTTCAAAGTAACCTGGAAACCTGTTATCACAGGTTTCAAGGACAAATTTGGGTTTTAGTGAACATAAAATCCATAGAAGAACAAAACCGAACATTTACGAAAAACTTAAGGACTTTTATGACAAAATCCCTTTATCATAATAGCAACAAGTCAAAAAAATATTGTGTACTAAATTTAAGTTATCGTTATCAACTAAAACTAGTGCCAACTACGATGATCAACAATATACTTTTATATTTTATATTATAATATCTCTTTTTTATTTTTCAAAATTGTATGTGTACTTGGAATCTACATCAAGAGAGTGGAAAACTGAGATAACATGCTGTCCGTTGATTATGTTATTCATTGTTATATCTAGATTTGATGTATTAATATACGATGTTTAACCAAAATCAGATAATAAGAAAATAAAAAAAATATATGTTTATAGTTAACTAATAAATAAATATTATCTGTATTTTATCAAAATGCAACGACGCGTTGTGCAGCATTTCCTTGCAAAGGAAGAGTGGTAGTCGACGAGTCGGTCAACCCAACTTATAAACGGCAAGTGGAACCTTCTCCTCTTATTCAATGTTTACACTTAAGACTCGCCTTTATAAAATCTGATTTTCTGTTAATTACACATGATGAAAATTAACTTTATCTTAATATTTATGTTAATCAGTAAAGTTCAAAAATCATCAAAAATATACTTAAACATTATAAAAAGAATGTGTATGGTGACATTGTAGTTGTCACTATGTGTATTTAAGTATATAAGAATTTAAACAAAACCAGACAACAAACTATGTATATTATATATCATCCTAAATGAGGCTTTTAGGGAACTTTCAAGCATTCTATTGATAATATCAAGAGTAAATTACAATTTTGGTCCCTGTGGTTTGCATGAAATTTCACTTTTGGTAATCGTTTCGTTTTTTCACGCTGATGGTCCCTGAACTACACTTTTGCTTACACTATTGGTCCCTTGGCCAGGTAAAAAGACCAATGTACCCTTTTTAATTTCTTTTTCTTTTTTCTTTTAAATTTTTTTTATTTTGAGAATTAAAAAAAAAAAAGAAAAAATACCCTAAACCCCCCACCCCCCCCCTCTCTCTCTCTCTCTCACCACCGTCTGGCTCTCATACCGTCGGAATGAAAAATTCAATTGAGAAATACCATGAATGGTGAATGTACAAATGTCACTCCCTGTATTCACCAAATCAATACAAATCTTTGCTAAATATAGGAAAAACCTTTTCCCTACAATGCCTAATTGCCGATCGTTGCACTAAGAGAGACCTAACCCTAAAAACTAAAGTTGAATGGAGAGAAACGAGGCGTGTGGTTTTAGGGCATTTGGTGGTTTCAAAATCGGACTTAGAATGGGAGTCGGAATCAATTTTAATGGTGGGTGCTGCTCGTTTTGATTTCCTTAAGAAGAAACGGACTCCTTTCGTGCCTCCAGTCGTTGGCCTCCACCATGGATGATGAAGAAATAGGACCAAGGCGAAGCAAGAAAAGGAAGAGTTGATAAATCTCTCTTTCTCTCTCTCACGCACACACAGAGGCTGCCATGGGCGTAAATTCAATCAGAATCTGAACTCGAAGCTTTCATCTGCTCCAAGTCTTAGTGCTATGGATTTTCCTGCACTTTCTCCAACAGATGATCGTCCTTTAGAAAAGGAGAACTTACTGATGTTCAAATCTTCATCTGGCGGTTGACGGCGGCGATGAAGACAATGATGACGAACAAGACGTTCTATAATTTGTATAGAGAGAAGAACGGGAGCGAGTATCTAGAGAGACAAAGTGAGACTGAGAGAGCATTTTTGTGGCGGGAAACTGAAGCAGAGTATCGAGAGCTCTCACATGGAAGGGGCGGAGTAGCAGACGCATTAAAGAAATCTTCATTTTCTTCAAATTATTTATTGATCAACACCAATAAATGCCTTTTTTGTGCCCCAATTTGTTGACCGGCCTCACCAAACTCTTCGTCCTCTGTTATTGGACCATTTTAGCTTTTAATCTGATCTGAATTTTCAAGCTATGTGTTTAATCATGCTTTCTAGAGATGCTTTCTAGAGAAGTGTCATTAGTGCTCCGACTGTTTGGTTGCTTCCTGCTCGCCTGTTGTATTTGGAAGCATCTTTGGAGCAGAGGAGGACGGCGGTAGTTGAGCGGAGGAGGTGTGCCAGACGGTGGTGAGAGAGAGAGAGGGGAGGGGGGGTGGGGTTGGGGGGTTTAGGGTATTTTTTCTTTTTTCTTTTTTAATTCCTAAAATAAAAAAAATTTAAAAGAAAAAAAAAGAAATTAAAAAGGGTATATTGGTCTTTTTACCTGGCCAAGGGACCAATAATGTAAGCAAAAGTGTAGTTCAGGGACCATCAGTGTGGAAAAACGAAACGATGACCAAAAGTGAAATTTCATGCAAACCACAGGGACCAAAATTGTAATTTACTCTAATATCAAAGATCATTAATCAGATTATAATTATAAGGCCGAAGGGTGTGCCGCACGCAGCCCCACCCGCGTCCTCCACGTCAGCGACGAAGACGCGGCAAACACCGCCCCCCCCCCCCCCCCCCCCGCGTCCTCGACCGTTTGCGTCCCGACGTCGTCATCCGGCGAACTCACGAAGACGCCCAAAATTCGAAAATATAGCCGTTAAGATCCGTTGGAAAATTAAAAAAAAAAAAAATTTAAATTTTTTTTTACATATTATAAATACATACCACACACATCTATATTTTACACACACAAACACAAATTTCTCTCTCAATTTTACTAACCAATTCAAGATGGAGAACGATCCGAACACCCCTCCGTCAAATCGAAACACGCCCCGCGGCGAATTCAACTACAACTTTTCCACGAATTGCACATTTACGAGTATGCTTACGGGTTCGTCGCAACAACCGCAATACCCGTACGCACCCTTCCAACAACCGCAATACCCGAACCAATATCAATACCCGCCACAACCTTACCCGTACGCACCCTTCCAACAACCGTTTCTATCACAATCGCCACCGCTTCCATCACCACCGCCCAGGGGCGGAACACGATCATTATAGTTAGGGGGGCCGAAATCAAAATTTTAAAATAAAACTGTATATACAAATTTTGACTGTGATTAAACAGGAAGATTATATATAACATTTGATTCTTCTTATACATAACATTTTGTTGGGATTTTGACAATTCATATTTTTTTAACAAACAAATTTGTTTTGTGATAAGATTTTTATAATAATATTTCTTTTAATGATATAACATGACAATACATAACATTAAAGCTGTTTTTGGAGCTTTTAATACTTTAACAAATCATAACGTCATGTCTTTCAAAGTTCTGCGCCTTTTATCATATCAATAACTATTACTCTAGTGAGAGATAAAGAAAGAAATAGAAAACGCGAAAGAAAGAAAGAAACAGAAATCTTACAAGCTATAGATCCGACAGAGATGAAAGACATAGAGGACTGGACAGGGAGGTCGCTGGTAGGAATTGCATACCGGCAAACAGCGGAGACAAGATGTAAAAAGCACACCGGCCACAGATGTCGTTGGTCGCAGTTGCAATTCGGCAAACGGCGGAGAGGAGAGATCGAAATCGCACAAAGGTCAACAAGGGCGGAGAAGAGAAAGGAACTGTGAGCACTCTGAGATATTTTCCGTTGATTTTGATTTTTCAGTATTTACGAGGATTGGTTCTGATTTTTCAGTGATTTTCTGATTATTTGTTAAATATTTATTTAGTTTTCTTATCTATTCTCCTAATATCTAACAAGATAATCATATACCATCAATTATCTCGATCATCTAGCTTTTTCAAGTTTAATTACTAAATTAAATCAATTTTTCAAATATAAAATCCAGAGGGGCCAGAAAGTTGTTGATAAAGGATAAAAGGAAAAACTACATGTATGTGTATATATTTCAGTATAAATACGTAAAAAATCAGGGGGGCCATGGCCCTCCCTGGCCCTAATGAGGTTCCGCCTCTGCCACCGCCACAAGCATCACCCGAAGAGGTCGTGATGGAAACACAAGCCCCCACGTCTTCCTCCAAAAAGAAAAAGAAAAATAATAGACAAAAGAACAAAACGCGAAACGCGCAAGAGGCGAAGGTTCCGTGGACGACCGAATAAGAGGTTCAAGTGGTTCGATCGTGGCTCGCTATTTCCATGGATTCGCAAAAAGGAAATAGTCAAAGTTCCACATCGTTGTGGGAACGCATTTTAGACCACTACCACGCGGCGATGGGTCGTGGGGTGTACCGAAACAACGACGATATTAACGGGAAGTGGCGGAAACTTCGTATAGAGTGCACCAAGTTCAACGGTTACTACAACAACTTGGTGAACATGCGACGAAGTGGCGAGAACGAATTTGGGATTTTCACAACGGCTATGGTACAATATTTGCGAGTTGTCGGGAAGCCGTTTAAGCATATGCGAAGTTGGGAGTTGATGCGTACCGGGCCTAAATGGCTACTAACTCCCGATTCGCCTCACTCGAGCACGGGTTCAAAACGTGGGAGGACCCCGGATGACGATTTTTCAGATGCTCGAGACCCGATCGACCTCGAAGACGAGACCGAACCACAAACCGAGATGCCTCCGCCTCGACGCCCCATCGGCCGCGACCGAGCAAAAAGAGCAAGCCGAGATGCGTCCGGTTCGTCTTCGAAAGACGATGTCGAGGAAAAGGTCGACCGGCTCGTTGAACAATTCCACCGCCATAACGAAATTGCGGAATCGCGGTTGGATTATGTTTTGTTTAGCCGCTCCGGGACCGAAGAGGACCTCGAGGCGATCCGATTGATGACGGAACAACGACGGAAAAAATATTTGAATAAGTAGTTTTTTTTTTAAATTAGGAATTGTCGTTTTTATGTTTTTTTTATTTCGTGCAATGTCGTTTTTTATTTTTATTGTTATGTAATGTTTTTTATTTAATTTTAAATATTTGGTTTTAATTAATTTTTAATGTTTGGTTTTAATTAAAAAAACGTAAAATAAAAATGTGACGTGGAAATTAAAATGGTAGTCATGGGAGTCTTGCACACCCCTAGTGGGTGTCTTGGAAGTCTTTGTGACGTGGCGATGACATGGCGATAGTCATGGGTTGTCATGGGTGTCTTGCACACCCTTCGGCCTAAAAATTTAATAGTCATTCTTTACAGTTAACATTTTTATTTACAGGTAAACTATGTTATACTCTCGCCAACTAAATACGTACAACCTTTATTTTATACATTGGTATGATATAGATGGTTGGTTTCAGATTGATGCTTATAGTATAACCTTTTGCTATGAGTGTTTTCTAAGGTTGCTAGGCATACTTTTTTTACACCTTCATACATCATATCAACGTTAAATCAACATTCATATCTCTTTTTTTAGAGGACACACACACACACACACACACACACACACACAGAGAGCGAGCGCTCAGTGCCCGACCACCATGTTTGCTTTGCTCGGTGCCCGAGCCACCACTGATGTCGATGTCGACATGTCGACCAACAATGGGCTTGGGGCTTGGTACGACGTATAGCCTAATACATGGTTGAAGTTACACTCCAAAATCTAATAATATGTTTTTTTATTTGTAGGGAAAACCCTATAAATATTCATCACATTTTCGCTTAATGCACGTTTTAATCATTATATTTAATATTCAATCATTATATTAATTTAAAATTTGTCCAATTAATCTATTTTATATTCTGAAATTGTCTAATGTAATGCATCATAACGAGCAAACCTTCGGTAGCCGATTACATTGTTTATGCCGTGTTAGAAAAATTCAACATATTATCCTCCAATGACGAAAAACCATTATGTTATTGTTTTGTACAATTAAATCATTTTATGTTTGGATCATGCCTAAAATAATGCTTCGTAACCGACAAGCCCTTAAGAGTTGGTTACTTAGCCTCTGTGGCTTTAAAGGAAATGACATGTCATTATTAATATTGTTTTTAAGCTTACATGGAAATGAGATGTCAAATTTCAAATCCAATATATCCTCCGGTAGCCATTGGTATGAGTTTCTTTAGGGTTTAGAAACCGCTTGATTTATTAGTGAGAATTGAGTTGATGAATTTACTAATCTTTAATGTTAATATTTATTTTCTCTTCATCATATACATAGCTTATAACATTCACTTAACAAAATCTTTGTTGTATTAGTCCATCAATCATTAAATGAGTCAAATTCCACTTTAATCATTTTGCAATTGAAGTATGCTTAACGTTGCAAGTTACATGTATTGGAGCTCGAATAATAGCATCTAAGATTCACCGGAGGCAATCAAGAGTAAAGCGACACTGAAGGCACTCAAGTTAACTCTAATGGAGCTCAAATAACCATTAAATAATAAATAACATTTAACTCTATATTATATTTATCCTTATGATTGACTTTCCTAATCTATAGGATGTGTATGCATATAAATATTGGTGGAATGTGCGTAAATATTCAAGCAGTAAAAATACTTTTGTAGTATGCCAAAGGTACTCTTTTGTTTGGGTTGAAACTTTATCCATGAACAACTATGTCCCTTATAGCTTATACGGATGCTAATCTGATAAGTGGTCCAGACACAAGACATTCTTCTTCAAGGTATTGCGGGTTTTTTTTGGAGATAATCTAATATCGAGGTCCTCGGAAATACACATTACATCATCACATTCTAGTGTAGATGCCGAGTACCGGGGTTTTGCTAATGCAATTTCGGAACATGGTTGTGAAACTTGTTATTGGAGCCACGATTCCCTCTTACAAAGGCCACTATGCTTTACTACGACAATGTAAGCGATATATATACATATATATATATATATATATATATATATATATATATATATATATATATATATATATGCAATGTTGTATCTCTTCCTCTCTCTAATGTCGAATTAGCACAAATGCCTTTATGTTTGTATGCGTAGGTTCATATGAGTTTCTGTTAGTTAATTCAACTTACAAGATAGAAGATTGGCTTATCATCTCTATCAGTTTCCAATTTGTTATTGTTATGTATTTGTTTATAACATTTCAGTTAGAGACCATTATTTGTTTAATTTTCATTGGTAATCTCTATCAAGTTGAAACTTGCAACAGGGGCACAAAGAGTGGTTAACAGAGGTTAATGTTATTGGGATGGTTGAGCATCCGAACCTTGTTAAACTAGTAGGTTACTGTGTTGAAAATAGTGAAAGAGGAATGCAAAGGTTTTTAGAATACGATTGCATTCCTAATGGAGGTCTGGGGTATCATCTATCTACAAAGCCTGAAACACATGTTTCATGGACCATGAGACTGAAGGTGGCTCAAGATGTTGCTCGTGGCTTGACATATTACGTGAAAAAATTGATTATGAGGTTTTTAAATGCTTCATGATATTTCCATGCATTAAACCCCTTCGTAGCGAAGGTGTTGGCCTTGAGGTATGCCTAAAATTTGATTCCTTATGTAGAATTCTACGTTTTTAGTTAGAATTTAAGAGCTAATTTGTTATGAGTTCAGTTCTGAAGGCCATTTGTCTTATTGACGCATGAGGGTATAACATATTAAGTTGTCTCCTTCCGCTGTACCGGTTTATATAATTGACGCTTAAGTTTTAACATTGTTCCAATAATCAAATCTAGCACTTTTGATTAGCATTGATATTATATATTGGGTTTGTGGCAAACTGAGACTAATATGTTTTCTATTTATTATCAAATTTTGTTGTTTTCTATGCAGTGGATAGACAAGGAAGGAACGACTCCTTTGATATCGGCTTCCATGAATCCACAACTATATGATGTAGTAAAAACCTTGATAGAGTTAGGTGCCAATGTGAATGTCGATCGTCCAGGTGAGCTTCATTATGTTATTTAATATATAACTATTCATATGCTTAAGAATCTATAATGCAAGTATACAAATTGTATATGATTTAATGCATCAATTGATCTAGTTGAATTGGTTATGCAAGTTTCTCTTTTATTACTTTTGGTAAAAAAGTTTCTTTAGGTTGTCATGCTAGAACTCCTATTCATCATGCTGCAAAAAGAGATATTGAATAGATGGATAACCTACTACTTTCACATGGTGGTGCGCGCTTGTTAGTTAAAGTCAACATTACATACTAATTATATTTTGTATTAAGATGTTAAGGTTGACCACTTTTTTTTGCAACATTTCTATAAAAATATGTGCACATGTGTATAAATGCACAAAAGTATGTGCACTCGTGAATAAATGCATATGTGCATATGTGCATAAATGCATATATATATATATATATATATATATATATATATATATATATATATATATATATAACATATGTGTAAATATACATTGATGGATATGCACATGTGGATATATGCATCTATACACTAATATATATATATATATATATATATATATATATATATATATATATATATATATATATATATATATATATATATATATATATGTCAATTCGTTTATACCCATGTTTGTACATATGTCCGTTCAAATATGAATACATGTGCACATGCGTAGAAATACATATGTATATATGTCTATATGTGCATAAATGGATATATGCAAATTCGTTTATAATCATGTTTGTACATATGTCCGTTCAAATGTGAATACATGTGCCTATATGTAGAAATACATATGTGCATATATGCATAAATACATATGGGAAAATAGGTACATATGCGTATATGCATAAATACATATGTACATAAATACATATATGCATAAATATATATGCGCAAATATATGCTTATCTGCATATGCATATATGCATTTATGTATTTTTTTTAATTTTTTTAATATGCATTTTATTAATGTTCTGTTAAGTTTTAATAAATTATCGAGCACATTGAAGAAGTGAAAAGTGATAAAGTGAAGAAACATGACACTTAAGGAATGAACAATGAATAGATTATGAATTGTTTTTGTATTTATATGTTATGTATGTATCGTTCAAAACAGTTGTATATTATTATTTTGTAATAAATTGACTTGTTTATTATTCACATTTAGATATTAAAAATACGAATATGTAGATATGAAATTTGAAAATATGCATATATGTACCTGCAAATACACGAATTTATATGGTTTACTTTAAATTTCGAAAATCTAATTTAATAAAAATTTTAAAATTTTATGTTTTGTGAATTTCCAAAAAAAAAGTGAGCTATTTAAGAAAATGAAAATCTTATTCTTTTTAAAATTTGAAAACTCAAATTTATTAGGCTTATTTTTAGGAATTGTTATTATTATTGCCAAAAATAAAAAATAACATAATTAAATGATATTTGTAAAATGACAATGATGCACTTAATGATATTCATCTTGGTCTAATGGTCATGATTGACTTCTCTAATTCTAAAAAAAAAGTTCTCAAATGATCTCAACCACACACACACACACAGGCACACAAACACACACACATATGTGTGTGTGTGTGTATATATATATATATATATATATATATATATATATATATATATATATATATATATATATATATATATATATATACGTGTGTGTGTGTTGTTGTGGTGGAATATACATAAAGATTTAAGGGGTGAAAATGCTTTTATTATAGATTGACAATTTTTTGGGGTTTCCCGGCCACCAACTGCGACATCCCCATTATGCGAAGATACACGAGAGGCGGGCTTGCCCTTTGGACGATATGCTGAGACATCGTAGTTTGTGTTAAATCCTTCTCCTGGCTAACCTTTTTGTCCCTTCAACGAGATTTGGACATTGATCACTACTAGGGGAGTGCAAACATTGTCCTCCACAACCAACTCAACAAATAGGTGATGGTTCAAAACTAAAAAAATTCATTAGCTCAATTCTCATTACAAAAAGATAGATAACGGTTTGAAACATTAAAGAAACTTGTATCAATAGCTACCGGATGATATCTTATATTTGGAATTGACATTTGATTTCCATGTAAGCATAAAAATAATATTAATAATGTCATGTCATTTGTTTTAAAGTCATGCATGCCAGGTAACCAGTTGTCAAGGGCTTGCCGATTACAAAAAATTATTTTAGGCATGATCATAACATAAACTTGTTTTTATTGTTCAAAAATAATACCATATCTATTTTTTCGTTCATTGAAAGATAATATATTAGGTTTTTTAACGCAGCGTAGACTACGTAACTGATTATCAAGGGTATGTCAAATATGATACCTTAAGTTAAACCATTTTAAAATATAAAATTGTTTAATTGGAAAAATCGTAAAAACAATGGTTAATATTTGTATTGAGTGAAAATATAGCAAATTTTCTAAGATTTTCCCTTTATGTAATATTGGAACTTCATACATATAATGACATGAAAAATACTACAATGTGTTTGACAAAGAGTTCTTATTTAATTCAATAAGAATCAAATTAAATAAATTTGAGAATATGACTTAAAACTTTTATTTTGTAACAAAAGCTTCTAATGACAAACTATTTCAAATATGATTTTAATAAAACTCATCTCTATTATAGCAAAGTTACTAGATTGTCATTATGTTTCAACTTTGAGCTTTTATTTGTACATCAGTATATGTAATACTTGGTTGTTTGACAAAGTAGCTAGAAGTTGGAAGCTGATGGTAGTAGTTTTTTTTGTGTAAAAAATATTCGACAAAAATAACTGATAGGTTTTTTAAGTATAAAATAATATAAAAATCAAAAATTAAAAGCTTACAAATGCTACTTGAAATAGTATTTGGATTTAGAGTTTTTCGTTTGAAATAAAAATTAAAAGCTTCTAAATGTTTTTTCTTTAATTCAAATTATTTTTTAAAGAGCTAAAAACTAAAAACTTCTAAAAATTCTCAAAAAATATATGTCGAACACGCCCATTTATTTTTCAAAATTTGCATCTATATTTACCAAATACTTTCTGTCCAAATAAAATGTAATTTTTCTAACTCTAAATGAGATCTACGTCTTCTAACTTTCAACTCCGTTTCAACTACCAATTACCAATTATTATTATTATTTATTTGTTTTTATTTTCAAAAATACCCTACATGAATCCCGGTAAAAGTAAAACAATTCAATTTCGATATATCGAGATTTAAATGAGCATCGACTTTGGGTTTAATAATACTATTACAGAACCGATTTTAAACGTTAAACTGGTAAAAAATAGTTGTCATGCTTTTTAACAATAAAAAGTGAAATTTGTTTACCCAAGAAATAAATTGTTTTTATAGAGAAATGAAGGTCACTACTTTTACTTTTTTTAATTGCATTTTAAAGAATTAGTTGTAACTTACATGTTATCATATTAATAACGCAATTTTATGTAATTCAATTATATTGAATAACATGTTAGATTTAAAATAATAAAAACGAAATTTAAATTACTTGAACAAAGCGAATGTTATTTGTATCTAGTAATTTGATTGAAAAGGAAAAGTTAAATACTAATACGAGCATAATAATTCCCAAATTAGTCTATTTCCTTAACATTGATGTTTTGAATTTCAATAGAAAATTTAAATAATAGCATTTATATTTTATATTGAGATAGAAAGACAAACGGAAAACAAAATATACCATTAACCCTTAAATAAAGATATTTTAAGTAATTTGATTAAAAAAGTGCAAAATGTAGTTTATAAATCTTTTATCATGCCATTATCTTTAAAAGTATGTAAACATGTAATAATATTTAGGGAGAATTTCGTTTATATCCTTAAAAACCCTTCTAATTACATGTATATCCTTGTGAAATTACTAATTACGTATATATCCCTAAAAACTATATAAACTCTCATATTTATCCAAAGTGTTAATTTATTAATTAATAATCTTTTTAATTATTATAAAAATCTGTTTTTGAATTAAAATAAAACTAAAACTAAACTATCCCCCTGTATATTCCTTTTTCACGCCTCAGATCAACGAATATTTCTTCTTAATCGAATACGGAATCATCATTGCTGCAAAGAATTAGTTTTGTGATCAATTGGAATCATGAAAGAGGTGTCCACCTGCAGTTGCAATCGTGAAGGAAGTATCGATGTGATCGGTTGGAATCGTGAAGCAGTCGAGTATTTAGGAAGACAGTCGATCGTGAAGAAGTTTTGGAAGAAATCGCGATCGGGGCTGTTAAGGAGTCGACTTATAGTGAATCAGGAATCGATTTTGGAATGATGGATCTGCAAAAATTCTCGTAATCAGTTGGAATATTGAATGAGTTGTATTCGTGATCGCTTGTATCGTGAAGGAAGACTCATCAATTCGCTTGCTTGCCGTGATCGATCCTTATCGGCTTGGGATTTGAAGTCTGCGAGATTTATCGATGATGGAAGGAATATACGTCATATGCCCTTCTCAGCCTTGATAAAGTAGACATGCCTCAGCATGAGGTAACGCCATATTCTCTTCTCCAACTTTACTATCAAGGATTCTACATACTCACATATCCTTCTCACCAAATATGCGAATTCTAAAACAGAAAACAAATTCATGATATGGGAGATGAGAAGATAGGGAGAGAGAGAGAGAGATGAAGGGTACCATGGAATACCAAAACGATGACCTTGACAGTTGACACCACCATTATCATACCTGAAATACAATACTAAAACTTACAACCAAAATAGAAAAAATCTCAAACCAAATTGACAGAGCAATTATATACAATCAATAGTGGAAGCTAGAGATAGAGATGACACATTTTAGGTCGATTGATGAGGGAGGTGATTGATTGTGGAGTGGATGATAAGATCAGTGTAATACTTACAATCTTAGATCAAGAATTCGGGATGGTAACCGAAGGTCTGATTCTGACCTTGTTGTTAATGTAAAAAAGTTTATAGAGCATCGAGATTAGGCACGCTGCACACATAGCACAAACAGATGAACCGAAAGTGCTAGGGCATATAGAAGTCAACAAAAAGAAGGAGAAGAACCATATCGGTAAATCATTGCATCAATTTTCAAGAAGCGGTGGTGGAATTAGGTGGTCAAATCTCTCTTTTAGTAATTAGGTTTATTTTAATTTAAAAACAGATTTTATAGTTTTTAAAAAGATTATTAATTAATAAATTAACAATTTGGATAAATATGAGAGTTTATAGAGTTTTTAAGGATATATACGTAATTAGTAATTTCACAAGGATATACACGTAATTAGAAAAGTTTTTAAGGATATAAATGAAATTCTCCCTAATATTTATGTCTACTTTTACCTTATGAACACACACGATGTCAAAATTGTTCTTGAATAATTTTAAATTGAGAAAAGGACATCATATGTCCAAATCGTTATTTCTTTATCTTCGATAATTACATGGGATTAATTTCAATATCAACTTTGAGTAATATTAAAAGTTTCCAAATCACCAATCGTGTTAATATGTCTTTTTCAGTTAACAATAATCTAAATGTGAAGAGGATCATATAAGAAGTCTTTCAATTTAGCTTTACTTTAAAACAATTAAATATTTATTCCTTTATGTTTTTCCCAAAGTGAATCAAGAGAAACATTAAATATAATGTACTCTAATTTTTATGTTAAATTAAACTAATATTAGTTTTTGGATAAATTGATGTGAAAAAAAAATCATATTCGGAGGGACTTTATAACAAACGATGAAAATAGAAAGGTGGGTTGAATAAATATGTTATTGTTAAAATCAAGTTTTTGAAAACTTCTTGGAGGTAGTTTCTTATGATATTGTATTTGAAAATGATTAGTGAATTGGTCATATGTCCCTAATATGACCAAATGACAAAATCGTTAAAGATTTGACATTGAGGGTGCTTTTAGGATGTTTCGGATGTAATGTTACGACCGACACTCCAACTTAAAGTTGTCAAAACAACAATTTTTGTACTATTATTTTGCACAATTATATATGAGCAACTCTATATTGCTGCATTATCTTTAAATATTAGCAGTCTTTTTACAATATGTTTAGTAAAAGAAAAGTGTAGTAATAAAATTTGTTAATGAAATAGGTATTCCTCTTGAACACACATTATTTTTTGTTTTCAATCAGTTTCTTAATTACTTTTATCATATTAAACCAAAATCCAAATTTGATGATATTTCGAGTGTACTACATAACAAGTTTTATATATGTAATAAATGGTTTAAATGGGTAAGAGATAAGTTACTACAATATGCGATGTATGAGCGATCTTTCACTTACCTAAAACTTAAAATAATATACAAGCTTAACTACATAATGTACATATAATTACAGGCTTTTAACATTTTCAGTTTTGGAAAGATGGCTAGTTTTCTGATAATTAAATAATCAAATTAATAAAGCGTATAGGTTTATAGAACATAATTTACAAGTTACTATAACAAAATTACATTTAATCCATAATCTTGTGCCTTAACTGACTTGATAACTTTTTGAAAATTGAAACTATATTTACTTATTGAAAATGTTAAAAGATATTTGGTCTATTCAACTGACGCCGTGGTATTTTGTGCGGTTCATACGTGTGAAACTGTGAATTGCAAAATTGCACATAAGACCCATGATTTTGTTGGTGTGTTGGGAGTATTGTTCCAAACTCTCCTGAAGTTTCTTGGTAATTTGTTCATTGAAGTTGACAAGTAATCTCATAAAATAGAAAGGACTTGTATAGTCATGAGACCAACCAATTTGGTCTTATTGTGGGCACAAATGTTGAAATTAATGATAATGTTCGGAAGGAATATTGAAATATTCCATCATATTGTAAGAAATGTCCTTGTTAATATTTAAACGTGTCATTATTACATGGTTTAAATAACCGATATCGAAATTATAACTTTGAAATATTCCATCTGTTAGGATTAAACCAACTACAATAAACTCAAACATAATAATAAGATGTGAAGATTAAACATCAACACAAAAATTTAAAATAGTTTACTTGATCAGAGTAATCAAACTATTTTTACTGTCGAACTAGAAAAAGATTTTATTTATAATTTTGAAGAGCACCCTAAACTGCGTATTTTGCCTTCAATCGAGACAAAGATGTTGACAAAGTAGGTTACAATTATGAACATCAAATTATAACAATCGTTTTAACCTAATTTCTTTTATACTGTGGCACATGAGCCTATGACATTATCGCCCTAAACTGGCTCATGATCGTACATACCTTGGTCCACAAGTTACTCAGATCAATCTGAAGTTTGAAGTCTTGGACGACTCCAGATCACTGAAAGGGCCGAAGTATGGTGTATACCTAAAGTGAAACTCAAGTGTTGAGCCTCGCAACCTGAAACTGCATTTTGGTATTTGACTTCATCTGAAGCTACGGATTTTTGACTTCGTCCGAAGCTCCACTTGTGGATGCTCTTTAGATATCATCCATGTAACACCCCGATCTTTGATACTAGGGGTGAGCATTTGGTACTCGAAACCGATCCCAAGCCCGAGAACCGAAGGAACCGAACCGAGATTAGGAACCGAGGGTATTACTTGGTCGGTTCTCGGTACCTATATATTGCTTAATTCGGGTTTGGTACTTCTCGGGTATGGTCCAGCTTGGTCGGTCGGTTTTGTGGGTTTGGTACCGAGCCCTACTGGAATTTTAAAAGGCAACTACATATCACTACCTAAAAAAAAGATTACGTTCCATAATCACTTCCCGACTTTTCGTTTGCTGCAATTTTACATGGTTTTGTAATTGTCGTCACGACTTCATACGAAGTCGGTTTGACCTGAAAATTTTTCAGCTTAAATTTCATAAGTAGTAGTCCATTTTAGACTCTGTAATTGCTGCAATTGGTTTTATATTGGCTGTTTTACAGCCCCCCGAACACAGCCTGTAAAAGCTGTTTTGTGCAGTCTTATTTTTACTTTTCTGCATTCTGTCCCGGTTTTGAAACTGTCGTCACGACTTTGTACGAAGTCAGATTGATCTGAAATTTTGGCAACATAAAGTTTATGAGTAGTAGTTAATTTTAGGCTTTGGAATCACTGAAATAGAGTCCATATAGACTGTTTTACGAGCCCCGGAAAATGGGATATCAAAGTCGAAAATTTGTATCACTAAGTTTGTTTTTATATTGTAGATTCTTCTTACCAACGAGATGTTTGCTTGCAATTACAATTCATTCAAAAATCTTATAAACGAACATCTCATTTATTTAAAAATGTTATAAAAAAAGATATCAAACGTCTCATTTAAGCAAAATAAAATTATTAAGGTTGGTCACGCTCGGTTCTCTCGGTCCCAAGACCAAATCCGGAACCAAAAGTAATTACTTGGTCCTCTCGATTCTCTCGGTCCCAAGACCAAACCCGGTACCAAGACCAAAACCGGTACCAAGACCAAAACCGAACCCAAAAACAAACTCTTGGTCCCGCTCGGGTAAAACCCGACCGAACCCACGCAAACCCGACCCCGACCCCAAGACCAAGTACACATTTTTGGTCGGTCCTCGGTTCCAGATTTCCCTTAAGCTTGGTCTCGGTCCAGCTCGGGTTCGGTCCCGGTCGGGTCGGTTCCAGGACCAAGCTCACCCCTATTTGATACTCTTTGAGAAGTGTAAAATTTTATAAAAATGTTGCAGAGCAAAATGTCAACTTAAAAAAAAACTTTTCTCATGACATAAAATCATGTCTTAAAATTCGGTCCCAACAAAACATTTAAGTTTTAAGAATATTTAAACCACTTCGGGGATTACAAGTTCATATCAAACTAGACAATAGAAAGCAAGTTAGGATACAAACCATTACATCAGGCAGAATTCGCTCCGTCTAAAATCCCAATCTCATCGGGTCATCTACTCTCTCGTGTCTAGAACCTGGGATACATGACATAAAATAAAATACGTAAGACAAAAACGTCTCGTGAGTTACATGAGTTTTAGACTCAAAACATTTGTAACCATAGCTAATTCATTTTCAAAACGTTTATAATCATATCATATACGACACTTGCTGTCAAAATCTTTATAGTCAATTTATATAATGACACTCGCTGTCAAAATCTTTATAGTCAATTTATATAATGACACTCGCTGTCAAAACCTTTATAATTAGACATATAACGATTGGGACCATGTTACAATTTCTTGAAACATGAGATGTATATGTTGGGGCTTCTCCCCATTTGAGAGTATAGAGGGAGAATTCTTGTTAAATTTCTTAGTCATTTTAGGAGATTGAAGCTAGATTGCAAGTTCCAACTATTAGAGTAGAGATGGAGAACTCTAACATAGGTTGACACGATACTACATAATTATTAAACATGTAACGTTATGGTTGACAATTTCAACTCGAACATGACTAAAGAATGACCCGTTTATTTGTATGCAAGTTTTTTTTAATTCTTTTGATAAAATCGACCGACCTGAAACTAAAATCAAAGCCAGATATAAAAAATAACTTTGAGTTGAGTCACTTTGATATGTGAAAACAATTTAGCCGCCTAGGTTAAGACTTCATTTTTAGTTTCTCCGTTCCCTAATATACTCTACAATCTCATTCGACCACTCCATCTTCCTGGTGACCTGATTCATCCGTCTTTACAACTCATACTCTGTCCACTTTGTCATTTAAACTTACTACAAATTTTAGCATTTTGCCTCCTAACTCCTACTCTTTCTAGTTTTTCACTTTTTTATATTCCGTCTCCCAACTCTTACTCTTTCAACATTCTTAGTTTTTCAATTTGATACAATATGATACATTTACAAGGTCAAAACTCTATACTAGTTAACCTTACACGATCTCCACATGAAAATAAACGGGTTACACACGACACGACACGATAATTAAACGAACCGGGTTAGAGACAAACTCTCTTAACCCGTTTGATGTTTAGATATGACACGAACTCGACACGACATGATATGTTTACCAGATCTACGGATAACATTGTCTTCCAATGGCTTTCTTATATTGAAAAAATAAAAATAATTTTTGTTTCTTGCAATATACCCAAAAAAATAAACAACATCAAAAGACATAAAAGCATATGAATTTAGACACGAAATCAAATGGGGTATTACAACAACCGATGCAAAAGCTTGTCAAATTATACAAATCTTTGTAACTTACACGGTTTATATTTACTTTTGAATCCATCACGAAGCAGGTGAAAATAAACATTACAAGTTTTGACTGCTAAAAGCAATTTCTAACTATTAAATTTTTTTATTTTTAGGATCGCAATATTAAACTAGGAATAGGGTAAAGATCATATTTTAACATAGCATTGCTAATAGTAATTACTTTTAGAAGCTTTTGATTATTTGAATAAGTTTATGAATAGCTTTTTATCATTTGCGAGAATAAAATTTATGACGATTAAATTTAATAACATTTTTAATATAAGTGGATCTTTGACCTTTTAAATTTCTTATAGGCTTGTTTGTTTTAACTGTTAAATTTAATAATATTTTATTTTACATCCTAGTTAAATTTAAAGATTAAATTTTATTATTTTTAACAAATTAACTTATTAATTAAATATATAAAACAAATTATATAAATTTTACAGAAATTATATTATTAAAAGTTAAATTTCAAAATGCTACAAATACAAAAGTCTAAAAACATTACGATTAATATATCATTTTATTGTTTTTTTTAATATTAATATCAACTAATATTATTCTTTTATATAATAAGACTTTATATAACATATGAGAAATATAAATATAAATAGTTAAGTAAAAAAACTTTAAAAAGTTAACTGTTTGAGAGACTTTATGACAATAACTTACTAATAAATAAAAATGAATGAAAAACTTGTGTGAAAAAAGTAATAAGATTTTGAAAGTTTAACCATCGGAGATACCTTTAGAAAACAAAAATCCTCATTATACATTTATTTGGGACGACTGAATTATATTTCTAGCAAAGCGCTAGGAAGCAAAAAGTTTACAAAGAAAAAGCCAGAGATGAACCCAGTTGTCTTTAAGTTTTGAAAATCTATGTGTAAACCGATTAAAGTCATTTGTGACTATATTATAAAATATGATGCTTTCAAAAATTCATGGAGGAAAAAACCAAGGCATTATACTAATTCCATATGGTCCACAACATCGTCAAAACAATCGCTTCAACCGCCGCTCTTCTGTACATAGATATAGATAACACATCAATTTATTCAAGACACTTGTCTTGATCACCAAGTGAAAGGTATGGGCGATTACATCACACCAAATAAAAATTCGAGCGCAAGTTTGAGCTGTTAGTTCACACACCGCGGACACATGATCTATATCCTCCATGTAAGTCGCACCCACCAGGCACAATGCAAAATGGACGGAATATAAAGACATTTGTTCACTTGATTAAGTTTAACGGTAACATGATTAAGCAAAACTCACCAAGTAACAATTTTAAGCTTCCTTGGGACATATTTGGACCATCTAGTCTTAAAACCACCATCCCCATAAGTGGTATCATCTATATGATCTCTCATCGAGCTAACCGTGAAATCAACCGAGTTGCCCAAGTTCCACAGCCAAGAATCTGATTCATTTTATGAAGTCACAGAGTCCAACCACCCAAGCAAATTTGTGAGTTGTTCAAGCTCGTCACTCTCTATACTAACCCTATGACGCTTCCACCTCTAATTCCTCTATCTCTAGTTCTCTCTCTCTCAGGGCCGATTCAAGCCAATTTAAGGCACGGGACAAGATAAAAAATGATACCCTTTGCATACTAGCTTTTTTTGGTAAACAAGGACGATACCTCCGAAAAATTTTATTGATTAAAAAAATTAATACAATAGCACCTCCAGAAAATTTTGTTGATTAAAAAAATTAATACAATAGTAAGTTAAATTTTGTTGATTAAAAAAATTAATACAATAGTAAGTTAAGGCTTCCCCACCTGTAGAAAAGAAAAAGGCTCTGAGACAAACTACAAGTTACAAAACATAGCAAAAAACTAAAAAAAATTACATTTACTAGCTTTTTAGATGCAAAGCTAGTAATAATCGTATCAATGTCACTTTAAGTTTTTTTTTTTTTTTTTTTTTTTTTTTTTTTTTTTTTTTTTTTTTTTTTTTTAACTACCACATAAATAATTTCTAGGCAACATGTTATTATATAAACTTAAATAAAACAATGACAATGAGGAACACCAAATAAAAAACGAAACACCCGATTAAGTGATTGCAATGTCAAGTCTGTTTTGCAAACCTGTAATTTGTTTTCTTTTGGAAGAGTTGAAACTTTTATGCTCCATGCCAGCAAGTCTAACAGTTTCTAGAATTCTTAGAACAAAAACTAAAAAACATAAATTATTTTTTATCAAAAAAACAGAATCAATCAAACAAAACACAAGTTAACATTTATTAGAAAATCTGAAGATCAGTGAACAGTTGCAAAATCTGAGTGAAGAGAAGAAAGCTTAGTCTTAGAACAATAGAACGCAAAAATTTAAAAAGAAATTTGCCTTTAAAATCCAAAATGAAATTGTTGTTGCTGTTGGCCTGTTCCCTTGTGGGTATCGATTCAGAATCAACATAAGAAAGAAGAAATTCAGAATCAACATCAGAATCAAAATAAGAAAGAAGAAATTCAGAAATCGTTGGCTACTTGAGCATTGGGGTTGTAGTGTTGTTGTTCAGACTTCATAACCGGTTTAGAAATTCAGAATTGGTTCTTGAAATCACAATCACGTATTTCTGACTTACTGCTATAAATAATGTTTTTGATGTTCGAATTTTGAAGGCTGAAGCAATTATGCAAATCAGAATTAATAAAATCATGATGATAAAATCGCATAGAAAATCAGAACCGATTGTAGAATCTTAGCTTCTTGTTATCGTTGGCAATCGGTTCTTGAATCAAATTCAGAAATCCCGAAGATTTGGCGTCATAAATCGCTGAAGAATCGCACAGTTTCTTAGTCGTCACCACTGATTTAGCGATTTTGGCTCCATTTTTCTATCAACTTAATTTATTTTTTCTATTATTACGTAATTAGATTATATAAAAAATGGGCCCTAGAAAATGGGAGGCCCAAGGCCATCGCCCAAGCTGTCTCTCTCATTGGGTCGGTCCTGCTCTCTCTCTCTCTCTCCAACCAGAACTTGAACCGTTGTCGGATTGCCGGAGACGGGAATCAATCCGGTGATTCATACAATCTCCCTCTCTACCTATTTTGTTGGAATGACACATGGCTGCTATTGTAAGTTGTAACCCATAAATTTCCTATATATATGGAAATGTCTTGTTTTATTATTGGGAAATTACAATAATGCCCTTCACTCCATTGAATTTGTCTTATTTATAAAATTACTAAAATATCACTGACTTAATCAAGAATTACATAAATGCCCCTTCTTTAGTTGGATGTGTATTGTCTTGATCAAGGACTTACCAGAATACCCTTTAAAATATGATCGTATAAAATCTGGAAATATAAAATGTAAATCTTTATTAAATCCTCCATTTACCTCAACATGATTTCATTTAAACTAATTTACAAATAATTATGATTATAATGAAGTGTGTTACTAAAATGGCAATTGATATTTATAAAATTATCATATTGTTCTTCTAATTTAATTTGAATAATCAATATACCGATATACTAATTAATGTGTGTACGGGTGTTTAGATAAAAATTAAGCTTTACGTATTTGCGTAATGTAGAAATCTCAAAATAGACGATTTATGAAACATCATAAATTTCAGAAAATTATTTATTTATTTATTTATGCTTATAAAAGTTTTTTAATTCATTTTAATTTTCAGAAAGTTTATTTTACCAAATTAGCCTAATTTATTCTAAGTCTAATGCACGGATGATACATAATATGAGTCACATATGTACTCTATAAGGTATCTATTAGCCAATTTTTTCTATGTTGGCTTAATATGTTATGTCTCTGACTCCGTTACCGGGTATTTTTCAGACAAATTTTGACATATTTTTGCATTGTCTAAGGGTTTTACAAAAGGGTTTTGAGACAATGATGTATGAGGTAAGTAAAAGGGTTTTACAAAAGTAAACGTTGAGTCAAAGTGGAAGGCGTAACTTAAAAACATAAATGGCAAGTCTGAACATACATGAATATTTGTCAAGATAATGTAAAAAACATAAAAGGGTTGTACCATATACATTAACTCTAGTAAACTGTATTCGCATATATAAACTATTTATCAGGTTATTTCGGTCAACCCAAACCCAAATAAAAGTTAAGAACTTGACCTGAAACCCGATTCTATATAACTTTTAGGTTTTTCGGGTTAACACTAATAACCCGATTTTCTTTTTTGACCCTATTAAACCTGTCCCTATTTGTCAAAATCATGTCGGGTCCGGTTATTCGGGTTTAAACTTTTTTGACACTCCTAGTGACAACAAGTTGTTGAATTTTAGAAGAATCAATACACATACCAAATAATGTAGAATTATACAAATTGATATCTAAAATAGAAGCAAGATAGAAACAGTGTAAAATCTGAACCAGATTCTCAATGTTGTCACTAGACCAATTTTCAATATTAAAGCATCATCAACGTATAATAAGTGAGACATAGATAAAACTCCATACCAGATACTCCATGAAACAAACTCGATGCAATAGCGTCTTCAATGGTTACATGAAGCCCTCCATACAAGAACGAGAATGAAACGTTAAAGGGTCTTACTATCTAAGTACCATTTCAAGATTAAATTATGCCGACGAACTACCATTCACCAATACAAAAGCTTTAGACGAATTAAGGCAAGCTTTTATCCACCGTACCCTACCTCGACCCAAATCCCATGACTGAAAACATCTAGTCCAAGCAGCCCTAACACATAGTGTCACATGCTTTCTAGAATTCAATTTTAAGCACCAAAAGTTGTTTTTCCCCTTTTCTATACTAATCATATATGTCGTTTACTATCAGAGGGCCATCAAGGATTTGTCTACCTTTAACGAAAGTAGACTGCTCCATACTAACCATACTATCCACCACCTTGGCCAAGTCATTAGCCAAAAACTTTGAATAATTTTATATTGCAACCCGATAAAGCTAATATGCCTGAAATCCTTTACATACATAGGGTTGTCCTTAGGGTCAGGGCCGACCCATACGGTGGGCGACACGGGCAACCGTCCAGGGCCCATGTCTCTAAGGGGCCCAAAATTTCTAGGCTATATAGTGTGTATATATATGTAAAATTTTCATATATGTAATACTTTTGTAGGGGCCTAAGTCATTTCAGCCCAACCAAATAAGAAACAGACTAGGTTAATCCGTAAGTGGCTTCCACGCAGTAAAAATAGCAAGCAGGAAATCAGAAATTGCACGTTTCACGAATCGACTCCATAGCGAAACTACAATCGACACCTGTAAAATCATCAATTCGACAATCGAAATCAACATGCCGCGCTTGACATAAGTCTTCTACTACATTGCTTTGTTTTACGCTTCAAGCATTCAATCATTCCTCTCAATCTCTCGATCAACAAACACGAGACAATAATGATTCTTTTCCTGTTTTCCACTCACGACTGCACTGAATCACACAATCACTCCTTCAAACATTAGTGCTTCTCAATCACAACTTCACAATTGTTTTTCTGGGTACTTTGCTTACGACTCCAGTCTCCACACATTACGAATTTGTATTTTACTCAAGGTTCTAAGGTTCAAAGTTTGAACTTGGTTTTGAAGTTTGAATTCCCTATTTTTTATTTCTAAAGTGGGTGTGAATAAAAGATTTCGAGTTGAACAGAGACAAGGACATATTGGTGATTCATGATCTTACAGATCTGATGATGTAATTGGGCACCTCGTATTTCTTCAAGTGACATGATCCATCTTTCATTAAATGCACTTGGTATTTCTTGTTAAATTGATCAAACTCCATACCATATTTATTTTTTTATTACATTGCTTTCTATAGCTGGCAGAGCACTTTGTTCATCACTAATATGGGTATCGAACCATTGTACCATGATTTGAAGGGCCCATTTTTTCTTTTGCCCCGGGTCTAAAATATGTTTGGACCGGTCTGCTTAGGCTTAAACAATGAGTTGAATGAAAACTGAATCACCAAACTCGCTAACAAATTGAATGATATAATCTTGAAGTACATATCGATATCTTTTAATAAAAGGAAACTAAATACCATCTCAACATAGAGCTTTGTGACTGCCACAAATTCAATCAATCTGTTTAATCTCTCTCGCCATGAAATCCGAGTCGAACATATCTATTTGATCCAATGAAAGTTTTTTAAACCGTGGGCTGGGTGAAAAATCCGAATCTCCTTGAAAGCAACGAATTTTGGGTTAAAAGATAAAAACTCCTGTTTCACTCGGCTTGACTACGTAATCCAATCACTTTGCTAATGATCCCACAAATAGACATTTGGCGACGGGTGCAATTAAGAATACCCTGATAAAACCTGAAGTTTTCATCTCCCTCTAAACCCTACTTGAATCTTGATCTTCACCTTTTGAACAATGTTTGTCGCTTCCATTTTTTTCCATATCATCAAGTGCCTTAAAGCCGACCTGATCTATGAGCATTTGGTCCGTATTCGACCCTTCATCAACTTTTTTTACAAATCGCCTCTAGGTTTGTGTTAATCTCCTTCTTCATACACTTATACCATTAATATCATACAAATATAGGGCTCTTGTCACTATTAACCATAAACTATTACTTTTTTTTATTTAAACCGTATATTTTTTACTTGTATTCAAACTGGTTAAAATTATGAATTGGCATCTACCTAGCAATGTTGGAGTCTAAATTTGAACATCATCGTTGAACCATAAAACTCTACAACCCCAAATTTGAAAATTTTAGATTAGTTTGTGTGGCCATAAACTGGAGAGCGACGAGTGGATAGCTATTAGTGACCAATTTTCAGTTCATGTATAAAGTATTATTTTTTACTGTTGTGACCTGTTACTCGATTTTTTTTGTGTTTGTTAATTGTTTTAATGTACAGCATTGTAGTTTTGGTCAGTTCTTAAAATTGAGGGTTTTAGTCATTCCTTTTACAGAATGTCGTAATACCAAAACAACATTATTGGTTTGGTTGGTTCTTAAATCTTAACAATTGACGTTTAATATCCAATGATATTTTACCTACCATGAGTCCATGAGTTAGATAAGAATATGGGTTTACAACTTTCAATAAGACAATGACTGATTTGGGCTAAAATCAAATTTAGTGGCCGCTTATTATTTGTATTATTTGGGCTTGAGCCCGCAATCAAAGTCCGAATATAATATGATCCATTATATATAAGTTTGTGATATACTATTAACACTACTCACTAAAATACTCATATTTGAATGTTAAATTAAATAAATCGGCTTTCTGTTTTTTATTACAAGATAATAAATTACGTTATGAGAAAAGTTTTGCGAATTCTCGATTGTACTTTTTTTAACACAAAAAGACCTTTAGAACTTCATACACATCAAGCTCACAAAATTTTGAGTTTGAATATATTATATTTGTCACGAGTTTGAAAAAAAAATCTCAGGGTGCGTTTGGTTCACAGAATGTTTAAAAGGGAATTGGAATCTTTTGGATGAATGAGAATTTGATGGAATTTGAATCCGAATGAATTTAAACCAATAACACGTTTGGTTGCCATGTAATGGAATGGAATCATTTGTTGATTTCTGTTTGGTTTGCAAGCTTTATAGAAGGAATTAGAATGTAAAATATATAAAAAGACTAAACTATCCTTTATTGATTTTTATTATTTTTGTATTTATAAAATAACTAAATAATACCATATAACAAAAAAATTATACGATTCGTCGATCACAACTACAAGAATAATATCATTACTCATAATTGATCATTAATATCATTAATTGCTTAAATTAAATATAACATTTAATAATACCATAAATGAGTTAATGTAAGGTACTAAGGTCGTGATTTTTCTAGTAATTTTCTATTACTGTGTACGTGATATAACTTGCAAATCGGAGAGATAGGCAATAAAAAGTTACATAAGGTTTTTTACAATATTATTGATGATGATGAATTTGTCAATTTAGTTGGAGATAAGAAGCGATAACGTAATGGAATTTAAATTGTTTGAGTTTATCTAATGGAATGACAAATTCAATTGTATATAGAATTTGATGAAATTTTATATAATTCCATTCCATGGATTTTTTAACCAAACACATTTTGGTAGGAATATCAAATAATTAAAACTCAATCAAATCATAACCCAAATTATTAACTTCTTAGCAATAAAGTTACAACAAATAAGACTTTTAGGCTTATCTCATTAAGTCATTAACATCCCTAAAAATAGCATCAAACACATTATAGCATAATAGCATCAAGCAATTTATGAAATTCCTAAAAAAACCCTAAAACCAACATATGAAAAATACCTCTTTTACTTCAAAATTAGTGGTAGGCGGTTATTGGGGGTTATCATCGGCAAAGAGGATGCCGAAGGTGTTGGAATCATCATTGAATTGCCACAATAATAGTGCAAAATCAAAGAGAAAAGAGGCAACAAGTGTTAGGAACTAAGGGGGAAGGGAAGAGGATATCTTCCAGGGCATTAGAGGTGACAACAATTAGGGCGACAAAGACTTTAGCGACGACTCTGAAAGTGGCATTAGTGGCGTCTCCTGAAAATCTGAGGGGAAAAACTTGGCGCTTTTCTCTTTTAGGAGCATTAGGGGCGACATTGTTGCTGCTAATAATGTTGCCACTACCGCACAAACCACCGCATTTAGATTTGGTCACATATCAATGGTCCCGATAATCCGAAACGGTTGCATCTGGCTCAAGCTTTTAGCGGTGAAACAGACATTAGGGGCGACACCAAGCGTGTTCAGGCCGGTGTCGCCACTAATTCCAGCGTCGCCACTAGAGCGACTAATTCTTGAAGTGATGGGTATATGATACGATCAAACAAGTATGTAACCTGCACTCTTCGAGTGAGTGCTGACTCCAACAGAAGAAAAGAAGAGAAGAAGAGATTTTACTAAAACCAAGCCTCCTTCGACTTGTACTTCTCGTTCATTAAATACTAGAAACCAATAACATAATCCAAACAATTCAAAACGTAATCCTAAACTAAATTCAAATAAAGTCTTATCCTATTATCCTATTAAAGTATTAAATATCATAATTATCCTTACGTCCTACTTGCTCATCACATAATCTTCGTGCCACCTGGGCTTAACAGAAACCCGGCTCGTTCTCCTCGCTCTATCGGGTTTGTTGACCACATCTCCTGAGTCACTCGTAACATTCCCCGCCGCTTCAGGAATGACCTTGTCCTCAAGGTGGTAATCCGGATAAACTGACTGGAACTCATGGAGCCATTCCCACGTTGCCTCTTCTGGGGCACGACCTGTCCATTGTACAAGCACCTGCAGTGAAGGCACTCCCTGACGCAACACTCGCCTAGACCCGCAAACAGCAAGCGGTTGTTCGACAGGTCGTCCTGCTTCAAAATCTTCTGGCAATGGAGCCTCCACATCGCCTTCCCCTCCTTTATAAGGCTTAAGAACCGAGACATGAAACACGGGATGAATCTGACTAGTTGCTGGTAACGCCAAACGATATGCAACCTTACCAATTTTCTCAGTGATCACAAATGGCCCATAAAAACGTTTGGACAATTTATTGGAAAGCCTATTGGCAACCGTAATTTGGCGGTATGGTCGTAGTTTGACCAACACTTTGTCGCCTGGTGCTAGTTCTACGTTACGACGCTTACGATTAGCCTTCACTTCCATCTGTTGACGAGTCACAACTAAGTTTTCTTTCAACTGGCGCAACACTTCATCCCGCTCCAACATCACATCTTCTACAGCAGCGACCTTAGACGAACCAGAGACATACGAAATGATTGTTGGGGGACGCTTCCCATACAATGCTTGGTACGGTGACATCTTGATGCTACTGTGGTAGCCGGTGTTATAACAAAACTCGGCCCAGTTCAGAAAACGAGACCACTGATGTGGTTGATCTGCCACCATGGCACGCAAATATTGTTCCAACCCGCGATTGACAACCTCCGTCTGCCCGTCCGTCTGCGGGTGGTACGCGGTACTATGTTTCAGCTGCGTGCCACTCAAAGTGAACAAATGGGTCCAGAACTTACTCAGAAAAACAGCGTCCCGATCCGACACGATAGATTTAGGAAATCCATGATGCTTAACAACGATATCAACGAATAACTCGGCTACCTTCTGAGCATTATAATGTGTTGACAATGTACCAAAATGTGCATATTTGGTCAACCGGTCGACGACAACTAAAATCACGGTAACCCCCCTTGAAACTGGTAACCCGGTAATGAAGTCCATGGTCACGTCTTCCCAAACTGCCTCTGGAATAGGCAATGGCTGCAAATAACCCCCGGGCGCTTGGGTAGAATACTTCGTTTGTTGGCAAACTAAGCATTTACTCACGAACTCCTTGATTTCTTTCTGCATTCCCTTCCAGTAAAAATTTGCTGATAAACTAACAATCATTTTCTTGGTGCCACCATGCCCAGCGCTAGGAGTCTCATGGAATTCCTTGAGAAGTTTTTTTTGAGTTTTGACTCTTCACCAATAAAGTATCGCCCTTGGTACAGGAGCACTCCGCCCTGTTGACGGAACCCCTCGATTGTCTCACCCTGAGCTAGTTGATCATTGATAACACATAACTCCGGTAGTGTAACATTTTCTTGGCGTAATTCTTCTAGGAATCCGACAATGGGTCGACTGATAGCCATGAATGTTGCAGCCACCCTCTCATTGTCCTCATGTATACGTGAGAGCGCATCAGCCGCCTTGTTGTTAACCCCGGGTTTGTATTCAATCACAAAATCAAACCCCATTAGCTTACGAACATATTGCTGTTGTATTGGTGTCTGAATGACCTGTTGCATTAACTCCTTGATGCTTTTATGGTCTGTGCGAATTACGAAACGTCTTCCAATCAAATATTGTCTCCATTTGTACACAGCTTCAATGATGGCATACAATTCCTTCTGGTAAGTGGCGGCTAGCTTCATGCGTGACCCTAGTTTCCGGCTAAAGAAGCTAACTGGTCGCCCTTTTTGCAACAAAACAGCCCCAATTCCTTCGCCCGACGCATCTGCCTCGATTACAAATTGTTCTTCAAAATTCGGCAAGCATAACACAGGAGCACACGTTAGTTGTTGCTTTAAATACTCAAATGCCTGGTTCTCAGGATCGCCCCATCGGAACCCATCTTTTTTTAATAAATCAGTCAATGGCGAAGCGATAGCCGCATACCCCTTTATAAACCGACGGTAGTACCCGGCGAGACCCAAGAACCCTCGAACTTGTCTTTGTGTCTTAGGTATCGGCCAAGTGGTTATAGCTGTGATCTTCTTGGGGTCCATCTCAACTCCGCGACTCGAGATGATATGCCCTAAATATTCCAGCGAGTCCTCCCCAAAAACACACTTTGACATTTTGACATAAAAACGATGTTTCTGTAAACACTGAAAGACACACTGCAAGTGTTCCACATGAGCAGGAAGCGTTGAACTATATACTAAAATGTCGTCAAAAAAAACAATCACAAATTTACGCAAATATGGTGAGAAAATTCGGTTCATCGTGGCTTGAAAAGTCGACGGTGCATTAGTAAGCCCGAACGGCATTACTAGAAACTCGTAATGACCGTCGTGTGTTCTAAAAGCCGTTTTATAAATGTCCCGATCATGCACCCGAATTTGATGATACCCTGCTCGCAAATCCAGTTTAGTAAATATGACCGCACCACCCAATTCGTCAAACATCTCATCTACTGTGGGTATAGGAAACTTATCTTTAATAGTTACTGCGTTCAAAGCTCGGTAGTCTACGCAGAATCGGTAGCTCCCATCTTTCTTCTTCACCAATAAGACCGGCGATGAGTACGGGCTTTGGCTAAAACGTATAATTCCCTGATCTAGCATCTCTGCGACTAGCTTTTCCATCTCCCCCTTTTGGTAATGAGGGTAACGGTACGGGCGGACGTTTACCGGTTTAGTGTTCGGGAGGAGGTGAATTCGGTGGTCGATCAATCGGTGTGGTGGGAGTGTGGTTGGCGAACTGAAAAGATCTTGAAATTTCTCGATTAATTGTCTGATGTCGGGATGTACCACGGTGATGGTGGATGCTTCTGTCGGGAGTGCATTTGACGCTTCTTCAATTGGCTGAAGGGTGTGTAGCTCGTACACCCCATACACTTCATCATTATCGAGCAACGCTTGCATCCGATGAAGACTGATCTTTTTCATTCGTAACGATTCGTCTCCCTTAAGCATGTACTTTTTGTTATTAACTACGAACTCCATCGTCTGGTTGGCATAATCATGTGTGACCTTTCCCAACTTTTGTAGCCATTGTATGCCTAATACCACATCCGCCCCCTTCATTGGCAAAACGAAAAGATCTACTTCAATAGTTAGACCTTGCATAGTAAGAGTGACCTGTGGGCATATGTTTTCACATAGTAATGATTCACCACTGCCTATGTAGACCTGGAATGGTTTAGTTGCCTTAATTGTCATCTGCATCCTCTCCACCGCCTCAGGTTGTATGAAGTTATGCGTGCTTCCATTGTCAATCAACACATGGACCTGTTCTTTCCTTATTTTTCCCCACAGTTGCAGTGATCTAGGGCTGCCATGGCCCATCAACGAATTTAATATGGAGATATCACCGCTTTCCAATGGTTCTTCTAATTCCCTAGTGGCATCTAGCAGATCGTTGTCCGGTCCTGCTTGGTCTTCTTCTTCAGATGCCATCATTAGTAAAAACTTGCCTGGGCACTTGTGTCCCCGTACAAACTTTTGATCACAGTTAAAACACAGACCTTTGCTCATTCTTTCTTGTCTCTCGGCTGGTGATATCCATTTAATGGGTAGCGTTTGGTTAGTAGTGGGTCTAGTATTTGGAGCGGGTAAAAGGGGTGGCTTAAAATTTTCCACCCTTGCTTGACTGGTCCGATTATACCCTTGCCCCTGTGTTGTTGTTCCTGTATTGACATGAGTTGTTGTACGGTTGGTGGTTGGTGTTGTTGGTATGGAGCCCCAAGCTCTAACACGTCCAGTAGCAGACCATTGATCTTCAAAACGAGCTTCAGAAATTTTTGCTAACGCGAAAGCTTCTCCTAGAGTTTGCGGTTTAGCCACGAGTAACTCCCGCTGCAAGGAGGGCTTAAGCCCTGATGTGTAGAAGGAGATAAGCAACCCTTCACCGATGTTGGTTACCCGGTTCATGAGTCTCTCGAACTCCGCCTGATACTGCGCTACCGTTCCTTGTTGGATGAGTTTGGAAAGTGCTCCCTGTGGGTCTTCGTATTTTGAAGGTCCAAAACGTTCTCGAACGCTTTCTAGAAAGGATTCCCACGTCGTAATCAACTTGTTGCGTTTCATCCATCGGAACCATTCTGCCGCTTCGCCTTCCAAGTTGAACCCGCTAATCTGTAGTCTTTGATCGGTTGCAGTGCCATGGAGGTTGAAGTACTCTTCAATTGCAAAAATCCAAGTTTCGGGATCACTGCCGCTAAATTTGGGAACATCGAGTCGCATAGACCTGGGCACCATCGCTCCTTGATCCCCCTGGTTTCCCCCGGCACCGCGTTGTCTTGTTGCTTGTACTTCTTTGCTCAACAGATCGATCCGAAGGGTTAGAGCATCGACCTGTTCTTTCATCAATAGCCGTAGGGTTGCTTCGTCCATGATCTCAATGAGAGCACCAATTGATACGATCAAACAAGTATGTAACCTGCACTCTTCGAGTGAGTGCTGACTCCAACAGAAGAAAAGAAGAGAAGAAGAGATTTTACTAAAACCAAGCCTCCTTCGACTTGTACTTCTCGTTCATTAAATACTAGAAACCAATAACATAATCCAAACAATTCAAAACGTAATCCTAAACTAAATTCAAATAAAGTCTTATCCTATTATCCTATTAAAGTATTAAATATCATAATTATCCTTACGTCCTACTTGCTCATCACATAATCTTCGTGCCACCTGGGCTTAACAGAAACCCGGCTCGTTCTCCTCGCTCTATCGGGTTTGTTGACCACATCTCCTGAGTCACTCGTAACAGTATACATATACTCCAGCAGTTTGATGATGATCTAGATGAGTCCTTACCATCGGTTGATAACTTAGTGAACGTGCAAGAGGCAATATTTGTATAGGATACTATTGTTGATCGGAAACAAGCTCAACCAAGGTGCACGGAAATCCCAATAAGTCGGGAAAAAGGGACAATGGTTGAGTGCAACTAAACGTATTTCAAAAGAAGTAGCGAAATCTAATTTCTTCATTTTTAGTTTCATTATGAGTTGGCGTTATCGGGCTTCGGAGGATTATAGGCGGCGAGACGATCATGGGTTGCATCGTGTACAAGAAAAAAAGCAAAAGAACACAATGTGAAGTGGGTGAGTCGGTCCCAGAGTGATGCATTTGTGCATGATTAAGACCACCATCAACAACAAACCTTTTTATTGGTGGAATAAGAAGGGAATAAAAAGAGAGTGGGCGAGAGCCTCTAAAAAACAATTCATATTAAAGGGGGTGTGGGTGTGGGTGATGGTAAGTAAGATTAATTACTTCTCGTCTTCTTTTATTTTGTGTCAACTTAATTACTTTCTTGAAAATCTATAAGCAATAGAGTAAATCATGACATGATGGTTGACGTTTGTGGTACAGTTGACTCAACCAAGTCCAATTTTCTTTCTTGTTATCCTCGGGAGGCAACCAAGATACCAAGAAGCCTAAAAGAAGAAGTGACGATAGCTTATGTAGCCAAGTCTTCAACTGTGTCTTCAACGTATACTATTCAAGAAAAGCAAGATCTTGGTACATGGTTTGTTAAGCAATTTGTTGTGATATTGTCGCTAGTGTTCATTATTAATTTGAAAGCCAGGATGGTTTTTCTGCTAAAAATTAAGATTTGTTTTCATATTAATTAGTAATCAGTAATTAGAATTATTGTGTTTTGATACATGTATCAGGGCTTTAAGGTTATGCGTAAGAAATAATGACATTGCGGAGGGTACAATTATATTAACTTAAAATTCAAGGTCGTGTATGTAGGTTATAGATAAAAGGTTGTTCATACGATTGGTCATATATATTAAGTTTTGGGTCAAGTATATGATATATATATATATATATATATATATATATATATATATATATATATATATATATATATATATATATATATATATATATATATATATATATATATATATATATATATATATATATATATATATATATATATATATATATATATATATAGGGAAGGGTTCAAATGAGAACCATTAAAAATTGAGAACCGTGAGAACCAATCTCGGCCCTTGACGCAATTCATGGGAGGGTTGTATATATATGGAGATTAACCGGTGTGAACGCGTTGTATACGATCAAACCCCACAACCATTAGATGAAAATAATGTGTGGCTTAGATTAGTTCTTTTAGTTCTCATTTTTTTAATGGTTCTCATTTGAACCTATTCCTATATATATATATATATATATATATATATATATATATATATATATATATATATATATATATATATATATATATATATATATATATATATATATATATATATATATATATATATATATATATATATATATATATATATATATAGGGTCGAGATCATGAGAGAACCTAAAATCCCTACGAACCTAGGAACTTTTTTTCTACACAATATTTTTCAAAAAAAATTGCATCCTATTTTTTTATTTAAAGCGTCTAAGAGATTTCTATACCCTAAACCCTAAACCCTAACCCTAACCCTAACCCTAACCCTAACCCTAAACCTAAACACTAAACCCTAAACCCTAAACCTAAACCCTAAACCCATATGAAAAAAAATAAAAAAATGATTTTTTTTGAAAATTTTTTTTTGAAATCTTCTAGACGCATCATGACAAAAATTTTGGTATATTTTTTTTGAAAAATATTGTGTAGAAAAAAAGTTCAAAAAATGGGTTCTTAGGTTCCTAGGCTTTTTTAGGTTCTTAATTGAACTTTACTATATATATATATATATATATATATATATATATATATATATATATATATATATATATATATATATATATATATATATATATATATATATATATATATATATATATATATATATATATATATAAGTTAAGAAATTAGTAGGTCAACTGAACCAATTTCAATATTTATTTATATTTGATTTCAAATTTTCGGTCCAATACCAATTAGATGACATTTATTCTGTTATTTAAAAATGATAATGACAATCCTAGTCATGTAGATATATCTTTTCCATAGAATAACTCAATAACGTAACAAACTTTTGTGTTAATAACTAAATATTCATTCGCTCCTCAAATTCAAAAGTTAGACAATGGTATTATAGTTTTTTAAACAATGAATTTTATTATTAGTAAAGAGCTAGAAAAGACGTCAATCATATCCTAATAAATAAAAATCTCAAATATACTTATTATCACCACATTGATTTGGACACATGTTATTTTATCGTAATTTTGAGTTTCTTAAAAAATAACAGTTGAAATTCAATCTCCTCTTAATCACGCTAAGAAACTGTCAATTATCCCCCAATTTCGCCGTTTGATTTCAAAAATCAAGTCACATACCTATATCTCTCCCGGGCCGTTTGGATGTGCTTATAAAAACTGCTTATTGACTTATTGACTTTTTAGAAAAGTCATAAGTCATAAGTAATGACATCCTTACTTATTAAAAACTGCTTATTTACCTTTGGTAATGGTAAATAAGCAGTTTTTAATAAGTAAGGAGACCCTTACTTATGGCTTATGACTTTTCCAAAAACCCAATAAGCCAATAAGCCGTTTTATAAGCACATCACTTTTCCAAAAACTCAATAAGTCAATAAGCCGTTTTATAAGCACATCCAAACGGACCCTTCGTCTATGAAATCTCTGTTATCAAATTATGTTGAAGGTCTCTCTATTTCGTTCGATCATGAACACCTATTCCTAACTGAATTCTTTTTCGATTTGGAAATGTGGCTTAAACCCTAATGATCTTCATCATCTGTATTGATGGTTGCATTGAGAGAGAGATTCCATCTCCTAAGATTACATCCTCTTCGTTCTCAATTTTTCTCTCTTGGTTCGCATTTAGGGTACCTTGATAGAATTTCACCATCCATGATTTTGAATTGGGAATGATCTATTGCTATGGTTCTTACTCAAAGGTTAGTTTTTCTTTCTTTATTTTATTGTTGATCTATAATCCGTCAAATTAGCGCTTCTTACGATTAAATTTTGATGTCATCAGGTTGTAAGAGCAAGAAAGAAAGACACAGTAAAAGTTCCTGCCTTGAAGATAATGGATAAAAAGTTGATTAGAAAGGAAAACAAAATTGCTTATGTGAAGTTGGAGAAAATTGTTCTAGATGGATCATCCTGGAATTGTGCGACTATGTTTTACATTCCAAGATAATGCTTTACTTTGTAAGCACATTTAACTACACACGAGTTTAAATTCCTCAGGTTTTTGAAAATTTTTATGTATTTTGAGTTCTTTTATATCTTGTTTCTTAAATTGATGAATTTATTTAGTTATTATTTGAAGATATAGCACACTACCTTGTATAACGAACCGGAACCAGAACCGGACCGGAACCGAACCGCTAGGAACCGGAACCGGGGTATTCGGTTCGGTTCCTGGTTCTTCGTTTCCTATAAAATCGGTTATCGGTTCTTCGGTTATCGGTTCGGTCCGGTCTGGGTCCGGACCGATTCTCATCCCTACCAGGAACAGCTCCAACATCTTTACCAAGGACCATGTACATTTATAATATACCTACTGGATGTACTCCAATTACCCCAAGTGATTATCCTTCTATAAACGAGAATGGAGTTTCAGATGACAAATCTAGGAGGCTTAGCACATACGTGTCAAGTGCATTTTTCTTATCCTATTCTTTAGATATGCAAAATATTTATTTGGCTAAATCATTCTATCCCATCCAAAACACAAATTTATTGGGTGTAATTTGTTTTGTTTTTGAAGTTTCATTTTGTTTACAGCAACCACCATCTTCTTGGTTGAACCAAAGGCCCCTCTTGATGTCAATGTTGGTATGGTCTCTTTCAATGGTTAAATTAAACATATATACATATTCAAATGTATAAATGTACTCTATATTTTCTTCATTGTACTAATTTTTTTGTTGTTGCAGCTTACATGGAAGGGTGTGAAGATGCTGACAGAGGAGCAGCCAATCAACCAACAAAAGGTTCCATAATGATGTTATTATCATTAAAATGTTTAAATGCAAACAAGTTTTGTCGGCATACTTTTCTCGTCATTTGTTCATTGATTATAATTTTTTTGCATGTTTAAAAATAGTGTTTTCTAAATAATGATAAGACGAATTCACTTTTAATTGGGCATAAAATGGAAATATGACATCAATTACTTAAAAATGTCTGTATCATAATAAAGGCAACAGGTCAACAACATTTAGTCAAATGTGTTTATCGTCATTTAAGGTGGCAATACTCAATATTAAGGTAATTTATCATAATAAATAAATAAATAAAAGTATGTTGCTATTTCTTGTGTTTAGCATTTTTCTGTAATTGGTACGAATGGTGGGTGACGTCTCCAACATCATCACCCATACACAACTCAAACGGCGTTCATATTCGGTCGATTTATAATCCGGGCCAACAACACAACCGGCGGTTATCTGGGTCGGGCTTTAATTATCTAGGTTATGATATTATGTATACGTAGCCTTTTTTGCATTGATTGGCCTCTTAAAAGTGGAATCTCATGCGGTTTTGTTAAATTATCAAGAGGGACCTATTTTTGAATTGTATTTATAGCACGTTAGTTCACTTCAGTGTTTTTAGCTGCGGTTAAAGTTTAAATTTTATTGTTTGGAGTTTGAGTCATATAGGTAAATCCTGAAAAATTCATGAGACTATAAAATTTATGAGCATTCGTTCCTATTAAGTGTTGAGTCGATAGTCTTTCTGTGTACAAGCTCGTGTAGTTGGAAAAAATTCCAGTTGGCATTTGCTATTTTTTGCTCACAAACTATTCGGCGAAAAAAAATTATGTCAAAACAACACAGTACTTTTAGTTTAACTGAAAATTAAGACGTATCCTTTTAACAATTTCGTCATATCTATTCGAAGATTTATTATATAAATTATTAATGTTTACAATATCTTTTTATTTAACAATTTTTTTGTATCATCTCATATAATACACGGGTCTCACAACTAGTTACGAATAAATAGCCATCATTGGATTCTATAGTCAAGCAAGATATAATCCAACTGACTCTCAATTTAATATTTTTATGCACTAATCAAAAAAATTAATAGCAATTCTATAAATAAAGTATCAATAAGACTGTTTTTAAAACCCAAACACTCTAGAATACATGGAACTTTAGATCATCTAAAAAGTAATATAAGGAAGACCACATCCAAGACCTTCCGATGTGGGACGAGGAACAAACGACCGCGGGAAACAGCGCCCCCCCCCCCCCCCCCCCCCCTTGTGGTGACCTCGCAAAAACAACCTCGCAGGGGGGAATTCTTATCGTGCTAGGAAATGGTTAGGGAAGGTAATTGCTCTTACCATGTGCATCATCACTTGTACCAAATGTGAGGGGAAGTGAGGGTGACCATTTCCGGGGGTGAGGAGAGGAATGATGGGTGCTGACTGGATGTTGATGTGACACGGAAAAAATAAGGGGGAGTGAGCCTACACCAGATAACATAAGCAAGTTCTTTGCGTCCCTAATATTTTCACTGAATCTACCCACGAAAGCCGCTTTCTAACGGACTGCAAAATGAGGCACAGAATATCTCACCACCGACCAATATGTGACCAAATAGCCGAAGTAACCTCACAGTATTAATAATCCGCTGTAAAAAGTTGACCAGAGCAGAATATTGCTCTTCTTCCCCCATATCTCAAAGCCAACACCAAGACCAAACACAATTCTGAAATCTATTTGAAAGAAAACATTTTTTTATCGATTTCCACTAACAAGAGCCTGAAAATGCATTCGAAGTGGAATCTGTATGGTCTACACGTCTAACCAAAACTTAATTAATGATAGATTCGCTACTTTCTTCATCAAGTAAGACAATACATTTATCATGTAATTATTTAATCGGCCTCAAAATGAAAGATCATATATCATTAGTATTAGCCCCATAATTGAATGGACCAAAACCACTAAATAATCACAATTTCACCCACATGGAATTAGAATTTGTAACAAATCTCCAAGTCCATATTTGTAACAAAGCCAAGTTGAAAGAAAATATGCTTTCAATGCCAATGCATCATTCTCTTTGTGATACGTCTCGTTGTTACTTCATATGTATGAAGTACCAAATAACAATGTTAAGTTCTATTTACATCAAATGGAAGAACTATGTAACCATCATTCTCGTCATTTAAATTGTACCTGGTTTGTTCCGACATTGAAAATACCATTGTTGCATCGTCATACGGAAGAACACTATAAGCATCATTATCGGCATCTTACGTGCATACCTCAATAATGCATTGATAGACTCCAAGCTGCTTGAGGTCATAAGATCATAACGAAGCATGTAGAAACATGTTGTTGACTAGTTTGTTGGATTGGTGAATTTAAAGTATTCTCATTCTGCATATCTTGTATTTCGTAGCATCTCAAAATTATAGTAAAAAATTTGACTCTTTGTACGCTTTGGCCGCCTTCCAAAACAAAGTTTTTGTATTAAGAATTTTCTTGAACCTAACTCGTAAGTTTGATACAAGATGATGACAACAAACATCATGATGCACGTTTGAGAATATATTTCAATGAACACGACACTTGATGGCGCCCTATCAAAATTGATGGTTAAATGCCTTGAGTTGTCGATGTAAACATGTAGTTTATTTAGGAACCATGACCACCTCTATGTGCACTCAATTTTGCATATTACATAGGTAACAAGAAAATTTTGGTTGTTTTTGTCCATCGCAACTGCCAATAACATGGTGCCTTTGAAGTCACCCTTTGGATGGGCTACTTCTATAACAAGGGAACACTTACAACAGTTGGTGAACACTTGTAGCTAGAAAAATAATCAAAAGTTTAAGTACATTTTATATAACCATATGAAATCATAAATAAATAAGATTATTGTGCAACTAATCAAAAGAACAAGAACTCAAATTGGTCTTCATCATCCGTTTGAATGTATATCGTTGTTCCAGGATTATGCTTCACAGCACAGCTGAAAGGAAAATACATGCTTTTTGTCAACAAAAAACTGCAGTATCTCATATGACTGAAAAATATAGGCTTTTACAGAAAACCTGAAATTTCGCAGATGGAGTCTCGGAATTCGTAGATACCGTATATGAAATCTCTTTTCGTAGATGGTATTTGCGGAATCACAGATTCTATATGATGAAAAGATTTTTGCAGATGAATGTCAGGGAGAATTTTGCAGATACTATTTGCGAAATCCTCATCTAGTTACTGAAAATTCATTTAAGATGAAGTTTTTATACCTCAAATTGGTGGGGACGATGATTTTCATAAATGAATGTCAAGGTGAATTTTGCAGATGCTATCTGCGAAATCCTTATCTGGTTACTGAAAATTCCTTTAAGATGAAGTTTTTATACCTCAAATTGGCGGGGACTATGATTTTCACAGATGACATCTGCAAATTTCGCTAATCATCTGCGAAAATTCTCTAAACAATCTAGTTTTAAGGTTTTCACAGATAATCTTCCAATTTCTCAGATGCTAATCTAGAAAGTCATGGCTAATTGGTGATTTGATTGATTTTTTATTATTTCTTGAAAAGTAATAATAAAATTAGACATATTTGTCTTTTTCTCTATTGTTAATACCACATAACAAATTAAATGCTATAATTCTATAAAATAGAGCAATTCTCAACCAACATATGCGATTCATTCCCGTAAAGATTCTACCGCCGCACCGATCATTCGCGGGGGGGGGGGGGGGGGGGGGGGGGGGGACACTGCGAGGTGGGTAGTTTATCTGGGGCGGATGCCTCCTAAAGAGTAACGGAGGTGTGCGAATGTACGCTCACATAGAAAGAAGCGCCTCGACAAAAGGTCCAAGGGTCAAAAAGTGCGGTCCGGGGAAGCCTCTCACGTTCTTGGGCTTTGGCGCACTGAATGGCAAATAAACCAGTTACTGGTACAAATAACATAAAAAAATGTAACCAACGTTTATTGGAAATATATAGTAATCAACTCGAGAAGAGCAAGCTGAATCAATAACTATACGCAAATATATTGATGAGAAAACAATCACCATCCATTTATGAATATTTACGCGAATATAAAATAATCAATAAAATAATTATAGTTACATGTATAAGTGTATATATACAATATATGATGACTTTGACATTTACATTCTATATTATACAACAATTTCTTTTTTTCGTATATATGGTAGCGTGGTAGACCAAAAGAATCTGTCCATGAAGAAATCAGCTTGTCGAAGAGCTAAACATCCTTTTGACTAAAGATAATTTGTTAGCGGGGTTCTTGTAAATTGCATTATTTTGGATTTCTTTTTCAGGCATTTTGGCTGTTCTTGAATGTCGACGATTTAGGGTGAGCGTTACCTTCTTTTCCGACAAGCTAAACTCCACCGACTCCGCTTCACCTACGATTTCAAAAAAGAAAAACTAAATTTATATAATTATGCAAATACATTCATTGTATTAGAATTTAAAGTCTTATAGTAAAAATTCAATTTATTTATGATCTTTCTAGGCCCACTCCTAAAACTTTTGCATCCAACTATAGGCCGAATTTACAACGGCTCGATGTTTCTAGAAGATGTGATGGAGATTCAACTGCAAGTCGTTTTTAACGGCCACCGGAAAAGTTAGACTACTGACTAGGAATAGTAGTCATGACAGATGATGAAAAGACTCTAAACAGTATCGGGTCAAATAGGCAACCGGAGAATCAAGAAAGCGTGAAAGACTCGGAATTGGGATCGGACTTGTCGGTCAACTTAGGCTACCGGAAAATCAAGAAATCTTGAAAAGACCCGAAATTGTGGTCAACTTAGGCTCAGTTACGTTACCGGAAAATCAATAAACCTTGAAAAGGGCCATGGGAATTAAGTTTTAACTTACCATTTAATCTGGAGAGTATGTCAGCTACTCTATCTTGGCACCTTTTACACTGAAAATCGGCTAAAAGAACAACTTCTTGAACCTGTTTTCACAAAGAGAACAATACCAATCAGTCGATTTGACACACCGAAAATAATAAGATGATCATGAAATGAGAAGAATAATCATTTACAAGAGGGAAGGTTAAGGATTCAATGGTGGCAAGTGTGGTTGGAACAATAGCCATGTTATTTGTCTTTTGGAATTCGGCTTCTTTTTCTTCCTCATTCTGATGAACAATAGCCATATCTTTTCTTGATATTATAATCTCTCAAACACGCTCACACGCACACGTAGGGAGATCAAAAGGAGAGGAAGATGTATGACAACTTTGGTTTTCATGAAAAAAGAAACCCGAGTTTGCGATGCTTTATGTGTATTGGAAAACCCCACATGGCCGCATGAGAGAGAGAGAGAGATAAAAAAATCTTGGGGAGTTGACAAATATGCTTCATAAACATTGGCAGCCTCCTTACCCACTACAATATTTGGCTTGTATCATATTTTTTATTTGAATTCTAGTACATTTGATGGTAAAATATATTCTTAACCATTAATTATAATACTAGTTCAAATTCGGCATACAAATAACAAGTTCAACAATGCACGCCTCGAAGTCATTCGGTGGGAATTAGTTTAATCAAGTCATTTCAACTAGCAAATCTACGAGGACCTAATCCTAATAATGACTTGTATATTATATATAATCTGTTTGAAACATATTTCGTGCCATATGTATCATGTTACCACACCGTCATTAATAAATACCGCATATGTTGCTATGATCAACATCACCAATTAGCAAGTAACATGTTTTAATCATGGTTACTAATTACTATCACCGAGATTTTAGATCGTTATTAAGATTTAATTTTGATAAAATATGATCTTTTATTTACAAAGATTGAGATTTAATATGTATTTAGAGATCCAATGTTAGTGGTCTTCATGTTCTTGCCACTTGATTCCTTCTCGTTCTCTCTTCTTCCCATACACACATTCAACACCCTGTTTTCGTAATAATTTTTTTATATGTTAATTATAATTGTAAATAATGAGCCTCTTGAACATATTTACTCCACAATTTGGGGTGGCATGTAATTTGTTTAGGTCAACTTGCTGAAAACCATATTGATAAAATCATTCTTGACGGGGGGAAAGGAGCCGATAGAACAATTTTGTTCCGAAGACCAAATTTAGTTTCTTGAGGAATTGATGTTGATACAATTTTGTCCCCCAATTTGTATCAAGTAAGTGGATATCAAGATGTACTTGGTTTCACCCATACATTCCCTTGATGATCATGATGTTATGCAGAGAAATTTATATCACTTGTTCTTGTATCATGACAATTGTAAAATTTAACTTTTATTAGTGATTAGTAACAAATTTTCAAACATTTTTTTTTTACCAAAACTAAAATATTATTTGGACAAATTTGCTATTTTGTAACATGACATCAGATTATCTTCGTTTTAATCTCTTTTTCTTTCAGATTCAAATCTATAACCTGAAATATACTTTCCATAATCACAAGAATAAGTAATTATGATAGTTCTTTAGTTCTTAATCGGCTTGCAATAAAAGATTATTGCTAAGTTGTTAGCTGATAGACTTGCTTCAGTAGTGGGAGATATGATCAGTACGGAGCAGTCAGCCTTCATCAAAGGGCATCATATCCTTGATGGTTCTTTAATGGTTAATGAGATTGTTGGTTGGGCCTATAGATGTACTAAGAAGATAATGCTTTTCAAAGTTTACTCTGAAAAAGCCTTGGACTTGTTGAGTTGGGAGTACTTATATTGAATGATGGAATTTATTTGATTTGCTGATGTTTAGAGGAAGTGGATTAGAGCTTGTTTGCAATCGGCTAGGTCTTCGATTTTATTGAACCTACAAAAAAATTCCAGTTGGGGCGAGGGCTGAGACAGGGAGATCTACTATCGCCCTTTCCTTTTTATTATCCTTCATGTTGCTATGGAGGATGCTGTTGCTTATGGTATTTTTAGAGGCGTTCGTATTAGAGAACCTGGCATGTGTCTATCGCATTTTTATGTCGATGATGCTCTCTTTATGGGAGAGTGGGACACGGATACTGTTAGAAATCTTATTCGTATTATTCATTGTTTTTATTTAGCTTCGGGTTTGCAGATTACTCTACAAAAGTCAAATCTTTGTGGAGTTTGTGTGGATTACTCTAGTACCTAAATGTTGGCGGCTATTACTGGGTGTGGCACGTCGAAGTTATCGTTTGTGTATTTGGGTCGTCTGAATGCTTGGAAAGTGGTTATTGATCGATTTCATAAAATACTTTCCAAGTGAAAAATTAAGATGTTTTCTATTGGCGGTCGCCTTACATTGTTGAAATCGGCCCTAGGTACCTAGGGTATCCACCACTTTCTTTGTTTAAGATTTTGGTTGGTGTTGCTCATTTGTTAAAATCCATCCGTGCAAAGTTTTTCTTGGGGCGGAGAGGAAACTGAGTTGGGTTAAGTGGGATGTTATTCTTAATGATAAGGAGATGAGTGGGTTGGATGTCGGGCGTTTGGTTGCGTTTAATTCTGCATTTTTGAATAAATGGAGGTGGGAATTTTTTAATGATTCTAACTCGCTTTAGGTTAGAATTATTAAGGCAATTTGTAGTTTCCTTAGGGGTGTTGATAGAGGGACCTCAGGTAAGGCTCGAAGTGGGTGTGGGGTCAGATGGTTGGTTCGATAAAGCAATTACATGATAAGAATAATGTTTCGTCTGTTGTGATGTCGAGATCGGTTGGTAGTGGGGTGAATACGTTGTTCTGGTTGGATGTTGGCGGGGGGGATGAAGCCTTCTCGAGTCATTTTCATAGATTATTTTCTCTCTCGATAAAGAAAGATGTGATGGTTAGTAAGCTTCGTGTTTCTCGTAATTGGAGCTTCTCTATATGGGGGACTTGAACTTCAACATCTCATAACTTTAATTGCTCTTCTTGTGGGTTTTGATGTCTTAGATATGGTAGACAGCTGTAGAGGGAGCTAGATAGCTTTGAGGAGTTCTCGATGAGATCGGGTAGACGTCGGATTGATGGGGTGGTGCTTCTTGGTAGTAGTATTCTTACTCGGTGGAATATGTGTGTTACTATTAAGGCTAACATTTTTATGTTGTGATTGCTCTTAATAGGCTTTTGACTCGTGTTAATATGGATAGGAAGGTGTTGATATGAAATTTACTCATTTTCCCATTTGTTCTACATGTTTAGAGGAGGTAGATCATGTGTCTTGGCGTCTGAAATTTGGCAACGAGTGGGATCTGGATGGAGATCGATTTTTCTGTATTCGTGATTGTTATGGATTTGTTTCAGTTGAACGACTTGATCTCATACTGTTAGTGTATCCCACATTGGTGCGACACGATCTTATAAGTTTTTATATATGTTGGAGTCTCCTCTCTCTCCACAAGGGCTCTTTTGGAGAGACACTATTGGGCTCCACATATAAAAACTTATAAGACCGTGTCGCACCAATGTAGGATACACTAACACATACTAGAATGAAGCGATGTGCTTTGGAATCGGCTTTTATAATGATGCTTTGGGTGATATGATCGTATCAAAACGCGTAGATTTTCAGCAAAAGTCGTGTCATAAGGTGGTGGCTTTGATAGAATTGTTGCTTTCTCTTTTAATTGATTTAGTTACTGGAATTTCAAAGTCATTCATAATTGGGCTGCAAGGGTGAAAAGCTCATTATGTAATTGTGTATTATATTTCTTTTGCTAGCTTTTCTATAAGTCTTACAGTCGTTCCAAATAAGTTATAATAGTAAACAACCCATCGTCGCTTCTTGCTCTTGAAGAATGATATTTTGGTAGATGTTATATATTTAGGCATTTTACCGAGTACAGAGATGGCATGCATAAATGTGGTAACTATAGGCGTCAATTCTGAATATAATTTTGTTTACATTTTGTTGAAAAGAATACCAAGCCTGTTCAAACTTAACAACGTATGTAATTTATTTTGGTATTAACTTATACGAGGGTTATTTATGAGATTGCTATAACTTGAAGGTTAAAGTATGAGAGTTGGGATTCAGATCGTTAAGTCTAGAGGGGCTGATGCTGGACAAAGCTATATGCTGAAGGGGTGCGGCTCACTTATGCAGATAGTTAAAAACATGCAGGTCCTTATGCCCATGGGTTAAACCAAAAGTATATATATTGATTAAAGGGTCGTTTCGGGTGGAAGTAGTGATAGTGATCTGTGTGTTTCGCAATTCTCTCTCGAGCTGTATACAGTTCTCTCATACGATTCTTTTGGGGTTTGAGATGTATTTTCATGACTGTTTTTGGTTAACTTCTTTTGATTGTTATTGAGTGTAGTTTAGGTCTTCTTTAGTGAAGTTTTATTTGTAAAAGTTTGTTCAGATTCTTTTTTGGTTGAGTTTATACAATTTTAACTCATTTAGACTTAAATGAAGAAATGCACGATTGTAGGTCCAAAAATACATCATATGAGTATAAAATAACATATACAAAACAAATCAGAAACTTGATAAAAGAAATTGTGATAGGTATAAAATGGTCACTAAACCATATAAATATATAAATATATCGTTTATAAAGGATAATTGTTGATAGATATGATGGGATGGTCTAGATGCATATACACCAATTATCCAAGACCTTAAAATATCTTGATTATCAATTATACGAAATGTAGTAACTTTTATCGAAGCCAAATAATTCAAGAAGGTTTCATTGATGAGCCAAAATTGTATGTTGCCTAAAATTAATTAGCCAATTAATTAATGATCACATGGAATGATTGATGACTCACAAGACTAACTTATGAGGTCGGGTCCAAGTTTTATTTTAGTTGTTAAACGGTTGGTCCCACTTCTCCTACGCACAGGCGTGCAAGGGAGAACAATAAGAATGGAGAGTATCCAATAAGACGGCAAAGTGTAACTTGGCAAATATAACCCCTGAACTATTATTGTTTGTTAGTTTCAGTCTCTCATTCTTCATTAGTCAACTAATGGAGTGGTGGTAGCCGTTGGGTGTCGTTGAGTTTTTAACAAAAACGCTATTTTTCCTTATTAAATCTAGAGTAAATTACATAAACACTTCCTAAAGTATCCCAAAACTAACAAAGGGAACCCAACTATCCGTTTTTCCCTTTATGAGTCACTTACCTTTGCAAATATCAACAGATTGGTCCCTCTCATTGTTACCCTGGTTAATTTGCGGTCCTTGATTCATATAAAAGGACTTTTTTGCCCTTTTCATTTTCTTTTTCCTTTTTCTTTTTACCCTTTTGTTTTTTTAATAAATAGAAAATAAAAAACCCTTACGCAAGCTTCCGTTCTCCATGTAATCATAAATCGCATTCAAATCCCAACCAGAAAATAGATTACATAACAAGTAAAACCATAGACGCTGAGGTACTTCTCCAAATCCAAGCTCTCAAACACCATCTTCTTCACTGTCTCATCCAATTCCTGCAGCTTCTTCAGTATGTTTTAATGCTTTCACTGCCATGAAACCTCGTAATCAGGACAATGAAAAGACGATTTATAGAGTTAGAAAAGAAGAAGCGTACCGGCACTTAGGGTTACCATGAGGCCACATTAGATCGCTGAAATTGTCAAAGTTTTCAGGGATGAATGGGTTACCAATTCCCATGCTTTCATAGAGCGGAACCTTGGGAGATCGAACATAGCCATGAAAGGCTGTTTCAGATGTGTTTTGAAGCTTGGTTTCTACCGGGAGATCAAAGAGTTGTTTCAATGCATCGTTTACAGATTCTTGAAGTTCGATTGATACAACTGATTTTGCTTCGAAGCAACCGTAGTCTTGTAGAGCTTTGAAAACGTCGAATTTTATGGATTCCCAGCTTGACGGATCGTATGAATTGTTTGTTTTTAGCCGAGAGAAATCGACTACTGAAGTTGAATTAGCGTTTCTGAAGCCATTTTCTTGGAAGCTTGGGTTTTTGAGGAAGAAGAAGAATGTGTTATTAGGTGGTTAATTTGGCAAACGAGACAAACCGGTTGATTAAATCGAACATAATTACTTACCTCAAGAAGCAGATTGTCTGATCGAGATAGAGATCGATGGTAATCGGGATGCACCGGAAATAATGCGGGCTGCAATCGCCGGAGATGCCAGCCGCCGGAGAAGAAGATCGATGGGAGATACCAGTCGCCGGCGTCCACATGAAGGAAACGAAAGCAGATTTGTGACAGCGTGGGGGTGGGGGTGGGGGTAGGGGGTGGGTGGGGTATTTTCTTTTTTTTATTAATAAAATAAATAATAAATTAAAAGAAAAAGAAAAAAGAAATTAAAAGGGTTATTATAGTCTTTTTATATTACTCAGGGACCGATTTGTAGGATTTTCCAAACATTAGTGACCCATATAGTGAAAATCGGATACTTGGATTCTCTCTATTAGTTTTAGGATATTTTAAGGAGTGTTTATGTAATTTACTCTTAAATCTAAGATAAAGAAAACACTATGTTTCCTAAAATCCAACCAAATCCATAAATTATATCTTTTAAGTTGTTGTAAAATTGATTTATTAAATAATATTATTGCTTTATGAATTGATTTAAGCTTAGATATTGAGTATCATGTTAAAACAAGCTGAATTTCTTTAGTAGATAAGTGACAAGATGTATTGCAATATCGATAAATTTGCTGCAATTTCTGTCGGTTTCCTAACAAGATTGGATGATGTTTTTCCTTCAATAAATTCCTTATATTAATGGTTGATTATATAAAAATTCTTGTGTTTATCATAAATGTATGGGTTTACTTTTTTATGTATTTTTTTTATAAAAATTCTTAAATATATTTTGGTTTATTAAATTTTTTAAGTTTGACAGAATATTCGGTTTTACCATTAAGTTTGACATGTTCCATAACTAGGACACAATGGTCAAAACGAACATTCTTGTCAAACATAAGGGTTTTAATGAATCAAAAAAAATCTAAAGGCTTTTATGAACAAAAATTACATAAAAAGAAAAACTCGAATATTTCCGACAAACTATAACAATATCCCTATTTTTATTTAAAAAGAACAATCTTTATATTTTTCAGTCTTGTTCAAATTGATTCTTTAACAGATATATATGTACTTTTTGGTTTTAGATATCATTTTAGGGAAAAGCATCGACTTTATTTTCGAAAACAACTCTCAACTAATTTTTTTCGAAAAAACTATTATATTTGACAAACTTTTTCATATGTATCAACTTTTTCGTTTTGGCTCATGATTCATCTATTTTTTTAATTTTTTTGTTGTTTATTGTGTTCTTGATGGTTTTGAACATTAAGACGCAAATAAAACATTTGATTTTTTTATAAACAAAGAGAAATGTTCTTGTGTCCAATTCTTGTTGGAAAAAATGCATATCAAAATCTAGTTGTAGAATACTCTGAGATAGTAGTATATGAAGAACAACAGTCTAGGTTGGCTTGACATTAGATTATTTTCATAATCAAACACAAATATAAATTCTAAACTCAAATTTATGTTAGGAATCTAATTTTCAACTTTGATTTTTTCTAGTGAAAAAATATTTTCAAGTGATTTGATTCATACTATTTTCATTATATTCCTTTGAGACTTGTTTTTTATCACTAATAGTCATATCAATAATACCATAGCTATCAAATTTTTTAAACATGTTGTTATTCAATTCAAATTAGCAAACATAAAATTTCAGTTAGCAAATACACAACCTCCGATCACCAAAATCTTCGAGTTGCTAAACGAATGATATTAGAATATTAGTAATTTGATTTAAACTAAGTTTCTAATATTATGTTAGACAAAGTTATGAATTTTATAGGATAAATAGCATGGTATATTGAAATGTGGATAATTTGCTTCGGTTCCTGTTGGTTCATTAACAAGATTGGATTGTGTTTATCCAATTTTAAATTCTTTATACCAAAATCAAACAAAAAATATCTTAAATTCAACAAATTTTTTATCATCAAAATGTCGAATACATTAGTACGCATACATATTGAAGTTATTAGTGTACATGTTATTGTATTGTTATTACTATTAGCACATGTAGTTAACCCATGTATGGTGTTGTATTCAGCCCATTGCACCATGTATAAATTGCTCTACCTTTAATGAAATCATTAAGAGAAATGTTGTTTATAATATAGTATTGGATATTTGAAAAGTATCTCTATTTGATCTTAGGCAACCTACTATCGACCATGCTCCTTCCTCACCATCACAAGCCACCTACTTCTGTCTTTCTTCGTCGGGTGTTTCTCTTTCTCAACCTTTGTGTTTCTTCCACTCCACCTAACCATGGCCGACAACCCTCCTCCTACCAGTAATCAAATACCATACGATATCACTAACATCAAAGCTAATATGTCCCTCATTCTTGACCTAAACGAGTTAAACTATTACAAGTGGTATGCACCTTTTGAGATCCATTATGTCGGGTATGGATTTGTTGCTCAACTTGACATATCTTCCTCCACAATTAGCTCTAACGACTTTGAATGGTTTAAACTAGATTCCTTGGTTAAGATGTGGATATAAGACACTGTTACTCAATCCCTTTTCACCATGATACTCACAAAATGTTACATTGCTCGCTCTGTTTGGACGAGTCTTGAAGAACTTTTTTGTGACAACAAGGACAAACTTTTCAGCAACCTTACTTTATATTGTAGCCTTGTCTGCGATCTTTAGCACGTAACTTTTACGAAACCAAATCTTTGTTATGACGTCCAACAAACTATGTTTATATATGCACGAACAAGGGAACCACACTTAAATTCTCTAAAGAACATTATTTTATATGTCTACAGGACCCTTGACTTCGGTATCAAGCTTCAACATTCAAATACTATCGATCTCATTGCCTACTTAGATGTTGAACGGAGGGAAAGTCTATCCTCATGCCGCTCCACCACTACGTTTTTCTTGGAGATAACTTAATATACTAGTCTTATAAACAGAAACCCACAGTTTCCCGATCAAGCATTGATTCCGAGAATAAAGTTGTTAAAAATGCAATTGTGAAACATGTTCCTTACCTAATCTCCTTTGTGAGCTTCATTCCCCTCCTAGGAAAGTTATTATAGTTTATTGTGATATCATCCATGTAGTTTATTTAACCAACAATATGGTTCAACATGAATGATAAATATATTTTAAGATTGATATACACTTCGTTCGAGAAAAAGTTGCAATCGGCAAAATCTGTGTCCTCTATGTTCCTTCAAGTCATTAATATGTTGATTGATTGTGCCTTTTATATACATATATTTCATGCGATATATGGTACACTAAGTTAACTTGTAGTATAAATATAGAAAAATAATACTTATAACGTTTGGAAATTGTATTTTTCAGATAAAAATGCATTGTTGAAAGGAAAGGAGCTAAAATTAGCCAAACTGCATGTTGAACACGACGCGTCCAAAAAACCACGGGCCGTGTGAAAAAGTTTGAAAGAATTTTGGAGTGTCGATGTATGCGACGCGTAACCATAACCCACGTCACAATTGAGATCAAGATTTGTATTTATCGCAAATAATTTGAATTACACTCTACGTCCAACACACTTACGTATCGCGTTCTATATCAGTAGAAAAAGTTAAATACAACGTAAATTTCAACCTAAATGGGGCTTGGACGAGAAAGAAACAGAATATTTTTTGTTTTGAGAGTCGAGAAGGCGACCGGAAGGCTGACATGGAATGGGAATCGAAAGGATCAGGAGCAGAACCAGTAGGTTATTGTTTCGTTTGCTTTACTCTCTATATTTAGAATACTTTATGATTTCTTTTTGTGTTATTGTTCCAGATTTGGGTTAATATCCGTTGTTCTTATTTAGAGTAGATAAACCCGAATTTTATGAGTTGATTGATATTTGGATATAAAGAGTTTTCTTATCATGTTTGTTTAATCAATGATTCTTATGTGTTAAATCTTGTATCTTTGTTGTCTATTGTTGAATTATTACAGTCTAGTGGACCAATCCGATATTATGGCTTGAATTATAATTGTATTATGACCATTAAGAGATATGACTAGAGATGGACCAAATCTTAGGGTTAAGTTAATAAAGTAATGGCAAGTGATGCCTAGCCTAGTTGGGTTGATGCACCTGCGTTATATACCCACTGGGTGGAGGTCTGGGGTTCGACTCCAACTAACGCCCATGTGGGGGATTTTCCCTAGAGGCGAGACACAAGTGGAGGGGAAAGGCTCTTGCGCCATAGGTAATTGCCAACCGTCCTGGGTTGCGGGGCTGAGTACCCTCAGGTGAGATCAATTTGTCGGTTCCAAAAAAAAAAGTTAATAAAGTAATGAACTTTAATGTGTATGTTTGCATTAAATGAGCATTCTGGGCACCATATAATTATCATAACTATTGAAATTAGTTACCCAGTTAAATATACATTATATGAATTTAAAGAATGATAATATGGATAACTCATAAGATGAGTAAATGGATCAAGAGAATTAATCAATTTAGGAATCGGTATTAATTTACATTGCTCTTAATAGAAATTCATCATAATTAAATGAGGTAATCAAGTCTAAGTAATTGTATCTTTAGATCTGTTTTCAAATCAGTTTTACATGATCAGTTTGTATTTTGTTTGCTATTGTTTGTTTCTTTTTTAAATTATGCATTTTATATAAATTCTTTTTTTTATTTTTTGTTTTCAGTTTAACTAATAATCAAATCATCTACTCTATTTCACTCACGTTCCCTTAGAGTTCGACCACACATTCTTATCAAATTTATACTACTACACGATTAGGTATATTGTCTAATGTGTAATGCTCCCTAGTCAAGATAAGACCATTTTTATAAATTTAAACGAGATTATACACATCAAATTTTGACATTTGACATGGATTGGTTTGCATACATTACTGACATATTTACCAAAGGTCTTCCTTCGTCTCCGTTCACGAATTTTCGATCCAGTTTGAGCGTTCAGTCACATCCCACCGCTTAAATTACAGAGACGTATTAGTATCCATATTATTGTATCGTTATTATTGTTATTAGCCAATGTTGTTAGCCCATGGATAGTGTTGTATTACCGTGTATATATTGCTTTATGTTTAATGAAATCATTGTGAGAAAATATCAGATCTAGTAGAAAGCGAGTTTTGCAAGTGAACATCCAGCAATTTAACTTTCCTATAAAAACCCCAAAACAATTGCAAGAAAGAGATTATTAAAACCTATAATCTACATAAAACAATCTAAAAAATAAGACGAGGGAATTATTAGGTTGGTGTAACCTGTACCAAACCTATAATTTTTTTTGTTTGACTAATTCTTTTGCATTATTGAGCTCTCAATAGAATCTTTGTTATCCATTTGCCAAATAAGTTGCGATATAACAAAATTTTAATCACACTTGATCGACTCACAAAATTTTCAACTATGACATCATGCAAAGGAACCAACCCCGTTACTTCCACACAATGCTAGAGGAATTTAAAAGAATTGTCAAGACCTAAACACACTTGAGGTTAGGTTCAAGTTTTATAAATTACTAAGGTTAAATGAACCGGAACAATAAAGACGTATGTCTCACACATGACTTGTATAACAAGCATCAATCGACTGTTTTTAATTAAAAACAACACACGAGAATAAAGACTCATCAAATCAAAACCAAACTAATATATGTTAAAGCATTCATTCTATACCAGCCGTATGTCGTTTGTTCTCACTTCCCCTTTCACTTATAAAGTGGTCATCTCTTTTTTTTCAATTTTAAAACATATAAAAGTAATAGTACTATTATTAAGAATTATAAAGTTTCATTAATCCAAACCACAAACATTAAAAAGTACATAATAATATATCAAAAAAAAAATTAGAACAGCCGCAAATTTATTAAGCTAGCTAGGAGCTAGACAAAAAAAAAGAAATATATCCGAGTTGGATGCAATGTTCTAAAAGAGGATTGGTACATAACAGTTTTTAACCTTACACAATAATTTATGGGATTGTATATTATGTATAAAAATATCTTAAATTATTGTATATGATTAAAAACTGTTGTATACGGATCAAGAGAGTTGTTTAGCCCACATGAGGCAACAAAAAGTAACTAAGAAAACTATCTCAAAACACATCAAAAGATGATCTTTCAAATAAAAAAAAACATTTTCTAGAATATACAAAAACATGGATTGCTACAAAACCTCAGTGGGATACAATTATAAAACTAGTCACAAAACTGTAAAAATAAACTTGCTCTCACTAGTCAGTCTAACTAGACTCTAAACCATTAGGGTACATACAACTTTTGCACAACACATTCTTACTCCTAAAAACTACGTCTACAGAATTACAAAAAAAACAACATAAAGTTAAATACCAACACTACCAAAATCTACATACATGTGAAAAAACATCAAGAGGATGTAATTTTCATTTTTCTTTTTTTTACCTGGACATAACTAAGCTTCTTAAAGGGGGACAAAAAGGAGAAGAATCACATATGAACTTGAAGTTTTCATGATCCATAACAAAACCACCATGATTTCTTGTTTTTAAAGTTGATAACCGTTGCATTCTTTTCTTGGTTGACCAATCCCACTTCAAATTAGCAATTAAATCTTCCTTTGAATAACAACCCATCACTTCAAAATCCCCATTTTGCCCTTTATGATCAGTTAAACCGGATACATTATCATGAGATTTAGTTGTTTGGGTGTCGGAAGAAATCAAAGCAACAAGATCTTTTCTGTTCTTGATTCGTTTCCATTCGCCACCAAACCATTCTTGAGAAAATCTCAAATCCTTACACCCGAAAATTAATCTTTTCTTTTCCCATGGAAAATAAACATGGATTTTATTTCCATCTTTTTCATCATTTTCTTTCTCAACAACAATCCCTTCCCACCACCCATCATTCCACCATGCATCCACAACACATCCAACATCAAAGTCAGCAAAAAAGTCAACCTTTTTCAAGAATCTTGATGGCCTAACCGTCATTCTTCCACTATATCTAATTCCCATTTCATCAAGAACCGCAACCCTAGATGTCAAAACCCATTCCTACATCATAAAAGACATAACTTTAGTAAAAAAGATTAGATATTTAAAAAAGATAACATAAGTTAAAATTTAAAAACACTTACCTCAAGGTTTAAAGATTCATCCACTGCGTCTTTTAAATCTTGATACCTCACTTTAATCTTATCTTTATGTTTCTTGATAATTAAAGCTTTAAACCAAACACCTTTAATCCCACTATCTTGAGATAAAACTTCTATTTCAGAACCAATTGTGTACTCATACTCTCTATCTACCAATCGCCTAAGTCTTTTTTTCGGTCTGACATTTGCCACGTCAGCATCACTATTTCTTGATATCAATTTATGTACGGGTTGATTCCAGTAGCCTTTGAGTTGAGTTATGTCAAACGGTTTAATAACTTCATCTTCAAACTGATTTTGGCATAAAAACAGGTCCATTTTGGGGCACACATCATCAATTTTGAGAAATTTTTCATAGTGTTGAGGACTGAGAATTGTTGCAAGTCCATCTATGCACTCGATGCTGAGATCTTGAATACAAAGTGAAAAGAAAATCTCTTTGTCATTATAAGTGTGAGGTAAATCAAGAACAACCTCATCTACTTTGTGAAACCATCGTACCACAGCCATTTTGGTTCTTCTAGAATCTTCATATAAGTCTTCCAAGTATGCAACAAGTCGTTTGTTTTCTTCAGCTAATACATACACAAAATCATGGACCTGTAAATAAATTAAACATGGACTGATTAAGATTTTGGGTTTCTTTAATTGTAAGTATCAAAAAAAAAGAAGAGTGCTTACTGAGATTTTAACACCACTTCGGGTGTAAGATTCATAGTGTTTCCTTTTTTTCTTGCAAGTCCAAAAAGAACCGACCCATAGAAACTCCTGAAAGAAAATACTACTTTGTAAGAAGAGTGCTAAAACTTGAATTATTTAATATATGCAATGGATGTAAGAATATTAACCTGTTTGTTTTGTAATTTGAACCTCGAGGTATCTTTTGCTCCAAGAAAACCATCTACATATTGGGGTGGATGAGAAAAAGAGCCGTCTAAAATGATTCAAGAAAACAAAACCATTAATATGGTACAAGAGAAAAATACAAACATGTGCAACAACAAAGATTGCAATGATAGGACTAAAAATGAAAAGGAAAAGCTTGTGAAAGATGTGATATTGATTGGGTTTAATTGGGTTTAGATCAATAGATGAAAGGCAAGCGTATGAGTCAACAGAAAAATTAAGTTGACCAAGAGAGAATATGAATAGATTTTAACCTAGTAGTAATCAGGGCTCAGGAATTCCGAGGCTCTCAACCAGCTCTTGGAATTTGATTTAATATTTCCTGCAGCCCAGATTATTGTCAGTTTTCCATGGAAAAAAACACAACATCGAGGCAGTAAATTTTGCCTAAAAAGAAAATTGTGAATTATTTGCTCCAAGTTGCAATTTTACACCATTTCACGGACCAAATTTGTTTAAAAGGTTCGATGGATAAGGAACAATCATCCTACTCAAAGAGAAAAGGGTTCCCAAATCCCAAAAAACACTAAAAATGAATTCTGCAAAAGGGGAGTCGAAGATTCCCATGAATAGCATAGGGTCCGGTAACGGTGTTTCGAAAAAAAAATGGAGTTGGGGAGAAAAGAATTACAAAACCCTAAGGCAACCAAATTCGATATGACAAAATTTCACCGAAAATATATATTGAAATAACGAAACCACCACATCAAACGCAGCATAGATCTAAATGGAATAGAGAAAATTTCAAACTTTTCACACCAGAAAAACAAGGAGAGAGAAATTTGAATTTTGAAGAAGTAAATGAGATGTATTTTTACATACCCGTAACAAGGGAGCTCAACCAATCAATAACCTGCCGCCGAGATCTGAGCTTGGAAGAAGTTTCAAAAGGTATATCCGACGACGGAAAGAGGGATTTGTCACGAATTGCGTATCGATAACGGAAGGAAGAAGAAGACATCTTCGTTTCATACCCTGGCTTCTTCTCTTTGCCGACAACTGCCAAATCCGAAGTCCCATCCCGCCGTTTCAAATAATACCGTACCTCTCTTCTTCCTCTCTGGTTTGTCGAAGAAACTTCTTCCCAGTTCACAAACACCGACACCGTCTTTCCCTCCGGAGCAGATTTCTCCATCTTAAATCTTCCGAACGAGCCCTGGTTTCAATATACACGCATACAAACTTCGAAATTTTGATATGGATTCAAAAACCTATCGTTTCCTTTTGGAATTGAATGAAATTGGGGGTTTTCCCTGCCCAAACTTTTTTATAGAATTCAAAAGCGGTAACGCCTAGAAGAGATCTGAAGGATTTAAAAGGGTGTATTTATATGCAAATAAATGGAGGGATTAGGGTTTCCATGTTATATTTTGAACAGATATACCTTGGGGGAGGTCAAATAGACAACTGGGGGCGCTCAGTCAACCCGTCTTTTTTCTCTACGTAGTAGATATAATTGCAATTTTAAAAGAGAAAAATCAAAAAATAAATTTAATATTTTTTTTTACTTGTGTCTTGTTAATGTTAATTGATGACAAATGTCTATTTAATAAAATTAATAAAATAAAATATTATCATTATTTAACATAGGTTAGAAGAATAAGGATGATTAGCAAGAAAAAAAAGGATATCTAGTTTTTCAAATCAAAAAGAGTTACAAAAATTCAAATAGCATGGTAAATAACTTTTTTTTCTTCCCTCTTATATCTTAAGGTAATTTTTGGCATGTAGTACTAGATGGAACAAAACTAACCAAATCATTTTAAAGTTGCGTTTGACATGAACAGAGTTGTAACAATAACCAGGTAATAAGATTAACTGATTAAATTTTAGTCTTATCCAAAAAAATGTAACAGAAAATCAAATAACAAAAGCCTCTTACCCGGCTCTTATCTATAATCATCGCTACCCACACTCCAACTCACACCCAACCTACACATACCCTCGCACCCTCCCTCATCCCCAGTCCCCAACCCAACCCCAGTCCCTACACAGAGCCCCCCACCTAGACGTATACCCACCTCAACCTTACAGCCCTACCCCCACCCCCACCTTTATCCACACATATAACCATATCCCCTACCCTTACTCCCACTCCCAACCCCACCACACATACACACTTGCAATGTTGTTTATTTATAATTATAGTATGGTAACAATATATAATAAATAATTTACAAATGGAGAATAACATAGTAATTTTCACGAATTTTTGTGTCTTGTCCTAGTACGACCAAACACTACAGATAATAACTAGTTTAGTCTCGTTCTATTCAATCCATTCATATAGATATACCAAACGCTACCTAAATGAACCCCCTATATGTCACACACACATATACTATCATATGGGGTTCATTTAAGATTATCCTTCAAATATATGTAGCTAGGTTTAGACACGACCTTCAAAAAGTAATTTATATATTTTACTCATCATTGTCTTAATCTTATAAAAAATACATTGTTATTATATGTAAAGAATTTAAATACGTTATTATTACCGATAAAAAATATGTTTCCATTATTGGTAAGGAAAATAAAATACATTACTATTATGGATTAAAAATAAAATAGAAAGTTGGGCCTTTGGAGTTTAAATATGTACATTATATCCATGTTTAAAACAATTCCATGTAATTTAATATTTTTTTAAAATGATGCCCAAAATGACATACCACTGCAACTTCTAACTCGCCCCCAAGTCCCCAAGTGCAGGTCATTCGATGGCAACAACTATATGTTATTTGCATCTATGTTTACAAAATAATATAAGATAAAATGGACATTTGGTTAAGTTTAAAAACAATTAACCAAATAAATTCATGAGAATAAATAACTTTTTACAAGTCGAATGAATGGTTAGTTGTAAAAAACATGTTTGAATTATGATATATATTATAAACTAATAAAAACATACACGCATGCTGAAGTTTTTGAAATACAATGATGTCAAATTTACCATACTGTAATTGACTAGAATGTTACTTTAGCACTTTCATCCATTGTTGGTAACCTAAGAAGGACTCGAGTTCTGAATAACTTTTTGAGTTAATTGTTTTATATGGTTTTACATTATGTATAGTTGTGTGAACATCTATACACTTTTTGATGTACTTGTAACTATGGAGAATTGTTGAGCATGATGTTATATTTAAATTAGTTAAGCATTTTACCTTTGTTTCTTAGATTGATTGTAATGTCTTTGTATCTATTTTTTTATAAATTATTGTATTGTCTAACCCCCGATAATGTTTATTAGGCTCCTCAAGTATGGCTTTTTTTGATGTACTTGTAACTATGGAGAATTGTTGAGCATGATGTTATGTTTAAATTAGTTAAGCATTTTACCTTTGTTTCTTATATTAATTGTGATGTCTTTGTGTGTGTGTGTGTGTATATATATATATATATATATATATATATATATATATATATATATATATATATATATATATGACAACTTATTGTATTGTTAAAAGATTTGATGTTTTGGGACACTTCCAAATAACATATAATCAAACTATTTCAAACTACATGACGACATTTCTTTAAGTGTATATATATATATATATATATATACTAGTTGTAAAACCCGTGTATTACACGGGATGGTACAAAAAAATTATTAATTAAGAATATCTAAACATTAATAATTTTACATAAGAAATTTGTTTATGTATCTTGACATCTTGCTTTTGATTTTTACTATTACGACTTTGTATATTTTGATAAATATAATTTATTATGAGAATGTTACCGGTACGAAAATCAAATTCACTATAATGATGGGAATCGTTTTTCAAAATATTATGACGTTAATTTTCTTTCTATTGTCTCCCAAATCATTCTACACATTAAAAAATAATATGATATTAAAAAACAATTAATTTTGAAATTGAATGATAACAATTAATTTTGAAATTTAATGACAATTAAACCGATCATTAAGGAGTTAGAAACGTTTCAAACAAATTAGTTTTTTTTTAAATTTAAAATTATGAGAAAATGACATGTGGCAAAATGAATGTGGTGATGACATGTGGCTTTGAGTTACTTATTTATTAGGATAGGATATATATATATATATATATATATATATATATATATATATATATATATATATATATATATATATATATATATATCATTATTAATTGAAGAACAAAACATATGATCCTACTTTTTATTGTTAGTATGGATTAGGTTACACAAATTTAGTTTACATAGTTAATTTGTCTGCTAAGTTCATATTATTTTTTTGTTAAGAGATTTTTTTTGTCATTCATGTTTAATAATTTTGTCTTATTTTTGTATTTATTTGTTAATAGAAATTTATAAATTCACGAACTATGTTTTTGTTTTTGTTTCATGTATTCATCCTCCCCACTCTACGATATAGCATTTGTATAGGAACAACAAATCAACCTTGCTTAAAGGGTGAATCTGCCTCCACCTTATCTTATATATGGAAACTATGCTTTTGATAGCACATTGTACAAAAGAACTTATGGGGCGTCTGATTTATGGTTAATTTTTTTTGGAATGAATGAAATCTGTCAAAAATATTAGAATATGAAGGAATTAGAACTAATGATGTGTTTTGTTGACATGGAATACAATCTATTTTTTGCTTGGTTTAGATATTTTGTCAAATGAATTGGAAAGTAAAATTGCATAATTTGGCCAAAATATTTTTTATTTAATATTTTGTAACTTATGATTATTTTTAGTAAAAATGATAAAACTTTCATTTAATTAAGCATTTTATTAATTAAACTTTTACCCGCTCAAACATGTATGTGTGTAAGTAGGTATGTGTATGCACATATATGAGTCTAGGCATGTGTGTGGGCTTGAGCGCTAATGTATATGTGTGTGTGTGCGGGGGGGGGGGGGGGGTGTATGAGTGTGGATGTGAGTATGGGTGGAGGTATGGTAGGGTGTGTATATGTATGAGTGGATTGGGGGTATGGGTAGGTGGGTATACATGGGGGTGGGGGCGAGTTGGGATGGTGGGGGTGTATAGAGGGAGGAATGATGGGGTGGGTGGGATAGATGTGAGTTAGGGTGGTGTGGGTGTGTGAAGGGATGAAGGATGAGGTGAAGGTGTGATATGTAGGGTTAGGGGTGGGGTTGTGTGTGACGAGTGAGGTAGTATGGATGTATATGAAGTTGGGGGTAGGGGTATATTGGGCTAAGTAGGGTTGGGGTGTAAGTGTGTTGGTGAGGGTGAGGGTGAGGGTAAGGGTTCTAGGTATGGATGTGTGTGGGGGTGTAGGTGTGAGGATATGGTGAGTATAGGTAGGGGTAGAGGGTGTGGTTGTGGGTATGTGGGAATAGAGGTGTATGTGGGTGGGTGGGGTGGGATAGGAATAGGTGGGTGCTTAGGTGCGGGTTGTAAAAGAGATGATGATAATCTATTTTGATTTGATGAATCATTGCTAAAATAAATAAAAATAGGAGAGTAGTTTGTATTTTTAATAAAATATAAGAAATTGAATTTATAATTTTTTCTTTTAGAACACAGAATTTTGTCAACAAAACATAATTTTTACTGTAATTAAATTCCTCTATATTTTATAGAATTTTTAAACCAAACACGCCCATAAATTACATTGTTGGTTTAATAAATAAACAAATTATATATTGATATATAACCTTTTCATCCAACATTTCATAAAGGTTTAGGTTTGTTTATAAGCCTAATAACTTGTTAAATTGGCAATTATCGGAAAAGATTATAATATATATATGTTCTTCAATTAGTTTGTTAAATTTCATTTTAATAATGATCGAATTAGTTAGCTAATTCCATACATTTAGAATATGAAATATCATATTATATTTTATTAATAGTTAATCAAGATTCGAGGTTTTCCTGATAAGTTACAATCATGAATATTTAAGTAACAAAAACAAAACCTTACAAAAACACGTCACATCATTTAACTTATTTAATTATTGTTTAGAGTTATTAAAGATCAAATGCGTTTATGTATGGAAGATATTTTGTTAAACCATCTTAACTCCTATTTTATAAATAGATTGATTTTTTTATTTATAGATTGGAAAAATAAAGTGACGTTTTCAGATTCAACTTCGTTTTCCGTTTTACAAATAGAGTTATGAAATAAGATTACCTCAAATTTGAAGTAATAATATTCGTTTATACTTTAAATAAAATATAAGTTTCACTTATTATATTTGGACTTTCAAATTTGATTCTGTATATATAGTTTATTTAATTTAATTTCTCTTAATTATTAAGTTTAAATGTATATGTTATATTTTCTTCAAATATATGTATAATATTTTTATAAATAATTGTGTACATTTATTATAATGAGTTATGACTGAAGTTAGTTGTTTGATAAAATATTTGTGTTATTACTATCACAATTAATTTGAATTGTTTTCGTATAGATTATCTGTTGGTAAAATCTATTTAATAATATAACTTTTAAAATTATTAAAACAAAGAGATTTTAGAAAAATATCATAAAATTATTGTAAATTAAAGAGTTATTTATTAAAATCTAAAAAAATTGAAAAAAAATGAATATACTTGAAATACCTTTTTAGTAAAAAAAATAAAGGGGAAAATAAAGTGAGGTAGGCAATAAATCACTAGTAACTATACTTTTTACTAAAAAAATAGAGTAAAAACTAGATTTGGTTAGTTACTTAGTTATAGGTTTTTTTAGAATGAAAAATAGAATTAATAATGATTTATCCCCCAACATACTTTGTTTTTCATTTTATTTTGGAATAAAATTTTAAGTAAATACTTTTTTCCAACTTTTTTAGATTTCATATGAATACCTATTCAATTTATAGTATTTTAAATATTTATATCTAAAATGTATTTGTTATAATATCTTTAAATTTTATATTATTATATAAAACTAACCAAACAAATAAGTTGTATAAGTATAGATAAAAGTGATTGTGATATTTAAAATATAACAATATAATTAAATAAACTCAAAATATATGAACACAAAATTTAAACTTGAATGGCCAAATATGACTAACAACTCTATACTCCGTTTATAATGCAAATGAATAATGTTACATTAGATTTTGAGTAATATTATTTATAATTTTTATTTATATACTGAAAAATAGAGTTGAATTTGTTAGCATTTACTCTATTTTTTTATCCATAAATAAAGTTATCATATTAACAAAGTGGGGTTTGGGTTGAAGATCATATGGTTTTTTGGTATTTCACGTTAATAATTTTGGGGTAGTTATCCAGACCGCCTAATAATATAACTGTATTATTGATGAATATATTCATTAATGAACACTTGCATAAATTTTTTTCTCTAGGTTGTACAATATGTAAATTCTTTGATTCGAAGGATTGATACTTGAACAGGATAGATTATATTCATTTATGAACACATGTTCATAAATTAATGTATACTCATCTAATGCACTCGTTCCTTTTTGTCATGTTCTTTTTGCTGGTCTCATATTCATACTTGTCGATGTGTCTGGTTCTTTTATAATATGTTTATTGATGAATAATGTTAAATTACCGATACACTATAAATATATGAACCAAATCACATCGAGTTATTCTATTTTTTAGAAGTATCAAAATCTTTTGAGCTTGTTGATCTAATTTCTGAAAATCGATTTGAAATCATTTGGATTGATCTTCATACACAATCACGTAACGGTAATGCTTCTCCTATATTTTTGTGATTTGATTTAATTGGACCATCATACTCTTTTTCCCTCAATCTAATCTCATGATCATAAAAGTGGTTATGTGATCATCCGATATTATTTGGTTTTACCAAAAGTTCGATCTAACCACCAATTTTTAAAATATTTGGAAAAAACCACCAATTTTTTGTAAAAAGCTTCATTGAAGACATTATTACCAGTTTTTTCGGTTAATAATGGTTGAACTAAATTTTTTTTTAAAAATTTGATGGTTTATTAAAAGAAATGAAAAATTGATAATATAACAAACCACCGGAGCTAAACTACCAAGCCAATTTACTGAAATCGTTTACCCAAAATTGAAACTTAACCCGAATAACTCGACCCCAAAAAAACAGATTTAAGTTTCCGGTTTAAACAAGATGCCTTTAAAAAGAAATTGCGAAAGCGTAAAGTCAAAAGAAACGATGATAACACGACAAACAAGAACAGCTGGCCGGCTCCACAGCCGTATTCCGTCGGTCAAATAAGGCTATTATAATATCCAGCCGCCTTCAATGTCTTACCCTACCTCTCTTGATGTGCCCTCACGTTGCTCTTGGAATTTTGTACCAAAATCAAATTTTACGTTTGTTGCAACAACTTTGTAATATGTTAATTATAATTGATAAATAATTGGAAGCTATATCATTGAATACTTGTTTTTTTTAAGAGTAATTGTATTCATTTCTATTTTTTATTTTTTTTCATATTCTTATTTATTTGAAATTATGACAAATGTTATATTTAATAAAACTAATAATAATTTAATACATAGGTCATAATTTCACATGTGTAGAAATATGGGTAGGAATAAAAGATAGGAACAAAAACAATTTTTTTTTAATTATGTAGCACATTATTACAATATTATAAAATCTATTATAAAAATAAAATTATGTTTTATTAATGAAAACATTTTATTCTAAAAAAAAATGAGAAAAATCTGTTTAATTATAACAATAGAGTTAAGTTGTATCTCTATATACCATATGTAACAAGAAAACATAAAAATAAGCTACTATAACAAACAAATCAAGTAAAATATGTTGCTATTTTTTACATTTAATCGTTAATAATATACTAAGATAACATATTGGTCCAAATATAATCGAATTGTAACTATACAAGCAAGGTATCATTGCAAATATTGAGATAACTAGGGATCAAATTTTAACGTTTTCTGCGAGAAGAAAAGGGGCTTTTTGCCGGTGAAGGCACCCAAGTTGGAGATTATTAAATGTTTACAAGAAAAAAAAAGGAAGGAATTTTAGACTGTGTATATAATATTATAATCTAATCAGGCCCCACTTTAATCATCATCATACAAAACAAAATCACCAATCTAACTCTATGTTCCTAGAAATATAAAGATTATCGATGTATTTTATAACTTCATGCGACGCTTTTATGTACCTCCTCATTTCTTTCTCCACCGTATTTTCTGCAACAATACAAGATAATATTATTTGTCGATAATCCTTTTAATAAATTGAAAAAGAATTTAAAAAAAAAATTGTAGAATTACCAGTTTCATTTAGATTTAACAAGAGTTGTTCCCTTGTTGGGAGAGTACACATTCCAGCAGAAACAGCTGCCCTAACTGCCCACGTGTGATATGGTGCACACACTTGTTGATACGCTTGTGTGGCCGCTTTTTTAAGTGAATGGTTCCTGAAAGGTGACAAAAAATTATTTTATATGTTAATATGTGGTGTATTTTTAAGATGATTGTAATTTATTATTTTATTGGGAGAAAAAGATAACGTACTCGTCTGACAGGAAATTTTGAAACAATTCTTTGATGAGATCTAAACCCTGGCGAACTCTGCGAAGATTACGGGTATGGCTGCCAGGTGATTTGACTGTCTTATTTCTGAAGTCAAAGTCAACTACACTCCTTAATGTGGTGAACTGCTTTGATGCATCCAGAAGATCGCGTACCTGAAAAGTGAAAACCATCCTTCATAAACTTAATTTTTCCTTTTTAAAAACAAAGATATATGAAGCACTTTTCTATATAGACCAATAAAGTATACTAGATATGATATGAAACAAGACATAGTCTATGTCACTATAATCATTTGTCATATAGTGACTTTTTTCTCTGGAGGCCTGTGTTTTTTTTTTCTTTACGGTTTTATAGTTTTCCATGTATATTATTGTGTTTAATTATTTCTATTATTCTTATTAGACGGTTTTATAGTTTTCCATGTATACTCTTCGATTTGATTTTGGAGGAGATGTCTCATGAGGTTTATGGAGAGTTGGATGATGGATACATGATGAAATATCTTTTGTGCAATTTCAACAAGGAAGGAAACGATGAAGGAGTAAAAAGTATGTATTTGGGAACAAGTACTCTACCAAAAAAAGAGTTTCAAGTACTTAGTGACCATGTTTTAGTAAAAAAGTAAGGATCTTATATGATATTCGGACGTTATAAGAGTTCAAAAGTTAGTTAAATGACATGGATGGAAAAGGGTTTTGCAATCATATTGAATCTGGGTCCGATGTAATTAGGTATTAGTGATCAAGTGTTTTTTAAATAGTATTCTAATTTACTGTTAAGATTATCCAATAATTTTCTTTATGTAACAGAATAAGAAGATAAAGATCTTATGGTCCACGTGTTTATATACCATCCTTTTTTACATCATGAAAATGGCTCTTCGTCATGGTATCCAAATAACATTTTGTGATTTAACTAAACAAAATAGCCTCAAAATTAGTTTATAGAAACGCTATAAGGCTATATCCGAATAATTACACCAATCATCTATACAATTATATCATAAAATTGGGGATAGGGTTAAAGATTCATCAAAAACAATTTAAAAAAAACAAACCTTGGATGTGTATTCCATCTCTGCGAATCTGAAAGCAATGCCAAGACAACCAAAAAGCACAGATACCAACGTACAAGCCTCACAAAACGGCTTCAAACGCAAATCAACCGAACCCTCACTTTTGTTACCCTTTTTAATCAAATCCGCAATTTCCTCAAACGCCTTTGCGATCGAAGCAAGAGGGGTTCCTTTAGCGTCTTTGTCATCATCATCGGCATTATTCATCTTCCGGATCCTAACACTTCACAAATTAACATAAACAATAAGAATACACTCCCCGATCATCTAAAACCTAAAAAAACAAGAAACAAAAATTGGTAAATTTTGAAAAAAAAGAAAGAAATAGAAAGTGAAATTAAGGAAGCGCATACTTCTCTCGGCCCTTGTTAGAGGTGAAGTATGTAAGGAGAGCCATTGATTTTGTGTCTGAATCTCTACAGTTGCGGCATGCCCTAAAAAACCGGCGATTTTGTGTTTTTGAGATTTGGACGGACGAAGGTGGTTTTCTTTCGCGCCTTCACGGAATATGTAAGTTTGCGTATGTATAACTCAACTATAATTCCCAACGCCCAACGGTTGAACCTTCTACTTTATCATAAATGATGCAATGGTCCCTTAAAAGAAATTGACATATTCTTTCATCAACTTTTTCATTTAAATCTACATATTTAAAAGTTAAAACCAAAACAGTTAACTAACCAAAACAGTTAAAACCAGATATTTTCTAAAATACTTGATTAATTTTGTGAAATTTATAAGAATTTTCTGGCCAAAATATAAAAACCAAATAATGAGTATTTTATTAAGTAAAGAAACTTAATAATACAAAAAATGAAATAGGTTTACTATGTTGTAGGACTTTTAATGTTGGCTGATATAGAAAACACATAAGAGGAAGATTATGGATGTTGCAAAATGAGGATGTTCTAGTTTGCAGCAAAGATTATGTTGGGCATGATACTGAATGTGGTAATTAGAAATACGTATGGAGTTGCCTCAATCACACATAAAATGAAGAAAGGAAAATTGAACTAGTTCAGACATGTCTAGATAAGACACCCATCACTTGTGGTAAGAAGGGTGTACAATTGTTACGGTCAATGGTGCAATGAAGGAAGTGATGAGATAGTTTGAGTTAGAAATGAAAGAGTTGACACTCTTCGTAGGCATGATCACATAAGAGGAAATGCTAGACATAAAATCAAGGCATTAGAGTAGTTTATATCTTAGTTATCAACTATTATCTCTATCTACATGTTAGTATATGTCTACATGATGTTGATTTCTTTTAGTTCTATTTCTAGCATTGTTTTTAAAACTATATTATCCTATTTCTATCATATTTGGTGCAAACTTGTTATTGCTGAAAGTATTCTATGAAGTAATGCAATCTCTTTATCTTTGGATGGATGTATGAATCTAAAAAATAGTAAACTGCACTATCTGAGCCACCGACTTCAACTCACTTCAATGCCCATGTGGGAGGTTAATCGGAAAACACTAACGATATTTTGGGCGTGCCAAAGTTTGAACTTGGACATCTTGTCTAAAATTTCGTACCCTAACCACCAGGCTTCCATCGTGGGGGTATAATTAAAATATGCTCTTGACAAGAATCGAACTTCTATCTCTTAATTAAAAGAGGGATGTCTTTACCGCTATGCTGGTACCAACGACATATGATTTTATACATCTAACTTCCCACATTGACAACGTCTTTGTGTGAATTGGATATAATTGGTGTTCTTACGAAACATTTTGATGTTTTTTCCGGGTTTATAATTTTATAACAAGTGGTATCTGAACGTTGACGATCCAAGGCCCACTTCAAGATCGACTTAAAAATAAACACTAACAAGTTCTATTTTATTGACCTATCTTCACCCTTTCAGTTATCATTCTTTGTAGATCGATTTTTCCCAGTATCATGTTTGCTACACAAATCAATTTTTCCCGGGCCTATTTACCAGCCAACAAATCGATTTCTTTAAGGCCGAATATCAGCCCATTTACCAACCTTATTAATCAATTTCGTTGGCCTACTTTACCAGCCTTATTAATTGGTCTCCCTATCCCTTGCCCATATTAAATTTATTGTACTTTCGTTTTCGTCGTTTTTTCCCAGGCCACTTTGTTGGTTTTCTTTTTTCTTTAAGGCCGAATTCTAGCCACTTTCTTGGTTTTCTTTTTGAGCCTGTTAATCAATTCATTTTTGTGGGTCTAATTACATAAATCGTTCTTTCTTTTTTCTTTTTTTTTTCATTCTACAAAATCAATTTTCTTGAATTTTTTTGGCCACTTGAATCAGGTTCCAATTTTTTTACAAATTGATTTTTTTCTCGATTCTTATAATTCGATTTTCAAACTTTTATAAATTGATTTTTTTCTCAGACCCTTATAAATCAATTTTCAGCTCTTATAGATAGATTTTTCTTAGCCTTTTTATAGGCTATTTACAATCGTTTGTTATAGCTATCGTCAAATATGAAATTCCGCATTCGAATCGTGGCACACGTTCCCTCTGGCAAGTGAAGATTAGCCATTTTTTTGCTCAAGTTGATTATGATGATAAGTTTGATTCTTTTGGAGGAGAGAAATGTTTGAAATCAATTACAATCTATCAAATTTTATTGTGGATTGAAATCTTTTGGAGTTTCATGTCATTATCTTTTTTTGTTGCTTACATTTAGAGGCTTTCAACTTTGAAAGTGTTGGGATCCCGAGATCCCATTACTAATTTATTGAAAAAAATGAATTAGGTTTTGTCTTGTTTCCACATTTGATATTGTATGATATTTTAGCCATTAGACAATTTTTAGTTTAAAGACATTTATATCATACAACATTCAGTTAGATCTTTTTACTTTTTTAATATCTCATCTGTAATTTGGATAGAGCCTTAATTGAGCAAAGTATCAAATTAATTTGCGAGGGCATTCAGGAGCATGCTATAGGCTATGTTATATAACCATTTCAGCACATGCAGTTTGACATCGTTACAATTTTTTATGCATTTATAATACTTTAAAGGTATTTTTGAGATAGTTGCGTTGAGTTAATTGGCTTGTATCCAGTGGTGTTTGGATTATTTGATCTATCACCATTTTCTGTCAATGTTGTTCGAGAGAGTTTAGTCCATAGAGAATTGTTGACGCTACTTATTTTTTGACTTATGTCTTTTAAACTTTGAAGGTTCTTTTACTGAATATCAGTTCGCCTCAGTGGAGAGTTTGTTGAAGATGTTTCATAACCCTTTATCATTTAATGTGAAATTTGAAAATACCATTGATTATGTGATTATTAGATAGTTATTAGGACTCTTAATTTACAATGAATGTTTCTTTTATTGTAGGGGTTTTTGAGTATGATTATGAATCTTTTAAGATTATTATATAAAGCCTTTTATATCGTTTATGATCATTCATTTCGTTTACAATTTCTTTCTCTCATATTTCCTTAAAGATTTACCAATCATGTAACATTGTAACAAAAGTGTTGTCCATTTTTAGGTTTTCCACTTTATACAACGGTGTTTAATTGTTCTTAGTGTTGATTTCTTGTGTTTCAAGCATCATTATATTTATTGTCGGTCCTTGTGTGGTTGCTTTTTTGCGTTGATATTTTATAACAACAAACTTATTTTTGTTGAAAGTATTGTATGAAGTTATGCGGTCTTTCTATCATTGGATGGAGGTATGCTTTTCTATATATAGCTTCCCGCTTACCGTACGTCTATGTAGGTGCTGAGAAGTATGTCATCCATCGCATGATTAAGTTTCTAGCTTTTAATGTGCCCGATATAGAAAATACATAAGAGGAAGAATGCGGAAGTTGATAAATGGAGATGTTCTAGCTTGCGCGGAAATGTTGGACATGATATTGAATGTGTAATTAGAAATATGTATGGAGTTGCTCGATCACAAATAAAGTGAATAAAGGAAAATTGAACTAGTTTAGACATGTCCAAAGAAGGCAACCGTCAGTTTGTTGTAAGAAGGGTGTACAATTGTTACGAACTCTAGTGCAAGGAAGGAAGTGATGAGATAGTTTGAATTAGAAATCAAGGAGTTGGCACGCTTTGTAGGCATGACCTCGTATAGGAGGGAGTGACAGACATAAAATCAAGGTATTAGAGTAGTTTATATCTTAGTTTCTATTATCTCTATACAGTATGTACATGTTACTATTGTCTACATGATGTTGATTTCTTTTAGTTCTATTTCTAGCATTGTTTTTAAAAGTATATTATTCTCTTTATATCATGTTTGGTGCAAATTTCTTATTGCTGAAAGTATTCTATGAAGTAATGCAGTCTCTTTATCTTTGGATGAATGTATGATTTCTAAAAAAAATAGTTTACTAATTTGTTATGTGATAATAAATTAATTAGAAACATGTTTGGAATTAATCAGAATTGATTTGGAATTAATTTGAGATTAATTAGAAGAGCAGGCGATAGGTTGTAATTGTTCAATAGTTGAACAATGGACGAAATGACACGCATGATGCAGGCAAGGTGCACGCGCGACGTACGCCGCGTCTGGCCGGAAAAAGGGTTAGGGTTAGGGTTCATCCTTTATCACCCTTGCAGCTATAAATACGCATCCCCTGTCTCATTATTCTCTACCCCATTCCTGTAGACAGTTCTCTGGAATTTCTCTTCTCTCTCAAGCAGAATCTATAATCCTTCTCTAAGGTTTTATAGCGAGCTTTTCTTAATAAGTAATTAAGATAAATAAATTACCTTTGCTTGGACTTTTGGGTGTGAACCATCATAGGCACGACATTTGTGGTGCTAGCTTCTGAGAGATTGACAACATAAGGAACAATTGTTATTTGCTATAATAACAATAAAGTATGTAATTCTGAAACCCTCTTTAGTAATTTTGATTATACATAGGGTTTCCTATAGATGTTCTTATTTATATGTTCAATAGAGAAAACATAGATCCTTATAGGTTGCATGCGAACTTAAGAGTTAGGTTTTATTGTTTGTATGCCTATTCCCTATCATATCATTTGTTTGTTCCAGGATTATGATACCGTGAGGTATTTTAGCTGTTAGACAATTTTGGTCGAAAAACATGTATGTCAGACAACATTTGCTTTAAACTTTTTAATTATTTCATATCTCATGTTTAATTTAGATATAACATTAATTGAGCAAGCTACTAGTTTAATTAGGGAGGGCATTCATGAGCATGGTATATGTTATGTTATGAAGAGCAATTCAACAGGAGCGGTTGGACATCATTTCTACTTTTTGATGCATTTATAATACTTTAAAAGTATTTTTTTTGAGATAGTTGTGTTGAGTTAGAAGGGTAATATTTAGAGGCTTTGGATTATTTGATCACCCACGACTTTTTGTCATTGTCGTTCTAGAGAGTTTAGTACATACAAACTTTTGACATTACTTATTTCTAACTTATTGTAACACCGTAATAATTTTTTAAAACAAACTAAATAATAACTCATTTAATCTAAAACTTTCATAACACTTTAAATAAAATTCCATCATAGTATTTGGTGTTACTCAAACATAAAGTTCTACATAACAAAAGCAGAAGACTTTAAGGTAAATAAAAATACAGTCTGAATAACTAGAGCACAGAGCGGTCAAGTCGAGTTCTTTCCTTTGTCTAACTTTGAAAAAATATTAAATATCAACGGGTAAGCGAAATGATTATTGAGCACACATATCTACACATAAAATTATCTAAACATGTAGCATGTAACAAACAAGGTTCCCTACTAAGAGGCTAATACCGTTTCCCATGTAGGCTTATGTTTACATACCTCACAAAGAGTCTGGCATACATACCTCATGAAGAATCTTACATACATACCTCACGAAGAGTCTCATAAACATACCTCATGAAGAGTCTGGGGTAATACTAACCATAATCCCCTTGACCCTTTCAGGTACAACGTGATGTGCCCACGAAGAGCTTGGATAATCATAACATAACATACATACTTACAAGCACAGACACACGTAAACACATAATATCATGTATAGACAATGTAACTCACATGATACTAAATGTCTGAATAATTACACAAGTAAAGACTACTAGGAACTCTCACTGATCACCTATAATTATAAACAATTACCACTACTTAGATTGTGATATCATTCGTTATTAATAATAGTTATATGTATTATACTTTAATCTTCTTTTCTGGTACTTATAAGACTTTTACATTTTTGTGAGTTAAGTTCTACATAGGCCATTAAGACCAAAGGTTTTTAATGTTATAAGGTCTATTTTAGACTATTTTAAGATTTACTCTAAGGTTCTAGTGCATAGAGGTTGTTAAATCCCATGTTTACAAAACTTTCATTGTAAGTCCATTTAGACCACTGTATGCTATTCTCTGTTCTGATCATAATTTCTGAACAGTAAGACCAATTTTACTTGAACATTTATTTGCTAATATACCCATTAAGTTCTTAATGTATTACAATCATGATTATTGGTGTTAAAACACACATTGAACCCATATTGAATGATTAAGACTTGATCTTGAACTTAATAATTAAGAACTTGCAACTAGCTCACATAAAACTTTTGAGACAACATCATCTTTATTACCCTCATTAAAGGCATGCTCAAAACTTAGGATCACATCATCTAGATTTTCTTCATCTTGACTCACAACCCCATTTACATCTCAGCTTCATTCAAAGTTTCAATCTTATCTTCATTAACAATTCAACTGAACAAACCCACTAACAAAGTCATTAAGTTAATAAGGTCATTAATATTTTCACTAACAAAGTCATTAATATCTTGAATCATAAATACTCATTAACAATTTCACTAACCAATTCATCACCATTTTGACTAACATATGCACTCCTAATATTACCTTTACCAACAACTTGACCCTCCACAACTTTTTCACTTAATGACCTACCAACTGTTGCACCACCAATTTTCACAACAATCTTTCATTTTTTTTTTGCAAAATTTGAGAAGTAAATGGTCCGTATGGATTTTTCCTTTTTGGCAAGTTTTCAGAAGTAGATGGTTGATTTTGATTTCTCCTTGTTGGCATATTTTGAGAAGTAGACGAGTCATTTGCATTTTCCTTGGTTTTCTAATTTTATTTGCATGTATTTGTGGTATAAGCATACTCTTATTTTTTCATCCATTCTTATTGTTGCAAGCAATTCCTATAACTAACTATACTTGTAATGTTAAAGTTTGTTGAATATATTTTTTTGTCATTCTCATTAAGATATCTCTTTCTTTTGGGAGTAGGTATGCCATGCATTCTTATAGTAAGTGGTGGCAGTGGTTTGATGTATTCAGTTGCTGTCATATATTGCTACTATTGACAATAGCTCAATGTTTGTCATGTAAAACTCTAAAAACTTGGATTTTAGAAACCAATCACTACCAAATTGTCTGGGGTTAAGTGTATGTAGTTTATGACAAAAATTTCATGAATACAAGGAATTTCACTCAAATTTTATAGTCTGTAGGTGCAATATTCCATCCAAGTCAACTTTGTAGCTAGCAAGTCCTTATAAACCTCATCGAGTTTCAAAGACATTACCTAGACTATTGATTACTTACCAACACCTACAATCATTTACACTACATATTAATATAACTATGAAACGATAATTACTAAAAACAATAAGAGATGAGTAGCATAGCTCATATTCTTGTCAAACACTCTCATCTTCTTCAATATAGTTGAACAAACATTTGAATTCTACTTTTTACTATTTTTAGACATACGGGAAAACCTATCCATTACATAGATACATATTTCTTCAAGCACTATCAATAATGTTTTTCTCCTAACATCCAAAACGAGTGAATTAAAGCATTTAGATGCTTTATTCTCAACAGTTATGCATAACTTGCACAAAAAGATTCTGCACCAGCGCTTAGGATATTTGGACATCAGATATTCATAAGGACTTGAGCTTAACTTCCTTATAAATTCTATATGTCGTTTGTAATCACTTTCTATAATACTCATGATAACTGCCCAAAACAATTTCTTGAACTCCAAATTAGAGTGGGACTTCCTAAAATTGGCATAAATGTGTTATGCATATTGCCTATGCTCAATATATGGAATAATATATTTTATTGCTTACAGTAGGTCCTAACATAACTATATAAAATATGGTTAATATTTGAAAATATAAAGCTTTACTTTGTGCTGGTTTGATATAACAACTATACCCCTTCCACTATTTAGGCTAAGGTTATCATTTAAGAGCTCTAAGACTAGGTTTAGTTTAGCTTATTTTCAATCAACTACTCCATATGGTATTGTGTATACTTGGTTTATATAAGTCTCTCCCTATGGTTGTCAATAATTACACCTACCTGGGTTCATCCATAACTCAAAGCAGCTATCTAAACCAATGGCCCTTCTGCAGCCTTTGTTTCATCCATCACCCAAAGCTTTGAAATAGACATAAAATCTTTGGAAATAACCACATGGGTTCATTATTACACCTACCTTACATGTTGACCACGAGCAGACTTTGACCTAAGAATCGCATGACGATAATCCCAAACTTTTGCATAATGATCTGTTTGTTGGGATTTTTATAGATTAACACAATTCAATCAAGCAACAGAAGATAAAATAGATTAAATCCCAAAACTGAGTTGATTATTAAGCAAGATCATATCATGTTCATAATCAGGATCATAAGTTTATAACAATTGCATCAACAACAAGATGAATATGATTCATTCATTTGTTGGATGTTATGGATTCAAAGTAGAATCCCTCTAATGATTCACACTCAATATCACCAGAAGAACAAGCAGACAAAAATTCTTTAGGCTTGAAGAGAAATCGATCCAGAGAACCCTTAAAGGGTTATTGAAATCGACACAGAGGGAGGGGAGGAGGATTTTGGGAGGTAGCGGCTCCTTTGGAGCTTTGGGATGCCTTAGGGTTGAACCCCAAGGTCTTTATTTATAGTGCATGGGCTCCTAGGGTTTCAAACTTAGGAGCCTTTTGGTGGCCGCGCCCCTAGACTTGTTTCTATTAATTAATTACAATACAATCCTTAATTAATTTCTATAAATAAATAAATAAATTAATTATTGATCCAGTTTCTGATTAATTAATTTCTCAATAAATTAATAAACTGATAATTCCTATATTATTTCTGCTACTTATTGTTTTTACTAGGCCGTGAGGGCAACCCAAATAGGACCATGCTATTATCAGAAATATCACCACAGTTGATGACCTTGGACATATATCCAACACCGTTAACTTATCTTCAATTAATTCATTGGCAATTTTTTTTGACTCTCTGACATTGCCCAATTGACATGTCACAGTTGAATTTTGCTTAATGTCAACAATCGTCTCTCACAGTTTTACCTTGGGTTTGTTGGGAAATTCATTCATGTGATGTCTACCAATCCAAGACGGTGTAAGAAGTGACCTAAATTTGAAATTTCTAGTACACTTTTGATTTTCAACCATACCTTTAATTAAAATGATATCTCTCCCTCCCTCTCTACATCCAAGTGGCAGAGAGTAAAAAAGGGTATACGATTAGTCCTTTCCTTTTCCCACATCTAGATTCTAGTATTGTCTCTCAAAATATATTTGTTAACCGTTAGGCACACCCGAGTTTGTTAAGGAGAACTTTAATTGTGTAGGGGACTCTAACATGTCACCAACCATGTGTTTCATCTTGTTCCATTTGTTTATAGGATCAGGAACTTGATATTTAAAAGTCTCTTCTTGGATACCATATTCACTTAGGAAATCAGTATGATTATATCTTTGTGTTGTATTATCATCACCCACATTTGAAGAGTGTATCATGACAGTTGTCATCATTCAATAAAATGTTTAAAAACATATCCTTACACTAGTTAAGATTAGTAAATAACTCTTATTTAGATGAGTGATCCATGTATATGACATGTGCCTCCATGTCTAATTAATTTATCTCATCAAAAGGTACATTTAACCTAGAAAAAACGTTGATGGATTCTTCATTGGATGACGACATATCTGAAAACGACAACATTAGCCAAACATCACATCTCTTCCAAAATTGAATGAATTAAAGCTTCATTACACCAAACTTCAAGGAAATACACTTACATTGTAACTCGATTTTCTTCCCAAACTCTTTCTAAACTCAAATAATCACTGATATCAAAATCAATATGCTTATGAACTGATGAATGCCTTTCGTTTTTTTTTGTTAAACCCTTTTTATGTGTAACCAGTATAATAAAGTCAGAGGTTTCATAATAGGTGTAGTTTTGAAGATGAAACGGTGAAGAAACGTTAAGATTACTTGGGTGTTGGAGGGTGAAGTATCACATAGACAAACACATTCACATAAAAGCTAAAAGAGGGAAACTAGCTAAATATCATATTTAAAAATGTCTCCTACGTTTGAAGTTCTGGTGATAAAAAATTTACTATTATAACAAAACCATAAAATATTTTAAATGTGTGAGCTATTAAGTCCTTTTCTCAATAATCAATAACATAACTTAGTTAAAACACTCGCGGAATTACATATAAGCCCTTTTGACTTAAATTACTACATACACCTTTAATGCTTTTTTATCTCCAACGAAAGAGAGCGCCAATCAACCTGAATTTACTTAAATCACTACATTCGTTCCTAGCTCTACCCCATCACTTTTACCATCACTACCATCTTCATCAACCCTACGAGCAACCTGAATCGGCTTCAAAGTATAGAATTTCGCACAGAACAAGTAGTAAACCAGATTAAGAACTTGAAGCAACGTGATCAACCAGTAAAAATATTCCAACCTCCCCTTGTTCAGATTATCATCCGGGAGCCAGTTTGATCCGTCGCGACCTGCGCTCAATTTGTGCACCATCGTCACCAGAAGGGTACTCAAGTAATTTCCAGCAGCAATCGCCATCCAAAACACCCCAATTGCGGTGCTCCTCATGCTCTCCGGAGCCTGATCGTAGAAAAACTCAAGATGCCCAATTGACATAAAAGCTTCAGCGATACCATGAAGGGAGTACTGTGGTACTAACCAGAAAACCGAAATTGGAATAGTTTCATGAGGCTTCTCTATCAAACCATGGGTAAAAGCGGCATTTTTGCGCTTTATTTCAATGAATCCGGCCACCAATGTGGCAAAAACCGATATACAGAAGCCGATTGCCATCCTACTGAGAAAGGAAATTCCCCGTTCTAGACCTGTAAGTTTACGTGCGATGGGGACGAAAACACGGTCGTAGAAGACGATTGTGGTTAGCATTGAGATCAAGGTGAAAACGGTCATGGATCCGGCTGGGATTTGGAACGATTTTGTTAGGGTTCGGTTCATTGTTTTGGCTTGTTGTAGGGAGAAGGTGTTTTGCTGTGCGTAAGCTGTGATTAGAAGGATTCCGGCTGCCCAAATTGGCCCCATTCTGATTAGCGACTTCAGTTCTTCGACTCGATGGACTGTGTTTAGTCGCCATAAGTTGGGTTTTGATTTCCCTTTTGCATAGTCTTCTTTCGTCATAATTGCAGCCTTGTCTAGAAATCTGAAATGATAAAGAGGATAAAATGGTCATTTACTATTTATTAACTTCCTATCTCGATTTTGTCCAAAAAAGGTACTAATTCGACTTATGTGGTCAAACAGACATAATATCAACTTCAAAAATTTGATACTATTCATAAAATCATGGAAAATCTCGATGTGGGTGTCAAAGGTCGTAACAAATTCTATCAAATGAACTAAATTGGTGTTAAAATTGTTAAATATTTCACAAATATTTAGTTCTATGAAAAGTGACACGTTTGACTCCAAAAGTCAAAGTGCATTTTTTTTTCCTTGAAAGCTTAGAAAAGAGGAAAAGGTAGCAATACGTGAGACATGGTTATCAATGGGCCAACTAAAGAGATCCATGCTTAAGGTTTTGTTTTGATCCACATTATGCCCCTAATATTATTCATAAAGAATGAATAACCAAAGGGTAGATACGTCATTTCAAACGCATAAAGTTGCTTAATACCTATCATGTGCTTAGTTAATAGGTAACACATGTGTTTTGCCTAAATCACTAATTAAGAGGTCGCCTAATACTTTCAATGTCATTTTCTGTTTTCTGTTAATATTTCGAATATTCTTGATTCTTAAACAATCAATACAAATAAAAAGTACATTCCGTATTTCCTAATTCATTTTTAAAATTTTCAAAATTCGTGTAGTTGATTAGAAATGATTAAAATTACACATTCTTTCCTTTTTCACTAGATCGATTAAATTGGTAATCTATGTTTACGTAATACAAAAAGAACAACAACTTAACAATTGAATCATAAAGAAAAAGAAAATTTGTCTTACGTCATTTGTTTAGTATGTAAGAGCTTTCCGGAAATAGAAATGGAGGCATCAAGCTCTTCATTCTCATACAACAAATCATGATCCGAAACCATAGCCAACTTTCTCTTTCTAAAAGCCGCCACACACACTTGTATCAACCGGGTAAACGGGCTACCGGCGGGATCCATATTCCGATACAACGGGTACCCCATCACAAAAGTAACCACCGAAAACACCATCGCCATGGACGGAATCCCAAGCCCCCAACCCCACCCAACATTATCTTGAATATACACAATCACCGTCACCGCCACCAGCATCGACGCCCCCATGCAAAAATAATACCAGTTAAAAAACTTCCACGTGTTCGTCTTCTGTTTTTCATCCGTTTCATCAAACTGGTCCGCCCCAAACGCCACCACACACGGCCGGATTCCGCCTGACCCAACCGCCGTTAACAAAAGCGATATGTAAAGAATCGCGAGTTGACCCGTGTTCGGTTCTTGACAGTTTTCACCGTTTTCACATGGCGGCGGTTTTAACTTCGGTAACACCGCTGATAATGTTAAAGATATCATTCCCTATCATAATCACAAATAAGTCGAATAAGATTTATATTAAATACAGTTGGGCTAGTTTAGTAGTTTGATATTGGGCTTACTATTTGGTAAATCATGGAAGCGACGGTGATGGTCCAAAACCGGCCGGCGAAAGAATCCGCCACGAAAGCTCCTAGCAATGGAGTTAAGCTTGCGGTGCCGCTAAAGTTGGTGAGAGTGTTGGCGGCTTTAGTCATCGGCATATGAAGTTGTTGTGTTAAGTAGCTAATCATATTTGTTTGAAATCCAACCACCGCCAATTTCTCGCCGACCTCGTTTGCTACGAAAAACAAATTTAATGATACGAATTACGAAAACTAAGATTCTAAGAAAGGTATATGTTATGTAAAGGAAGTGGGTTTTTAGTGAACGTACCGAAGATGAAGGGCATGGTGATGATACCACCTTTGACCCTTTGACCATGGCGTTGGGTTTTGGTATTCGTGTGCTTCATTTTGTTAGTGTGGGTTTTTGATTGGTCATCTGAAGTTTCTTTATATAGAGTAAAAAGGGTATGCCAGACTCGCTATTATCTGCTTGTAACTTTTTATTTGGTACTATTTTGTCTATATATTACGTATGGCTGGAAATAATAGTGGTGGAATTACTGTCGTCATGTATAAATTGTGAGGGTAAATTTTAATGATTAGAGTCGAGTGGAAATTTCACATGGTAGGCACATGAATGAGATTTGATAAAGGAAGTGATTTTTCATTCACATTTTTGATATAAAATGGTGGTGTATTTTTCTAACTGCAAAATAAGAACTCGTTTGTATTGTTATACAAAATATAAGACGAAAATTATGGAACAAAGACAAAAAAAAGGATTTTACTGGATTAGAAACTTCTACTCGTTAAAAAAAAACCATTTGTAAACCAAAAAAACGTCAAAATCAAATAGTCAATGTTTGTTTTTATTTGTAAACAATAAAAACAATGTCAACCAAGAAACAATGGTTTCAGGAAGACGTTCGGGTTACATTTTGTTGAAAAGTAAATGAAAACATAAGCAACAAAAACATTCCCAAACGAATCCTTTTTTTAAACCGTATCCAAATTAAGAAACCATAATTAACTTTAGTAATACTTTTAACCAAACAAAAATTTGGATAGGACATAAAAACCGTCATTTTAACCATAATTAACCGTTTAGTAACATATGTGTTCCTGGATCCAGTGAACTTTGGATGAAAAACAAGGAATTATTTAAGTAAAATGAAGCAAGCCACGGGAGAAATATTCATCTCTCAAGTTGTTCGTCTAGTTTTTGTTCGCTACACAAAAGTTAGATCACACGGTCTATGTATGCCCTTCGTCCTTAAAGTAACTTCTATGACTTTTAAAAAGTTAATGAACTACTTCTTAACTTTATAAGCAAGACTATTTTTTTAGTATTTGTACAAAAATTAATTATGGACATATCTTATTATATGGTCTAAAATCATTACGTTCAATTGGTTGAAACTTGAAAGTACCTTGATGAGTTACAAATGGTTCGGGCCGGATTGGTTCTAAACCGGGCGCAGAATAATCAAGGTCCAAAAAGAAACGTGGACCCTTCCAAGGATTCAAAAGGGAGGATTGGTCCAAAATTTTAAAACAAATAAAACGTTATTAGTTTATTACAATTTATTGTAACTTACGAACACGCTATAAACAAAAGTATTACTTAAATATTTACATTATAAATTATAAAAATGGAATACTTAATTTAAATTTGCCTAAAAGTTATAAAAATGATCGTTAATATTAATAGGGCAAATTATGAAAAAAGCACTATACTTTTATACATTTTCTGGTTTAACCATCAATTTTTCATTTGTCCTAAAAAAACCACCAATTTTTGAAAAAAAGTTTTAACCTGACCACTATGACCTGAAGAAGCCGGTAACAGTGGCTTCAATGAAACTTTTTACCAAAAATAGTGGTTTTTCCGAATCTTAAAAATTGGTGATTAAACCGAATTTTTTTGCAAAATATAGTGATTTTTCCGTAATTAGACCTAGATAATGTTTACACTTTAATTAATATAATTACGAAAAAAATACTATATTTCGTTACTTTTTCTGTTTAAACCCTCAATTTTTCATTTGTTCTAATAAACCACCTATTTTTAGAAAAAGTTTTACCCTGACCATTATGACCTGAAGAACTGGTGATAATGGTTTCAATAAAACTTTTGACCAAAATTTGATGGTTTTTGCCAAATTCTTTAAAAATTGGTGGTTAAACCGAACTTTTGACAAAATATAGTGCTTTTTTCGTAATTAACCCATATTAATAATTGGAAATTTACAATCCGGCTCCTTAATATTCAAATTAATTAAAAGAATTATAAAAACTAAAAAGAATTATGAAAATATCATAAACAGGCACACCTAGAATACTTGATTATCTAAATTCTAAATAACAAATAAACGAAATGCTTAAACCGATTATCTCAAACATAATAAAAGTGCATTATTTATATTAGTTACTATAAATTTGTAAATAAGCATTTATAAAAACAAGAAAAATTACAAGAATTATATAAAAAGGAAGAATTTTGCCTATATCCTTGTAAAATTTCAAATTACATATATGTCCTTATGAAACCTGTAAACCCACATATATACCCATATATTTAATTTAATTATAATTAATCTTTTTAAAAATTAAAAAATTCTTTACGTTGATTTTATTATTATTAATTTTGGTTGACTTCATATCGAATTTTGGATTTGAGACTCTCACCATGTTCAATCAATCGATATCTATGGTAGGATTTTAGATTTGATACATGCTTCAAATAAATCAATGTCAACTCCAAATAGGCGAGTTCAATCTGTTATCGATCGACATCTTGGAAGTATACATCAATAGACTATGGATTTTGGTTGATGAAATAAATGTCGATTGCAGAACGATGACAGCTCCATGTCAAAATTTGAATTTGAGAGTTAAACTTTGGTCATTCAGTTGATATTTCGGTCAGTATATTTGAGATGTTTTGGGAGAAAGTAATATTGTAATGTTACAAGTTAAAGATTTTTTTAATAATAATAATTAATTTAAAGATATCTTCAATTTTTTTAAGATTAATTATCATTAAATTAAGTATTTGTGTACATATGTGAATTTATAGGTTTTATAAAGATACACATATAATTTGAAGTTTGACAATGATATATGCATAATTATAAAAAATTATAACAATATAAACGAAATTCTCCTAAATAAACCGTTTCAATTAAAAAAAAGCCTAAAGACCGATCCGTAAAAATTGTTGATGATTAGGATCATCGAGTAATCTTGTCCCTAAAACCCCAAAAGCCCGATCCAAATCAAACACCTTTTACGCATCTAATAATGTGTGCCAATAATTTATTTTGGAGCTGTTAAAAATTGTTCAAAATTTATTAATATTTTTGTCCAATTGTGCAAGAAGGTAAGATAGTACATGTACTGATGGATAGGTCCATGACTTTTAATATACTCAGAGTATCATTTACAACTTGACTAGTATCAATTGGTACAATGTTGTTTGGATGGACTCTCATCTTTTGGTAAAATTTTTATTATTAGACAAGTAACCACACACAATATCAATTAAAAGATGACTTAGCTAAAATCACTTATTTGTTCATTTTCATATTATTGATTGTGGTCCGCAAATTTCACTTTTTTCTTCATTATTATAAAGTATCTTAGACTTTAAACTTGTAACATTTTTTCATCTATCTTGTGGCTTTCTTGGGCCTCTAATGTATTAATTAGGCATTCAAAAAGACAAGTATAATACCTAACTGAGATACTTTCCGACATTGTTTTTATAATTTTTATACAAGTCAAAATAGTTATCACAAACCTCGTTGGAACATTTTTAGGTTCCAAATTAAATTATAACCCTACAACAAAAGAGCCACAATCCACATGTAATACACTTTGGTAGCCTTTTGCCCTAGTCCATTCTTAATCATAAAATTTCAAATTAAATATTTTTGGTGTTCAAAATTGTAATGGTGTTTTAGTCTTAAATATATAATTTTAGTTTTTTACATTATGGGGGAAAATAAAGATAATCACTTTCAAGATATAAAGAATAGAAACAAATCCCTCTTGTGTCATGTACAAAAAGCTGCGTTTCTTCTTGTATGACAAGTGAGATGATGTTAGGATGACACCACCCCCACAAACTTTTGTCGATTTCAACTCCAGTTTTGATTCCAAATTGCGTGGATGACCATTCTACGAAAGATTTCCATCCACAAAACCAATTAGTTAGATTTTCGGATCATTTATACTAACAATCATGCGAAAATTCAAATCAAATCAATTCATAGATCGCACATGTTTCTCTAGAATTACAAGGTGTGATATAGACATTGGGTAGCCCAGAAATGTTCATACCGCGTGCGGTTGAATTTTGATGCGACACCCACGTGCCAGAAATCGTCGAGGCAGTCTTCTATCTGTTAGTAGTATGTAGTCAATTTGTTCGGACCTTTGCTGGTCCACCATTTTTTAGAAGAAGACCGACTGAAGAGTATTGGGCAGCTCGATCATGATGCATACAACCTGTTTGTGTTTATGTCTAAAAGAAAAAGGAATAGTGGGGTGAGCCAAGAGTGCGAGTGGTGGTCCTATCTGAGATCATGAGGTGGGTTTTAGGCCGAATGCCCCATGAATAAGAGACGGTTTCCGTACCTGTTATCATTATTTGCGTGTTATTGATTAGCATAACTTGTGCATTAGGTGAAAAAAAAAACATATATAACTACTCATGTTAAAAAGTAAACATATAATCATTCGTGGTGAAAATTTCCAACTAACAGTTTAGAAAACAAGTTAATAACTTAAAATACAAGTTAATAACTAACAGTTTAGAAAAAACCCTCTTTAGTTGTTCAAAAATATACAATTATGATCGGATATTGCATGTAAATACAAATATTGCATCTACGTGTCTGGGATGGATCTAATACGTAACTGCGGACTTAGATTCAGTGTGTAAGTCATTCAACATGCATGTTTTTTTGCCCTGGTTATGTCTTTATCTACATTCTTCAACTCAAATACAAATGTGTACATCAAAATTCCTTGCAAACGTGGCTTACCCCCTCGAATTAGAACATCATGGACTGAAAATAATCTAGGTCTAAACTCTAAAGTATGCCCTGACTCTATAGTAAGTGGTTTTACATTCGATCTTGGCGAATTTCTCAAATCAGACTTCCCTATGTAACATTTTATTTTGGCTTTTTGAAGAATTCAAAGATTTTTTTTGGGAACGAGTTAATCCAAAACCAACAAATGAGTGGTATCTCAATAAAAAGTTGAAGACGAAAAAAGTATGAAATCGAAGATGCTAAATTTGAAGTGAGGATTGGTTTATTGGAGAATGAACTCAAAAATTACAATACAAGTAATAATCATGAGGTTTTGGGTGTTAGAAAAGAATGAAAACAAATCAAAATGAAGTTTTTTCACTCACCTAGTGGTATTAGTTGTGTTGTTTGTTATATATGTAAATAGTGTATTTTTCTTGAGTTATTGTATGGGTAGTTTGTAATGTTGACATTTAGCTAATGGAAACATATTAATTTTGAATTGCATTTTGGTTGATGTAATAAGTCATCAAGACTTATAAGAAGTTGTAACAAACAAGGCAAACCATTCCCACTTCCATTGCATATGCATCAAAAGTTGGTCCAAACATAAACATAATCAAAAGATAACATGTTGACTTGTATAAAAGTTGTGCCCAAATACTTGAAAAGTTTTTCCAATCATAAACAAAAGACTAGAAATTTCTCTTCCATCCTAAACAAAAGACTAGTATTTTAGGCCTAGATACATCAAAAGTCTTTATTGGTTCCCTAAATCATTCCAAGTTGATTGGCTTCTACTGATTGCTTCCACTTCCATCATTTTCTTGAACTTTCTTCCTCAGCCTAAGCGTGATGATATGTTCTATAGGTTTCATAGTTCTCTTTCCAATTTGAGGCACATCTATTATATACTCAACTTGAGGTTCAATAGCTTCCACTCCAGCTTCAACTTGAGGTTCAACTAAATATAATTTAATAGTAGTCGTGTACAAGTATAGTACAAACTCTCTCAAGCCATTAACCCAAAATAGAAGAGCAAGTTCATATAGTAAAATATGATATTCTTAAATAAGAAAAATAGATATCAAAGTAATATATTTTGAAGAAAACAGCAGTAGAAATTTAAATGCAATTAGCCAATTTATTCTTTCTTTACTATTAGTTTGTTACTTATCCACCTAAATATCATATGCAGTTCTCAGTTTCCTTTCAAATTTTCTCCTCGAATTCTTAATTACTATATGGTATCAAAGCGTATTTATTTCATGTCTTATCGACTAAACAGTTATTTCGATTTATTAATGTTTTTTTTATCATTGTATGTTGTCTTGTGTTTGATCTTACTTTTTGATTGCATAAATTAAACACGAAATTCATTTTTATCAATATCCTTCTAAAAATGAAAATCATCGAATATGTTACCAACATAACGTATTAAAACTTATATAAAAGCAATCAAGAGATATCTAAGTTTGATTTATGACTTAGAAATTTCGGGAGATGATAGGTTATGCATGATAATCTTTGACTATATATCTTTCTAGATTATGTGTATTCACTTTCTTTCAACTACATTTAGACCTACACATGAATTTCTTGAAATTAGTCGCATGATAATCCAAAGAGATTACAACTTCGAGTTAAAGTAAATATTAGGAAAAATAATACTAAATTCTTTTGATGGTCTGTAAGAATTTTATAGAACCCAAAATAACTAGTATTACCTATGTCGTTTTGGATTCAAATACAAACAATATTTTTTGTGAGAACGGGAAAGTCACTTTTGTCATTCAATCAGTTTTAATCACATGGTCGAGATTAGATAGAGTTTTCAACGCTCTAAGGATGTTTAAGTATATACTATTTCCATTATTTCAGAAAACAAATTAAACTTATGTTAATTTTCTTCTGTATTATATGGTAAACTAGTGTGAGGTGCATGTCTCTATGTGTGCGTGTGTGTATGTATGTATGTGTGTGTGCATATATATATATATATATATATATATATATATATATATATATATATATATATATATATATATATATATATATATATATATATATATATATATATATATATATATATATATATATATATATATATATATATATATATATATATATATATATATATATATATATATATATATATATATATAGATGTAGGATAAAATGAGGAGGGTAAAAAGGTTGAGAAAGTGAGAATAAATCTAGACCCTCCAAATATCAAGATCAATGGCTAAAATCAAGTCGTCGATTATGTAAATTTTGAAACTCAATGTTGTCAAATTGTAACTTATAAATGGCTGTAAGGGTACTGATGGAATTTCACATTTAACTCATTCCTTATTATTAGGATTTTAAATATAGATAGAAATCAATTCTTCTTTCTCTCTCATACCATTCGATCTCTCTCTCCCGTTCATAAAGCTTCTACGCCTCTTAGGGTTTCAGGCTGCCCATCGTCGTCATCTTCATCTCGCTACACCTCGATCAGACCTGCAAAAGAAAAGAAACAGTCCCCTAGTTCATCATCTTCATGCCACCACCGTACATGATCCTCTATTTTCTTACTCTCATGAAGGCATGCTCGCAACCAATTTCTACATCTCTCGATCTCAGGCTCTCGGCCCTTGCCATCTTTCACTCTCCCTGCTGATTGTAAAAGGTAAGTGGGTGTTTTTCGTATGCCTTCTTTTTGATGATCGCCAAAAGATCGCCAAAAGAGGGCTTGGTTGTACATGTTAATCATCTTTTCGTCTTTCTCAGGATTAGGTCTTTATCGTTCATTTGTTGATACCCTGGAAACAACAATGGAATCAGGATCCATCCCCCGTATCTCTCCACAAAAACACAAAAACGTACGATTTGAGGAACTAAGTTTGGATCCAAAACCCGTGAAGGTTTTGATCGAGAAAGACCATAAAATCGATGTACATTGGTTACTAAGTGGGAATCATGCTTTGAGGAACTAAGTTTGGATCCAGAACCCGTGAAGGATTGCTACATTAGCGGATATGGAAACCAAGTAAAAAACTTTTCTTCATTCTCTTTTTTACTTACACCATACATATATTCTTTTACGTAAAGTTAAAATTCACCGAATTGGCTAATTATAACCAAATTCATTGGTCGATGTTAAATCCATTCGGAACTTCCTTGGTGTGTACTGTTAGCATATTAAAATTGTGGTTTTTTCTCTTATTTTCTGATGATTGTGTTGTGAGTTTTAAAAAACTATGATGAAAAAACGAAACAAATATTTAGATGGGGTGTTAGCCCCCATAGAAAACGGTTTTTGTTTATCTGTATCTTAATTTTTTTACAGGTGTTTGTCATAGTGATTTTGGGTGGCTTGGAATCTATAACAGGCGAGATCAATTGGTTTAAGAACGAAGCTTTCAAATTTAACGTTTCATCAACTAGCGTCGTCCTACAAAAAGTAAACATCAAATATTGCAGGTAACATAATCAACAATTTTTCCATTTAGGTATTTTAGGTACATGTAACTGATTGGTGTATTTGTTATAGATTTCTTGAGAATGTAATTAGTTTAGGAGTAAAATACATGTGTCAAACTGGTTCCAGATGTTTTAGTTGGGTAAGAGAGATAATTACATCAAATTGAGCACAAGAAATATGAATATTACAATAGATATCCTTAATAGCCTTCATGAATGATACAGAGAAATGATTAACACATGTTAATCATGGATGATTATATTACAACTGATAATTGATTATAACTGTAATCATCGATGATTATAACTGTAATCACTGATGATTATAATGTGATCATCGATGATTATAACTGTAATCACTGTAATCACTGATGATTATAATGTGATCATTTATTATTATAAATATAATCATTTGTGATTATAACTCTAGATTGCTTTATCATGGGCATAATCATTTTTTATATCTTTGAACATTATTTTGCAGGTGTGAATGCAAAAACAATAATGATCATATGCATGGGTGCCCCATCTTTGTTTTTATGTATGATGGTAGCAACAAGAATAACGATCAAAACTACAACATCGGCGAATTCATTTTATGATTAAATGTGTATTTATTTAGGAACAATGATGTATTCACGTATGATTAAATATGTATTCATTTTATGATTAGATGTGTATTCACTTATGATCATATGTATATTTACATATCATTGCATGCTTATTCATTTATGATTACATGTTTATTTATTTATGATTAGATGCGCATTCCGTAATTCTCAAATAGTTCATTTTTATGTATATTTTATTCATGACAAAACTTCATAAATGGTCCCTGTGGTTTCAAAAGATATCGACTTTAGTCCCTAACTTTCAAAAACCTCAAGGATAGTCCTTGTGGTTTGAAAACTTTTTACAGATCGTCCCTGAACCATATGAAATGACTAATTTACCCTTTTTAATTATTTTTACATATACTTTAACCAAAATTTATTTTTAAGAAAAACAAATAAAAAGAAAAATAAATAAATACCACCCTTACCCCACTTCACTCTTTCTCTCTCTTACCCTTTCTCTCTCTCCATTCTCTTTCTCTCGTACAACACCGTCGTTCCTTCCCCTCTCCTAATGTCATCGGCTGCCTCTGCTTTCAACTACCCTTCAGTTGTCTCCCGCTGTTGCCTTCGTTTCGATTGCCTTCGATTCAAGAAGTATTGATAAATGTCGGTCAGAGAGATTCTGAATTAGAGTTGCCGCAGGTGGCTGTCGCTGGCAGACCGAAACAAAGAACAAATATCTGTATAAAATCAATGGCATCGACAACAAATCGGGTACAAATCAAGCTGATAGTCATTGTTACGTGGTTAGAATCACGAAACAGATCTAAACAAAGACAAACCAATGTTCGATCTGAAATCTAAAATTAATAGATACAGTTACGACTATGTGTGAATGAAACATGAAGAGTAATCGATTGTGGAACCAGGTTCAGTTGGGTAATAAGAATTATTGTTACCAATCCATGAAGAATATGTTGTTTGTCGGTGGAGACCTTGATTTTGACGGTATTTTCTGTGTCGTAAACCTCTTAGATCTTGTTTTTGAAAGTAATTTCGTTGAATGGGTGTTTGTCTTTGGGAACTGAATTTGACGACGGTGAACCAATGATTACCAAGGAAAGACATTAAACAGTGACGAAGAACAAAACACGAATTTGGTGGTCTGGTTTTGGGTAACCATCGGAACGATGAAGTGAGAACAGATTGATGTCGGATTTGATGTCAAAGGCGTTAATGGTGAGAAGTGGGTTACCTTCGGTGGATGCCTTCACAGGTTTCCATTGATTGGTGGAGAAGACAAGAAAAAGATGCCGAAAGGTACCTATACACATACGTTCTGCTCCTTGAAACAAGCAAGACCCTGTTCCATCCTAAATTATGAGGCGCTTGCAGTTAATCTTCAGATTACTGCTCCTGTAGTTGTCGTTTGGGAATGCTGATATCAAATTTCTTTTGAATTTCTTTAGGCACTTGCAGTTATGTTTTTATTTGTCAGATGCACTGCAATTGACCCCACTGATAAAACTAACTTCAAAAGGAAGAAGAAGAAGAGCATATCTAATGCACTTTCGCAGCTTAATTATGGTTTCATATTGGGTCCTTCACATCTTTTCCGCCGATGGAGGTGGTGGTGGACAGTAGCGGGAGATAGAAAGAGAAAGAGAGAATGTGTGTGCGAATTAGAGTGAGGGAGAGAGAGAGATGGGTGGGTTGGTTGTATTTTTTTTTGTTTTATTAAAAATAGATTTTAATTAAAGAAAATGTAAAAGAATTTAAAAAGGGTAGATTAGTCTTTTTATATGAGACAGGGATGATCTATGAAAAGTTTTCAAACCACAGGGACTATCTTTGAGGTTTTTGAAAGTTAGGGACTAAAGTCGATATTTTTTGAAACCACAGGGACCATTTATGAAGTTTTGTCTTTATTCATTGATGATTACAACGTAATTTTGTATAATCTCTATAAAAATACTGTTAAAAATTAAATCACTAAAATTATAAAAATATTTTTTTATATTCATTTATGAATATAATTTTGCTATCACTACAATATTCATGGATAATTAATAATTTGTTTTTTATTCATTAATGAATGCAGTATAATAAATGAAAAAAGACGATTCTTTTAAATTTAAAAGAAAATTGATAAAAAATATTTTTTTTAATCATTTATTAATTAAAAATGATTAATTCGTGTTTTAGGTAATTACCAATCAAATCCCTAAATTTTAGGAAATTCTGATTTTATTCATTTATGATTTAATTTAATTAAATTATACAATTACTAATATACCCTTATATATTGATTGGTCCAGAATCATTCTCACATTCTCAACCTTTTTATTCATCTCATTTTAACCTCTCCCTATATATATATATATATATATATATATATATATATATATATATATATATATATATATACGGAAAGGTTCAAATGAAAACCACTAAAATGTTGAGAGCTGTGAGAACCATTAATTCACAGTTTAATAATATTGTATTTTTTATTTTTAGCACTTGTTTTATATCAAAATAAAATTACTAAACACATAAAAATATATAATTATCATTTCTTTGCTATTAGATATCAATATTGATGTGTTTTAAAATTTTTTTTACAAGTATTCACAGTTTAATAACTAAAATTTTTATTATACTGTGAATATTGTAAAACGTATTAAAAAATAAGAAAATTTATTAAGTTTGATGTATTTTCAAATAATAAACAAGTGTGAAAAAACAAAAAAACGAAAAAAAAAACATGATTCTTTATATGTGAATATCGGTTCTCTCGGTTTTTAACATATATATATATATATATATATATATATATATATATATATATATATATATATATGTGTGTGTGTGTGTGTGTGTGTGTGTGTGTGTGTGTGTGTGTGTGTGTGTACACACCAAGCGTATACACAAAATTATGCATTAATAAAATTATTTGGTAAAAGAATTGTAGTAGCATGTTGTTGAAAAATAACAAAGTCACTACGATATGGAATTTTCCACAATTCTACAACTTCAAAAAAAATATTATATTACTTTAGATCAAATACTTTGGAATGAAAATTTTGTTTTTACTAGTAATCAATTTATAATGTCTTGTTATCATCAAAATTGAGGAATTATTGAATCAAATGAGTGATATAAGTATATAAGGGAAATGTAATAACAATAACCTTTACCCGCGTCAGCTTATCTATATTGCCAACATGATACTTTATCTATATTGCCAACATGATACTTTATCTATAAAAGTAAAGTTTTTAAAAATAATATTAAGCCCATAATCATTGGCAGACCATCTTTAGAGCTTGGGGTAGCCTGTGCTACCCCTGAAAAATTTAATATTAATGGTAAATTTTCGGAAATTTTTTTTAATATATGTGAGGCTACCCGTGAAAATAAATGAGTGCTACCCCTAAATTGCTCAGTCCACTTTATAGTCCATAGTCCAATATTCTAAATAAGGAGCCCAAGTGCTGAAAAATGTAAACATATTTGAAAATAAGCCCAAACAAATAGACAAAGCTGAATTTGAATTTGACGTCAATTTCCGATCGGAAGCCTACAGCTACGTCTAACGCGTTATGCGATTTTCTTTGCTTCAGTTCTCCCCCCGGCCCCTGCCCTCGTTGCCGCCTGGAAGTAAATCCCCTATATCTGATAGCTGTAACATGCCTTCTTCTTACAGAGAAATGCCCCTATTGCGTCGGCGTTTTCTTCCCTCCGGTCCTCCTCCTCGGGTCCTATCCTCCGGCCAACCAATTTTGTGAATGCAATATGAAACAAGTAATCACTATTCTCGGTTCTTCTAATATAACTTACTAGTTTATTTTTCAGTTTAGGGCTTTTTTTAAGTTTTAAAAACCTTGAATTGTGAAACAACCAATTTTGTTTTAAAAACCTTTATTTTTCACTCCTCGGCTCCTATCCTCCAGCCAACCAAGTTTTTGTGAATGCAATATGAAACATTGATTATATTGTGAAATTGGTCATTAAAACCTTGAAATTGGTTATTGTAAAGTTGTAATTGATTATTGAAATCTTGAAATTTATTTAATATTGGTTGGATCGAGGCCAAATCCATACATGTTGACTTGTTAATTGTTGACTTGTTAGTAAGTACACACCAATAATTGTTGAATTGTTAATTGTTATCTAGTTGGATTAAGGCCTAATTCATATATCTTGAAATTGATAATTATATTTATTTATTTATTTATTTAAGGTGAGTTGTTGTTGACTTGTTGTTTAACTTCTTATTGTGTTCCATTATTTTGTAGGGTTCTATTGGTAAATTTTTTAAAAGAAAGCTAGATTTGGTAGTGATGAGATTGGTAGAGGAACATCTTCCCAAAGAAATGAGTCTAATGAAACTCCACAACCACAAGGACCCCAACCCACTTCTACAACGACAACACCTGCTTCAACAAGTATTAATATGAATGATCTTCCTTCCGACCCGGGAGATAGGCCAAAAATTACATCTTATCATCCAAATCAAAGGGATGCAATAAGAAGGGCATATTTGATTAGAAAGGCTTGTCAACCAAAGGGATATAAATTTCCATCAACTTTAGTTGGTAAGAAGACAAGACGTTTTGTTGTTGAATGGTTTGACGAATTTGAATGGTTAGAGTATAGTATTAAAAAGAACAAAACATATTGTTTATATTGTTATTTGTTTGGAGACATTATAGTAGGACATCAAGGCGGAGAGATGCATTTGTGACGGAAGACTTTTGCACATGGAGTAAAAAACATGCATTGTATACTCATTTGGATAATGTCGATAGTTATCACAACAAAGCATGACAAAAGTGTGAAAATCCAATGAGAAAAAATCAATCTATTAATGAAGCCCTTCATAAGCAAAGTGAAATTGAAAGGAGAAATTCGGTATACATGAAAATTGTTATTTTGAAAAAAACACAAAAGAAAAAGATATACATGAAAATTGTTATTTTGTATTTATATTTATAATTGTTTTAGTTTTCTTTTACTACTTCATTTGTAGATGTATAATAAGAGATCAAAGATAATAAGTCTTGTACTTCGTTTTCTATTTCTTATAGATGGAATTTAAAATGATAAGATCTGGAATTCCATACATAAAGGAATTGTTATCCTCATAGATAGGGCTGTAAACAAACCGAACGAACACAAACGAGAGTTGTTCATGTTTGTTTGTTTAAGTTAGCCGAACAAACGAATGAACACGAGCGGATAAACGAACGAGTTTTTTTGTTCATGTTCGTTCTTTTAACAAATTATATTGTTCATGCTCGTTCGTTTATGTCCATGAATGTGCTAAACGAATAAACATAAACAAACACAATTGAACATATATGAACATAAACAAACATATAATATTGTAATGTAATAAAAACAATTGAACATATATGAACAACATAAACGAACGTTCACGAACATAACTAAACGAACGAGACCATTGTTCATGTTCGTTCATTTAACTATACTAACGATAATTTGTGTTCATGTTCGTTCATTTATTAAATAAACAAACATAAACGAAAATTTCATCGAACAGTTCACGAACGGTTCGTTAAACGTTCCGTTCGTTTACAGTCCTACTCATAGATTCTTGATATATTTTGTTTTTTCCATCCCATGTAAACCTTAATACAAGGCCTTCGCCTTTTTAAGATTTTAAACTATAGTTAAAAATTTGTTTGAACATTGTCCATTTATCATGAACCATATTGACGATCATGAAAATTTGTTTCAACATTGTTCAATCTTTTTTATTATTTTATTCAGTCAAAATATATAATTAATAAATTCGTTGCAACGTACAAATCATCACCAGTAGTTTACTATAATTTTCATATCATACTTTTAAAATTTAAATTCTTACCCGAATTTAGTTTTGGTTTTAGCATCATGTTTTCATGATTAATGGAATACTACTAAAGAAAAAAAGAAACCACTTACAATATCAAATACCAAAAAAACGACCATGGTCTGATCATTTTCTAAAAATGTTGTTGATGTTGTAATTCGAATCAAATTGTTTACGGATTTCTGGTCTGAATTTTTCAACTTACGAAAAATTGTTGGCGCATATGAAAGTGGTTTCCATTTTTTTATCTATTTACATCGTATGAGAATGAGTTATGTCCTGTTTAGACCAACCTAGAAGACATGTCTTTTAAAATTAAAAGTGGGAGTATCAACATGATTTCATGAAAATCATGATATTCTAATATTTTATACTTTCCTGGAAATTTGAGAAAATATGTTTAAAAATAAACATCTCACAAAATATACACTCTCTAAAAAAATATGCATATCTCTAAATTTTTACTAAAAATGACCCTCGTCCACTTTGGAAATTATGGCTCTCATCCTCCTATCTAATTAATATGATCTTCCTTATACCTATTATGACTATCTATTTTTTTTTTCCAGATATTGCTTCATATTTGACTTTCATCCCCCTCTTTCTCTAATGGTGGAGAAGTAAGTCATTCTCATCTCACTCATCCTATTTGACACATCAGTTTTTTATTTCTTCTCTCATTTCCATCTTTCCGCATCCCACTCCATCTCACATCCATGGAAGCAGTTCTCACCGAATCCACTAAACCCACGACGCCACATCATATTTTTTATTATAAAGTTAATTAATTAATTACACAAATTAATTTAAAATTAAATTTAATATTCAAAATGATATTAAAATGCAATAAAAGATTAAAAAAAGTCAAATAATATTAAATTTAAATGCACACGGTTAAAAAATATAAAAAAAAACATAAATTAAAAAAACAGCCTAAATACGAAAATAAAATCTTAAAGAGCGTTCACAAACAACCTAAAATTCTTAACCGTACATCTGTGCTATTTGCTGTTTTTTCCCAAGAACAAATGTCAGTTGAGGTTCGGTCAAATGGTCATGGGGGCGAATCGGGGATATAGGTTGACATTATGATAATTTGGGGATGGGGTCGGAGGGACATCCTAATGGTTTTTATTTTTAGAAGAACCGCGTTTTTTGGAGTTGCCTCGGCTAGAGCTCATTTTGTAAAAAAAGGGTTTTTTTTTTAAATAATAGGAAAGGGTTTAGAAAGATGTTGAGAGAAAGAAAAAATGGGGAAGGTGTGAATTTTTTAATGGGTATGGAGGTGATATTTATAAGGAAAGGAGAAGAGTAATTTTTAAGAGATTAACTTTTTTTTATAAAACAATGGGTTCGACCAGATGGTGAAGTCACAACCCAGCCATCCCACATGAGCCCGAGCACCACGGTTCAGTCATCAAAATGGTACCACAGCGGTACCGGCGGTACCGTCGATACTGATGCCATCCCACAAGCGATCTTTAATTCCAACAATGATAATTCCAACAATGATGATCTTTAATTTATATAATGTTTCTGTCATCGCGGCACGTTGGTGTGCTGGTTGCGTCGTTTCAAGCTTCCATCGCGCAATTCATTGTTATCTGCTACGCTTTATCGTTATCCACCCACATTATTGTCGTTATCCTCCACCAAAGTCGTGCCATGTTAGTATAAATGGACGTGTCGCGATGCACTCATCCACACGGCTCGTGGTGTTCTGTTACACGTCTCGTAAATCATGTAGAAAATCCATTTTAAGCTCTTTTTGCTCCAAAATGTGCATAAACTCTTAAATGCATATTTTTAACCATTAAGTACAATTTATCTCACTTTTTAAGTTATATTAAAACATTTAATACTATAATATCGCGAATAAAATATGTATAATTGAATGCGGTTCTCGTGCGCAAGCGAAGCTGACAATTTTTCATGGTTGGAAAATTTAGAATATCGTTTTAGGATTCTATTTATCGTTTTAGGAATTTAATTATCATTTTATGTTTTTATTTATTATTCTAGAATTTAAATTATCGTTTTTAGGATTTAAATGTTCTTTTGTAAATGCATAATTTTTTAAATTAAATGTTATTTTTATTTTTAATTTTATTTTTTACATTTTAAATTCATTAATACTTTAATTTAAATGTTATTTTTTATTGTTGATTTTATTTATTGAATTTTAATATTGAAAAACGGATGTGATATTGAGGGTCGAGAAATATAAGTTTTCTGTGTTATGAATTGAGGAAAAGGAATATGAAAAAAAATTAATAAAATATTGTGAGTTGAATGAATTGAAATATTTGAAAAAGATGGACTTTTCCACACCTAATAACTATTTGTTTTGACTTCAAACTCACTATATTATGCAATATCCATATACTTTCACATACATAGTGATTAATTTGCGAATTTGATAATTAAGTTATTGTTTAAGAAAGTATGTTGCATTGTCTACACCCCTTTATCAAACATACTCGTTGGCTACTTAAAATTTATACAATAATTGTTGATATATTGTTTAGTTAATTACTTGTCCAATAAAAAAAAGTATTAAATGCACTATCAGTCCATCATTTATGGGGAAAAAGTATAAACCCAGACAAATATTCATTTGATTTTGATGAGGAATAGCTTACCTCTTTTTGGTATGCAACATGCGTCTTTATCCCCCATGTTTATAGCATGACTACAGCTTTTACCACAAATTCTAAAGAATATTTAGGTGATATGATTTCATATTAGGTAAAGTCAAAAAGAGAATACATCTAAAAGATAAATGCACATAAAATGCAAAATTAAATGCTCAAATGTGTGCTGTTTTGCTTATTTCTAATCCCGTAGATTAATGAAATTCTTTTATAACCTTTATCTCATTCAACCACAATTTATGCTTGTACAAGAATGTGATTACGTGTAATGAAACCCTACTGTCCGTGGTTAAACAAATTCAAATTTGAGATAATCTAAGAAATCAAAATCGATTAAGGCAAATCCGAGATATCAAAAACACATAACTCCTTTACTTTGTTGTGTATTTTTCATGTATATCTCTACATATGTGAATATCTATACATAGGGATGAAGAAGGAAGTTAATTTCAAATAGTGAAATAGGGTTGGAGGGAAAAGTCGCAAGTGATCCCAACAATTGTGACTAAAAAATAATAGACCGGCCAGCTGGACTGCCGCTAAGTGTGTTGCCTCCGGGCTCTCGTATTTTGGAGTTCACTTTGATTTATCCGAACATACACTATGTATCTCCAAACTCGTATTTTAGTTAAAACTGATTTTAATTTATCTTCGATTAAATAGATTAATGATACTAAATTACCACCAATTGCTTGTCGTCTTTTGCTTTTAAGGACACCATCCAAACAATAAACCATCGGAAACAATGGATCTTGAAATTGAAAGGAATGACCAATCACGAGATTCACGACCCACAAGAATGTAGACCTATATGAATGGTTGATCATGGGCCCGTTGAACCAACTTCATGGCCTGCTTTCAATAACACATTATAATTTAGATTTTTAAAATGGCAGGCGTGGTATCATATTTTCACCATATTTTAACATTTTATATGATCCAATATATTTTTTTCTTTTTTAATTTGTGACTTGTATTTGCTAACCGTTATCTTCCAAAATCCTCTCCGAGTGCGATGCATATGTTTTAGACGAGAGTGGCTATTTTAAACGTTTTAACCAATGTTTTAAATTTCGGGTCAATCGATTCAACCGCCGAGTCAATCCGGTTTTACAATTTTCATACATTTTATATTTCCCAGCATAATTATATATTTATAAAACATAAACAATGTAATTTCATCTTTTTAGTACCAAAAAAATATATTTTGTCAAGTTTTTATAGGAAAATTTTACTAAATTTGATGAACCAATGATGAATTAATTTTAAAAGTTTGAGCCATGAATTCTTTAACCATGTCTTTAAAACCCAAATTCTAATTTTTTGTTTCAACCGTCGGGTCAACCTGGTTCCGGGTCACCGGTGCAACTGTTTTTTTTAGAAAACCGGTCGTTTCAATCCGAGTAAGAAATTAGCAAAAAACCCAGTCATAGTTGACCATCTCTTTTCACCAGGTCATGGTCCAACCGGGTCAACCGGCCAGTTCAACCGTTTTTTTTTAAAATTGGTTTTAACAAACTCTATCGAATTTTTCTTTGCGAACCAGATGTCTGCGGACATGTTTTGCAAATTTCTTTTCATGTTTTTATACTGGTTAAATTTAAGCAAATACATGTTAAAAATAATTATTATTTACATTAAATATAAAATAATAATTTTACATTAAGTTGATATATAAAATTGTAATATTATAATACAATCATTAATTAAAATCATATTATCCAACGATATTTACTCGCGGCTTGCGTGTGAATTAAACTAAATATGATTCTCGATTTAATGTTACTTTTAACATTATGATTAATAAATATAGGGATAATGATATGTAAAGATTATGAACGTTGTCCCATGTAGACATATAGTCATTTATGTTTTTTGTCACATTTATTCAATTATGTTTTTTTTTTCTTATACACATATAACAATTAAACTTGTATTTGTTGTATACATATAACCATTAAACTTATTTTTTGTACAAATATGATCATTACGTTATTTGTTATATGTATATAAAAAAATTAAGTTTAATGGTCATATGTGTACAAAAAAACATGAGTAACTAAATGTGAACAATTTTAAAATTTCCAAAGATAAATCAAGCACTAAATCAAGTCCAATGACTAAATGTGAACAATTTTAAAAGTTTGTTATCTTATCAAGTTATTATCTCATAAATATAAAATTTGCCTATTTGAATATTTTTTAATTAAGATCTTTACGGTTATTTGAAATATTGAACATTTACTTGTAAGACAATTTATTAATAAATTTACATTTCACTATTATTATTGTTAATTAATTAAAAAACCATTTATTTTAAAGAAAAACCAATTATTAAAAAAATAATTTTTGGATATTTTCTAGTAATTTGGCATGTCGATTTAAGTTTTATAATTAAAACATTTAAATATTTTAACTATTTTAGAAAATTATATTTGAATATTTTTTAAATTATTTGATATTTTGATTTAATTTTTGGATTTAAAATGATATCACCGTTATTGACATTACCGACGACATGTCTCCTCTATATTGAGTCGGCCATATTGATTTAGCCATTATTGCTATCTTTTTTAAATTATTAAAATATTTTTCTTTACTCTCGAAAAATAATTTAACCGCTGAAATGACACCAAAAAAAATACATAAACAACAACATTATTAAAAACGTATAAGCTAGAACAAAAAGTATAATGTTAAAAGTTATTTGTTACATGAAAATGTCTATGAAACATAAAATAAGACATAAAACTACTCGAACATGTCGTCTTCGTACCCCCTCATTGTTGTTCCCAGTGGCGAATCCAGGATTCAAACTCACGTGTGTCCAATTAAACAAATATAATATCAATTTTAATATCAAATATCAAACCAAGAGGGATTAAATATACGAAGTCTACCTCCAGTATCTTTTTGTTGGAAAGAATGAGCACGCGGTTGATAGGTCTTTTTTGTAAGTAGGCTCTTCTGATCTCATCTTGTTGATTTACACGATAAATTTCCATACTTGATATTTCTCCCGGATCCACAGGAAGTATATTTATTTAAATCAACTCTCATATACTTTGAGGAAAGGGTTTGTTGCTCATTGTTTCTATATGTTTTTCATAATCATGAGATGAAAAACTTGTTTCACCTTTCTTTTTAAAATACCTTAACATTGTACCTGAAATAAAGATTAATCGTTACAAACTCGTATTATTAATCAATATCAATATAACAAATTAAACAAATTGTTAACAAAAATATTACATATAAACAATAAAAAAGAATAAAAATATACTAGATAATTAACTAAATGATAATTATTATTGTTCTAAAAATCTTTTATTTAAGTTGTAGAATATAACATAAACTAATTAAAATATCAAATAAAGTTTATACATATTACACTTTACGGTTTAAACTAATTAAAATATCAAACTAACTAATATGAAAATTTCTACCAGAAAAGATGAATATTGGAAAAGTGATATGCAATTATGTCCATGTATTGTGAATTACAAGTTACAAGAATTGAATAGTGATTTATGGGTTTGTCTAGACTAGACTTTGACTTCTTTCCTATTATCACCCATACCACACGTCTAAGGGGAGAGAGATACACTTTACAATTCTTTATCATAACTTGAAGGAATCAACACTCATTCTTTAACTTCTCTCTTATTACCTGAAGAAGAAAAAAAAGTCGCAGCTTTTGGAACAGCACACAACCGGCTACAACAAAAACACAGAGGAGATTGCCTGAGATGGACGGTGATTCCGACGACAATAGAGCATCGACGGACTGCGATGATGGATAGAGGCTGAGGTCGACAGTCGGCAGCGGTTTTGATTACCCAAAAAATCGTAATCTTTGTTTTTTAGGGTTTTTTCCTTTAATCACTTCAATTTATCTTTTCCCTGTCTTAATACGTTTTATTTTATACATTTTACAAATCTGTAAAATTTAAAATAGATCATGAAATCTATATTTATTTCTGATAACCCCTTATAGACCTCCTAAAATGTCGGTTTTATATAAGTTTGAAAACTGTTTGCGAACTTTGTTTTGTTTTATCTTTACCAAGGGTGTCCTCTTTAGGTTTCCCATATGTGTCCAACTAACAATTGATATATAATCTGTAAAAAAAATTTCAAAACAAGGGGTGTCCATGGACACCCTTAGTCATAAGGTGGCCTCGTCACTGGTTGTTCCCCTCGTGATTATGCCCGCTATCATTTAGGGTCAAAACATTCAAATCATGTCTTCAAGTCTTTTATAGACGGCGGGTCATTAAGAATAATATCACGAAGATTCGTCTATAAAATAAATATGTACATGCATTAATCAGAATGATAAAGATTAACAAACTTATAAGTTATAATGACAAAGTAAAATAAAATGGATTACCAAACTATCAACATAAACCAAGGTATCAAACTACCAAATTATCAACATAAATCAAACTATCAAACTACCAAATATCACCATAATCCAAAGTATTAACATAATCCGAAATACTAACCAATCAAATTCTTTAATTCTATTTAATCATTCTTCAATTACTATATAATTGACCAATTAAAATGATTAACAAATCATCAATCTATCTTCCTTACATTTAAGTAGCTCCATGTCTACATAACCAATCAAATTCTTTAATTTTATTTCACAACATTTTCTATGTTTTTTAGTAGTGTTCTCTAGAATTTCAACCTTACCATTCATTGATTATTAAACCAACAATATCTATAAATCTTTCTTTAATTAGTTGGATGCTTGAACTCGTTTAACCAACATAACAAACTTCACTAAGGTAATAACCCATAAATATCAATCATGTTTGAATACTCCTGAATTTGCATCAACACTCTGCCAACGAATTATAAGATCATCCTACAATTCATTACCCAAGTTTTCATGTTTTCAATTCCAATTCATGAGTATCAATTCTAGAATTTGACTTGATACATGTTATTATTAATTAATAACATGTTTACACAATCTATAATACAAATTTATAACCTTAATTTTCCCACACAAAACATTCATATGATAATCCACAATTTAGATTTGACAGAGAACCTAGATACGATGACATATGACATCTATTGGAGCCAAAATCACAGTCTTTCACTAAATTTTGTTTTTTTCATATTTGATTTAGTTGGTAGTGACTTGTTTATTGGTATTATTTATATTTATTGTCTTTAATGATAGAAATATGATGTCTAGACTACTGTTGATTGAACTATACTTGTATTTTGTGGTAATTTTGTTTTATTAATTGTTCATATGACTACCTAGTCATATCCAACATGAACACAAGCACAAAAGTAACAACCTTTATTTACATTTCAAATTTAGTCTCTCATAAAAATGAAAAAATAACAGCCAAGTCAGATCAAATTCAATATTCACCCATCAAAACGACATTTTATCAACACTATTCTCCAGACTCAGGCATGTGGTCGACCAAGTAATTGGCAGCCATCTCTTCATTCTTATGGCAAACATAATACGCATACCATGCCCACGACCTATTAAATCCCATTGCTATAAGCTGAAAACAAATACAAAAAAAAAAATTAAAAACAAAAAAAGAAGAAATCATTTCATAGATTTTTCAGCTACATGGGTAGAAGAACTTACACGATCAAGAGCCTCTATGTCCTCACGTGTCATGATAAAAGGTTCATCCCTGATAAAAAATTAATGTTATTAAAAAAGAAAAACTAAGAAGAATGTGATTAGAGGGGTAAAATGGTAAAAACGTACTCTTCTCCATATGGTTCAAATAGCAAGCGAAAGAACTCAGCCTGGTGCTCAAGAAACCTTCCGTGAAGGTGCGGATTTTGCCTCATAAATTGTTGGAGAATCGGCTGTTAGTCAATAATAGCAATGTACTTTAGTATACATAAAAGAACACCGAGAAATATAATTAACAGAAAATATATAAATTAATTACCTGTGACGTTTCTGGATTGGCTTGCACACTTGATCGGACATATTGAAATTGTGGAGTGTAGGGCAGGAAATCAAGATTTCCACCTTGTGGGAAGATATTCAAAGGATTTGCATTTGGTCCGGTTGGTGGTCGTTGGGTGGCTAGTGGCCGGTTTACAGCTGGCGGTGGTGGTTGGGTGGCTTGTGGCCGGTATACAGCTGGCGGTGGTGATTGGGTGGCTTGTGGCCGGTATACAGCTGGCGGTGGTGATTGGGTGGCTTGTGGCCGGTATACAGCTGGCGGTGGTGATTGGGTGGCTTGTGGCCGGTATACAGCTGGCGGTGGTGATTGGGTGGCTTGAGGCCGGTATACAGCTGGCGGTGGTGGTTGGGTGGCTAGTGGCGGGTTTGAAGCTGGCGGTGGTGGCTGGGTGGCTAGTGGCGGGTTTGAAGCTGGCGGTGGTGGTTGGGTGGCTAGTGGCGGGTTTGAAGCTGGCGGTGGTGGTTGGGCGGCTTGTGGCGGGTTTAGAGCTGCTGGTGGTGGAGCTCCGGCGACTGGAGGAAGGTCGGGTATGCCGGAATAGAGATATTCAACGGCTCTTTCTGGGTTGTTAAAAGCGGCACGAAGGGCACGGACGACTGTGTCTCTGTCCCATGCACCTTCACCCATGGCAAGAATTTGGTGGATTACGCCTGGAAGATTGATTCCTTCGACCATATATGATGCTGCTTGGTTGTATTGATTGGCAGATGGAGGATTTGCGGCGGATGAAGGAGGCTGAGGAGGTGGTGACGGCACTGGAGTGGGAGGCGGAGCGGTCTTTGTCTTAGGCGCCTTTGATAACATGATGACGAAAAAACTATTTTCAGAAACTTGATTTTCTTCCATGGTGGTGTCGTCTTTTAGGATTTTACCCTGATGGATAAGCATCTGTTGTACAGCGGGATATACATCTGGTCCTTGAACGGTTTCTATGTTTTTCTTCACATCAGCAACCTGCAAGAACAATCACTGGTTATATATAGAGGGAATTTATCAAAATTGGAAAAATTAACAGGTGAAACACCATTAAGATATATATCAAGAACAAACGCCAAATTATAACAATCAAACACAAACAAATAACTAATATACAATTTGGCAAGCAATAGACATGCATCAGGCTTGATCATGGCATGCAACAACCGGTTTCACATTCCTGTTTAATGAAATGACAGCAATTCGCAATTTATTAGACTGATTGAGACTGGCGGTATTGAGATTTAAACATGCGCAAGCATTATCGAGTAAAATTGACGGTCAGTCCACTGATCTTTTCCGAGATAAAAACACAACATGGTTACGAACTCCACAATCCAAACCCTAACAACTCTAAATGTTGCGATCCAGTATGCAAGAAACAACAGTTAAGCATTCTTGAAATAAATTTCAGATCAAATATACCGTAAACCACTAAATGCTAATTAATCGCATATAAAAACACTTGGATTCAATAAAAACGAAACGAACCGTATCTTCGAGTTTCACTTCGATTTCAAAGCGAATCCCTTTCAATGTTTTCACAAAAACCTTCATCTTTAATATGTCAGTCTACAGTTACAGCACAGTAGATATACGATATTGAAGAAAGAAGTAGCGGTTAAGACGAAGAAGCAATCGGGAATTTCAAAATTGGAGAAAGAATTTATGAAAAGAGAACCGGAATTGCAACGATTTCGTCTTCTTTATAGACTGTTAATTAGTTATACGTTGGCAACGGTGAGGCTTGTGCGTAGAAGAGAGGTTTTAGGGGAAAAGGCGCGTGTGGTATGGAGTTGAAGACGAGAGTAATCAAGATTTTAGTGTGTCATAATTCAGTGATTTTTATCTCGGTGGCGGGTTGCTACAAAATTTCTATTTGCTAACAACGCGCCTCGATAACAGAGTGAGTCAGCCATCTCCTACTAGTGGTAACATGAACAAAAAGGGAATTAAAGTTTAGAAGAGACAATTTGTGTTCAAAAAGGGTGACCAAAAGTGTAGGTCCAATTTGTGTAAACTGTAAACACGAACAAAGTTATAATGTAGGTCCAAGTGTAAAGTAAACAAAAAGATTGGCCACGTCAAGTCCGGTTGCATTGGGAAGTGTCCAAGTGTAAATAAACACCCTCTATTTCGGATGCCGTTGAAAAATTTTGCTCGATACCGTGCAGTGTTAAAGGGTAGTGCTATAAGACTACACGGAGTAGTCATCGTCAAGAGGGTCGCCAAGCCTTTTGGCGACTCGCCAACACCGTCGTCGCTCCAGTCGCCAAGCAACTCGCCAAACGGCTAGGAGACTAATTTTTGAATGTTTTAAAAAATTTTACACTTTTAACCCAAAACAAAAAGTAGCCGTTCTTTATTTAAAAAATCAGATTTTTAAAACCTCTTTCATCCCCTATATATACATCTAAATCTCATTCTTTTCACACAATCATTTGTTCCAAAACTCTCTCAAAATGTCTTCAAACAAAAAGAAAGGTTCAAAATCTTCCAAAAAACAATCTTCCAACATTCATATCACTCCACCTCCAAACCCTTCATCAAACCTACATACAAATGATTATCACCCTATAATGTTTTCATCCCCACCCGATGAGCCAATGTTTTCACCGACACAAGACCAATTGTTAGCCAACTTGGTCTACAATTTATCCCAAAACCAAAATGCTTTTCTCACACCATCTCAAAATGTTTTCACTACACCTTCTCCACCACAAGTAGAATCCCAAGTTTCAGAAACACAATTCTTCTCAACTCAACCACGACGTCTTCTTGCATCGGACTCGGAAGAAGAAGAAGAAGAAGAAGAAGAAGAAGAAGAACAAGAACAAGAAGTAGAAGAAGATGAAGAAGAAGAAGAAGAAGAAGAACATCAACAACAAAAAAACCATCAAAAGGTCGTGGAAAAGGAAAAGCCCCAGTGACACAGAGATCCAAGGTAGAGCCTTGGAATGTTGAGGAGGTGGTAGCTTTGGCAAAAACATGGGTCGACATATCGGAGGATGTGGCTCAAGGAAACGACCAAGAAAGCAAAGTTTTCCACGAAAAGATTTAGAAATGATGGTGTCATCGAATGGGCCATACATACCGTACCCCCAGTCAATATACTCGAAATGGCGTAATATAAGTAAAATTGACAAGGAATTTGAGGCGATTTTTTCTCAATGTAAACGAAATTGACAAAGTGGTGCCAATTTAGATGATGTGATGGTGGCTGCTCGGCAGCAATATATCGACAAAAATGGCACCAAACATCCTTTCAATGTTCAAGCGGAATCGTTTTGGAGGGTAATCCGAGACAACGAAAAATGGAAGGAACAAACATCCTTTCATCAGTTCGCAGACAAAGTTAGAACCAAGCTGTTGGATATTGTGATAAGAAACATCTCTGATCTACGAGGGTTCGAGTATCAAATTGCAGTTCAAGCGAAGAAGGATGCGGCTAGGAGATTGGGATTCACGTTCGATGATGAGTAGATTAGGTTTGTGTTTTAGTTTGTGTGTTTGTTTAACTTTTAATTGTTAGTTGTTTGTGTGTTTTATTTTTAATGAAATGTTTAAATTTTAAGTAAAAAAAGATTTTGTGTTTGTTTAACTTTTAATTGTACAAGGACTAAAGTTGTAATTTCTCAAAGTAATTTGGTTGGCAGTTTAACATCAATGGCCAACCACTGCCTACAAAATGGCCAACGGCTGCCAACCCACAAAAACTTGTTGGCCATTCGTTGACCATTGGCCACCACTCCGTGTAGCCTAAGTATTCATGTTTCATTGTGTATCCCTAATATCCATCAAATCAAAATGATTATAGTTAAATTAATTTATTATTATTATTAAATTATATACTTATTATTATTAGCTTTTAGAAAATTATAATCGTTCATGTTTATTGATAATTCAATGCCCCCCTTTTTGTCTTTCGAATTCATACAGACATTTATCAATCAACTGGTTGTATGTAGAATTTATTCTTTATAAAATCCTTCGGGTTTATATTGTTTGTAGATAATCGAACTTCACGTCATTCTTAGTCAGAAACCACCATTCTCGATCCGTCGACCCAGTCATACACCAACATCTATTCGTCCATGCTTGTCCGTGCGTATAGATCAGAACATTCTGTTCAATGAGAAACGTTGTATAATGTTCGACTAAATGTTTATGTTCGTTATCAAGATAGTGCACCATGCTATTGTAATATTGGACCAAACTTTGCATTACTATTATCATCTATATTGTTATTTTTTATATATTCGTTCGAATTTGACATAACCATTTTGATATAATTTGACATAATTTTATAAAATTATAAATGTCGTTGCTTCTGTCGTAATTACTTAAAAAACTATTGTTTATTGTTACTAAACCGTAAAAATTATAAAAGCTAAATTTATTATTATTATTATTCTAATAATAATAATAATAATAAAACAGATCAAATATTATTAATACAATAAAATGAAAAGACAACAAATAGACAAAATATGTAAAAGGAAAAAAAACAATAAAAAAACAATAAACTTAAATAGGGATTACAATAAATAAGTAAAGATATGTATAAATTCGTCCTTTATTAAATTACAAGTACTATTTGTCATAAAATGTCCATTCTCTACCGTCTTTTGCCCTATTATCCTTGAAGTTATAATTATAGAAGATATTTGAGGTATAGCTTTAGATTTTCTAAAAATGATTAAAATTCATCTTTATTTTGGAATTTTGTCATTATATTAAGATTCAACAATCATTGGAATTTAGCATTAATTATTTGTCATATATAATGGTCATGGTTGCAAATCTATGACAAATTCGTTGTGTCAAACACTTCGTGAAAAGTAGTTCTCAAACCAATACCAAACTGAATCAAGCTCTTTAATTAGATCTAAGTCACTGCAAAATTAGCAAGTGAGTAAATTGTAATTAGGTGTGAATAGCATAAAGCACAAAGAAAACACCAAAAAAACAATTACACAACATGAGTTCATAATATGACATCAAAATACTACAAGATTGAGCGTATTATTTGCTATTTAAGCCAATTAAAGGAGAAACTGCATATTCAATCAATTGATTGAAAATTCACCATAAAAAACCATAACCATTGCTCAAGTCTTACTAATATTATAATAATGAAATCTTGAAGATCGATCTGTTTTACATCGACCGTGAGAATTTCGTCCAATTCGGTCACTCTTGGATCACTTCGACAGTTTTGATGATTATGTCATCACAATTTTATTCCTACTAGTGCTGACATCATTAAACCATGCAATAGGACTTATACCCCTTGCATCATCCTCCCCCTCTTGAAAAGGACTCGTCCTCGAGTCTGCTTCATCATCTAAATCTCCCTCAAAAGGCGACAAGTCTGTAACATTGAACGTAGCTAACACATTGTAATGACCTGGTAACTCAATCTTATAAGCATTATCTTTAATCTTATTCAAAATATAGAAAGGTCCATCGGCCCATGGTCGGAGCCTACTAAAACGTTGGTTAGGAACCTTTCTTGCCTCAAATGGATCCACAAAAGATCACCTTTACTATAGACAACTCATTTGTGATGTTTATTAGCACGACCCACATACTTTTTATTATGCTTATCAATCTATATGCGAACCTGTTGGTGCAGTTCTTGAATTTTCTTTGATTGCTCTTCACCCTCTATACTAAACTAATCAACAATGGATATGGGTACTAAGTCAAGTGGGGTGATTGGATTTTTGTCATACACATTCTCAAATGGGCTTTTTCCCGTGTACGGTTAACCGGTCAATTATAAGCAAATTATGGTTATGGAAGAGTGAGATCCCACTGTTTGGGACTGTCACCAACTAAATTTCTTAATAAATTCCCTAAACTGCGATTTGCTACTTCGACATGACCATCGATTTGTGGATGATGAGAACTGTTGAACTGTAACTTCCACCCCAACCGTGTCCACGAAGTATGCCAAAAGTGGCTCACAAATTTGACATCCTGATAAGAAGTAAGCGTCTTGGGGATGCCATGCAGCTTGATGATGTCTACAAAGTATAAACAAGCAAATTGACTTGCATCAAAAGTCTTAGAACATGGGACAAAATACGTCATTTTTGAAAAACGATCAACCAACACCATAATAAAGTCTTTCTATCGTTAAGTACGAGGTATGCCTAAAACAAAATCCAAACTCACATATTCCCAAGGAGCATTAGGGAGAGGAAGAGGAGTATACAACCCAGCATTGCTTCCACGAGTCTTGGCCAAATTGTAAACCCGACATCTTGAAATAACCTTATTAATATCTTTCTCCATACAAGGCCAATAAAACTGGGCTTGAATAATTGCCAAGGTTTTATCTTGACCAAAATGCCCAGCAAGTCTAATCGCATGACTCTCTAATATGATGGCCTCACTCAACGAGCTCATAGGAATGCAACGGCGAGACCCTTTAAAAAGGTACCCGTCGGTGGTGGAAAACTAATTGAAGGTTCCCGAATCACAACTACTCTATATGTCACAAAAATCAGGGTATAAACTACGAAATTTCTCATAATAGCAATGTACTTTATCCCTACTATACATAATAACAATGTGCTTTATCTTACCATCCATCAAAAAACTTACTATATAAATAAAATGCATTTAATGAATAACTATACATCCTGATGCGACTGTACGTAGTAAATGAAATATGCAGACCAGTAGAAGATGTTCTGGTAACTACACAATGAAGATTTAAGATCCTATCCCATAGACAACACCTTTTTTCCTCCCTCCCCCATTTGAATATGGGACTGAAGCCATAAATCAACATCATCGATGGCAGGCCAAGCATCCTCTTCTAGGTATTTCTCAACCTCAACCCTCTTATAAGCATACTATAATTTACAAAAACAATATAATTTATCGTTGTACAAAAACCAAGACAGTCAATATATAAAATTGGTAAAGACAAATTACATATGAATCCACAGCCTTCTTTGTGAGAAACTACAAATTTGTACGGTCTCCTGCAAAATGTCTCTTTTTTATTCGACAGTCAAGTAAGTCTGCATATACACCTATTCCCATGTGGGCTCTCTACCCAGCAACAATCTTTATATAAACAACACAATATAGTTGACGTAGTTAGTGTTAAAAGGAAAAAAGTTACTAAAATTCTTAATATAATTAGTTACCAATCAGTGACGACGCTCGTTCATTTTGATGTTGCCACCTGTGTGTCTGCCCGGCATCCCAGAAGCATCAGACGAATTACGGTTTTTCGTACCGATAGCAGACAATTTCTTCCACACTGGTGTGTCACAATACTGTAAAGAAACACATGTAAAATACCAACAGGGAATAGTAATAACTAAATATAATAATAATAATAACCAAAAAAAATATTAATGATAATATAAATGATGTTTCTAAATATAATAAGTAGATAGTTATTATAAAAATTATAATGTGTATACATACACATACATATACATAATATATATATATATATATATATATATATATATATATATATATATATATATATATATATATATATATATATATATATATATATATAATTTTAAGAATCACAATATGGAATTATGTATAATGATCATGATAACGACAAAATAATAATACCCAAATAAAAATAACATTAATAACTATAAGCAAATAAACAATAATAATAACTAATTTAAGAAATAATACTAACAATAATAATAATAATAACAATACAAATAATACTAAATAAAAATAATAAGTATATATTTATTATAAAAGTAAATCGATCAAATAGAGGTTATATAAATTTGAGGGAGAGAATTATATTGGATGTTGCCAATTTAGTCATTAATATTAGACTGAGAGGAGTGGTAACCCCTCACCCCAAGGGGTTGGGGTGCCACGTAGGCGCCACCTTACCTTCCCCTCACTAACCCCTCACCTTTTAAATTTTAGGAAATGGTATTCCCTCACTACCCCTCACTTATATACATATACAAATGTGTATATATATATATATATATATATATATATATATATATATATATATATATATATATATATATATATATATATATATATATATATATATATATATATATATATATATATATATATATATATGTATGTGTGTGCAGCAAAAAGAAAAAGAGATGAAAGAGTACGGGGTTGGAACCCCTTGAAATCCATCCCCTCACCAACCCCACACCAACTGGGGCGGTGTTACCGTACGTGGTTGGGCTCCACGGTGGACACCGCATCCCTTCCCCGCTTCCACACCACTTAGTCTTAGGGTTGAGTGTTTCGTCAGATAACCGTTGGTAATTATTGATGAGGAATTCTTCGTCACTAATTGTTTGGTAGTTATTACCAGCTTGAAAACATATACATTACTACATTTTCAACCATATTTTTAATTTAATGACAAAATTCTTTACTTCTACACTTGGTTGTCATTGTCACAAAATATTGAAAGTGTCAAGTAACAAGGAAAAAAGATATCATTTTATTTACACTTCAATTTGTCTCCCATATTTCCCAAAAGCATACACACTCAAAAACGAAAATGTTACAAACCAAGTCCATACGGTTCAGATTAATCAATCAAAAGAACAAAAAAATGACACTTTATCAACACTATTCGTCAAACTCATGCATGTGGTCTAGCATGTAATTGATAGCCACCTCTTCATTCTTATCGCAAGCAAAAAACGCCACCCACACCAACGACCTGTTGAATCCCATTCCTTCAAGCTATCACAAAATGAAAAAAAAAAAAAAAAAAAACAGTTAGAAAAAAGAGACCGTTACATACATTTTTTATTGTTCCACCAACAAACTTCTCAATTAATGGGTAGAATAACTTACACGATCAAGAGCCTCCATTTCCTCACGTGTAATTGTAAAAGACTCAGATGCCCTCGAGGCCGGCTGTCCAGTTCCTTCCCTGATATATTAGGATCAAAAAATTTACTAAATAATAAATAAATAAATAAGACGGGATGAGAGTGGTAAAATCGTAAAATCGTAAAAACGTACTCTTCTCCAACAGGTTCAAAGATCAAGCGAAATATATCATCATAGTTCTCAAGAAGTAGTCTCGCCAACTGCTGATTATACGCCCCCATTCTGTGGAGTATTGTCTGCAAACAATAGCAATGTACTTTAATATAGACAAAAGAACACCAAGAATTAACAAGAAAATATATTAATTACCGGTAAACTTTGTGGATTAGCTCGCACCCATGATCGAATATTTTGAAATGCTTGACAGTTGCGCAGGAAATCAAGCAAATTCAAATTTTCAGGGATTTCTATTTCGTCCAACGAATTTGTATTTGGTCCAGTTGGTGGTGGTGGAGCTCCGGTGACTGGAGGAAGATTAGATGGAGGATTTGTGGTGGATGAAGAAGGCTGAGGAGGTGGTGCCGCCACCGGAGCGGACCTTGTCTCAGGCACCTTTGATAACATGATGACGATAAAACCATTTTCAGAAACTTGATTTTCTTCCATGGTGGTGTCATCTTTTAGCACTTTACCCTGATGGATAAGCATTTGTCGTGCAGCTGGATATGCATATGGTCCCTTGACAGTTTCAATATTTTTCTTCATATCAGCAACCTGCATGAAATTACAGCAATTCTGTGGGGATAATCAGTTTGGTAAGTCACGTGCATGGGTTAATTAGTATTTATGGGTTTTTAATATGATTTAGTTAATAGTTTATTTATGCATTGTTTTGTTTGAAAATAAAAAGAGTGGGTAAATGACTTTGACCGATTCACAGGGATATGTACGTTAGAGTCTTATGAGTGAACTTTTAAGTGTTGAAGAAGTCTTCCATGTACCTGCTTTTTAGGATTAGACTAGTTTTTCTAGTTCCCACGTGATGTACAAGGCTATATATATAGGCCTTCTCTATTTTATTTTAAGATAAGCTTTCTTTCTGCAACTTCAGAACACCTTTTCCCTTCATATTTTAAAGTTCTTTCCTCCTCCTGTACAAGTTTCTTTTTAATATACACGAGAGCTTTGGTTTGGGGTGAGGTTTGAAGCTTTAAAACCAACATTTGGTATCAGAGCGGATAGATTAAAGGGAAGCTGGGTATTCAGTAGGTTTTTTTTTTGTTCTACTGATCAAAAGGGTAGCGGAGACGAGTCGTGATTCCGGCCAAAATCAGCGGGCTTGTCAACCCAGTTTTGATCAAAGAACACAGGAGGATCAAGCAACCAGAAGGTTTAATCAAAGGCTGTAAAAAACAGCGGGTGAAAGGCGGCAAAAGGAGTTTGCAGGTAATCCTTTCAAGCAGAGTTTTTTAGTTGATTATCAAACCTTGGTAGTGCAGTAAATCTCAAAGAATGGCTCCACCAAAGGATCAAACAGTAGCTACCGTCAAGGAGAACAACACCATGTCTCTTCAATGCCCGGTGTTGTCGTCAACAAATTACACTGTATGGGCTATGAGGATGCGGGCTATTTTCAATGTTCACGGGGTGTGGGAGACAATTGAACCAGGAGCCAATGCAGATGCTAAGTAACATTGCAGTTGCACTCTTGTTTCAAGCCATACCCGAGGAGCAAACATTGCAAATAGGAAATCTCACAACTGCAAAGGAGATGTGGGCTGCTCTAAAAACCCGACATTTGGGTGCGGATAGAATCCGGGAGGCAAGACTTCAAACTCTAATGGGAGAGTTTGAAAATCTGAAGATGAAGGACCAAGATGTTATAGACAATTTCGCCAACAAGTTGTCCGACTATGCTTCTCGATCCGCTTCACTTGGCTCGGTTATGGAAGAGACAAAATTGGTTAAGAAATTTCTTAACGGGTTACCGAAACGGTTCATTCATATGGTGGCTTCTATAGAACAAGTTGTAGACTTGAAGACCATCGGTTATGATGATGTTGTGGGTCGGCTTAAAGCCTATGAAGAAAGGATCAAAAATGAGGAGAACCAAACTGAGCAAAATCAGCTTTTATTTGCAAATGCGGATGAAAAAGCAAATGGAAAGGAGCATAGGTGTGAGCATTGTGGTTGTGTAAACTCGAATCGTGAAGACTATGGGCGTGGCCGAGGTGGAGGTCGGGGGTCCGGGAAAGGTCGAGGAGATAGTCGAGTACAACGGGACAAGAGCCACGTGAGATGCTACAAATGTGGTGAACTTGGTCACTACATATCGGAGTGTCCAAAATGGGAGAAGCAAAAGGACGAGCTCAACTTGAACCGGTTCGAGGATGATGAACCGGCACTGCTGTGATCTAATGGTATAAACAAACTGATTATGGGGGTGAATGTGGGGATAATCAGTTTGGTAAGTCACGTGCATGGGTTAATTAGTATTTATGGGTTTTTAATATGATTTAGTTAATAGTTTATTTATGCATTGTTTTGTTTGAAAATAAAAAGAGTGGGTAAATGACTTTGACCGATTCACAGGGATATGTACGTTAGAGTCTTATGAGTGAACTTTTAAGTGTTGAAGAAGTCTTCCATGTACCTGCTTTTTAGGATTAGACTAGTTTTTCTAGTTCCCACGTGATGTACAAGGCTATATATATAGGCCTTCTCTATTTTATTTTAAGATAAGCTTTCTTTCTGCAACTTCAGAACACCTTTTCCCTTCATATTTTAAAGTTCTTTCCTCCTCCTGTACAAGTTTCTTTTTAATATACACGAGAGCTTTGGTTTGGGGTGAGGTTTGAAGCTTTAAAACCAACAAATTCGCAATTTAACTTGGTCTGTAATTGGACAGATTAAAGACTAACGGGTTTGCAATTTAAGCATGCCAATTCAAACCCTAACAACACTGATTGTTGCGATCCGGTATGCAAGAAACCAAAGTTAAGCATTCTTGAGTTAAATATCAGAACAATAAAACACTAAATGCTAATGAATCACATATAGAAACACTTGAATTCGAGATAAATGAAACGAACCGTCTCTTCGAGTTTCACTTCGATTTCAAAGCGAGTCCCCTTCAACGTTTTCACGTTAACCTTCATCTTTAGTATGTCGTCTACAGTTACAACACAGTTGAAAGACGAAATCGATCTGAGTAATGAAAGAACTGGCGGTTAAGATGAAGAAGCAGTCGGAAACTTCAAATTCGAAGAACGAATTTATGAAAAGATAACCGGAATCGCAACGATTTCGTCTTCCTTGCGTCTGTGTGGAGTGTTTATACATTGCCAATGGTGGAGTTTTCACGTACTTAGGCAACACGCGTTGAGATTTTAATCGAAGCAAAGGCGCGTGTGGTGGCGGGCAGACTTGTGGGGTTGAATTTAAGAGTCACCAAGATTTATATATGTTAACTCAGCTGTGTTCCCACGCGCCAGTATTGGGACACACACATCGTTATCATTACACCAACTCAACCGATCTTTTCATATTTTAATTCACTTCCTATTTCCGTTAAAGAAAAGGGAATTGTGAATTTGTATCTTAAGATGGGCCCAATGGATATTAAGTCATAAATAAGTTAACATCTCATAATAAAAATGACCTGGTAATTGAACGGGCAAAAGCCGCAAAACCAGTCTGTTACAATGGCGGCGCGTGGGAACATAACTGAATTATGACTTATAAAATCTTGGTGAATTTTGAGTTCAACCCCACTGCCCGCCACCACACGCGCCTTTGCTTCGTTTAAAACCACAGCGCGTGTAGTCTAAGTACGTGACAACTCCACCATTTGCAATGCATAAACACTCCACACAGACGCAAGGAAGACGAAATCGGTGCGATTCCGGTTATCTTTTCATAAATTCATTCTCCGAATTTGAAGTTTCTGACTGCTTCTTCGTTTTAACCGCCAGTTTTGTATTACCTTGCACCTCGGACCGAATATTTTGAAACCCTCGACTATTGCGCAGGAAATTAAGGAAATTATCATCTCCACTTGCACCCGCGGGAGGGAAGAGATTCAAGGGACTTGAATTTGGTCCTGTTGAAGGAGCAGCTGGTGGTGGTTGGTTACGTTGCGGCTGGTTTACAGCTGGCGGTGGTGGAGCTCCGGTGACTGGAGGAAGATCAGATGGAGGATTTGTGATGGATGAAGAAGGCTGAGGAGGTGGTGTCACCACCGGAATGGGAGGCATGTTTGATAACATAATGACGATAGAACTATTGCCAGAAACTTCATTTTCTTCCATGGTGGTGTCATCTTTTAGGACTTTACCCTGATGGATTAGTATTTGTCGTGCAGATGCATATACATCTGGTCCCTGAACAATTTCAATGTTTTTCTTCACATCATCAACCTGCATGAAATTACAGCAATTCGCAATTTAACTTGACTAACGGGTTTACAATTAAAGCATTCGAACTCGCAAATTAAAACCCTCACAACACTAAATGTTGCGATCCGGAACGCAAGAAACCAAACTTAAGCGTTCTTGAGTTAAATTTCAGAAAACAAATCACCAAATGCTAATGATTCGCATATAGAAACACTTGAATTCGAGATAAATGAAACGAACCGTGTCTTCGAGTTTCACTTCGATTTCAAAGCGAGTCCCCTTCAATGTTTTTATGTTCACCTTCATCTTTGATATGTCGTCTACACTTACAAAACACGGTTGAAATACGAAGAACTGGCAGTTAAGACGAAGAAGCAGTGAGAAACTTCAAATTCGGAGAATGAATTTATGAAAAGATAACCGGAATCGCACCGATTTCGTCTTCCTTGCGTCTGTGTAGAGTGTTTATGCATTGCGAATGGTGGAGTTGTCACGTACTTAGACTACACGCGTTGTGGTTTTAAACGAAGCAAAGGCGCGTGTGGTGGCGGGCAGTGTAGGGTTGAACTCAAAATTCAGTTATGTTCCCACGCGCCGCAATTGTAATAGACTGGTTTTGCGGCTTTTGCCCGTTCAATTACGAGGTCATTTTTGTTATGGGATGTTATTTATGACTTAATATCCATTGGGCCCATCTTAGGATACACATTCACAATTCCCTTTTCTTTAACGGAAATAGGAAGTGAATTATTTTGATATCACTTGGAATATTGTCATGACCAATAAATTACTATGTTACAAAACAAAATAAATATTTTTGCAAATTGAGAGTAGGATTGGGTATGATAGGGTAAAATCCTTAAATCTTTTCTGAAACATTTTTGAAGTTCCTAAAGGTGCGTTTAGTTGCGGAAAACTGCTCTGTTTTCCGGAAAATTTTTCCAAGAAAAATAAAAATTTGGAAAACGCGTTTAGTTCGTCAATTTTTCCAAAGTTTTCCAAGAAAATGAAAAATTTTCATTTTTCCAAAATTACTAAGAATTTGGAAAATTTTGGAAAACCTAGAATTATTGTTTTCTAAATTTTTCTATTTCCAAAATTTTTCTAAAATATACAAAAACAGACACACACACACACACACTCATTCTCACCTACACCCCCAAAATTACATCTACACCCACCCTACCTACCCCCACCCAACCCTACCCCATCCCCCCACCTACCCACCGACCCTACCCCCACCACAACCCCATTCCACCTACCACCCACCCCACCCAACCCCATTCCACCCACCACCCACCCTTCCCCACCCCACCACCCATCCACCCCCACCACCTAACCTCACCCACCCCCACGTCACTCCACCTCCACCTACCCCCACCCCACCCACCTCCACCTCCACCTACCCCCACCCACCCACCTCTACCTCCACCTACCCCCACCTCCACCTCCACCTACCCCCACCCCACCCCACCCACTCCACCCCACCCCACCCCACCCAACCCTCACCCACCACCCACCCTTCCCCACCCCACCACCCATCCACCCCCACCCACCACCACCCACCCCCACCTCACTCCACCTCCACCTCCACCTACCCCCACCCCACCCACCTCCACCTCCACCTCCACCTACCCCCACCCTACCTACCTCCACCCCACCCCCACCCCACCAAACCCTCACCCACCACCACCCACCCCAACCTCACTCCACCTCCACCTACCCCTACCCCACCCTATACACCCACCCCTACCCACCACCCCACCCATCCACCCCACCCACCACCCACCTTTACCCCCACTCCAACCCACCCACCCCACCTCCACCTACCCTATCCCACCAACACCCATCCCCCTACCTCCACCTACCCGTACCCCACCCCACCCACCCTTACCCCCACCCCACCCTACGCACCCCCACCACCCCTACCTCCACCTACCCGCACCCTACCCCACCCACTCCAAATCAGAAATTGGAAAATGAAAATTGATATAAAATAGATATCTAAACACGTTTTCTGTTTTTCTAAAATAGAAAATGAAAATGGAATCGGTTTTATCTAAACGCGTTTTCTAAATTTTCAATAAAAAACTGAAAATGAAAACTCATTTCGTTTTTCTAAAAATGAAAAATGGAAAACGGAAAACAGTTTTCCGTAACTAAACGCACCCTAAATTTTTCAAGATGCCTAATTGGATTATTCAAGTATGTATAACTATTTGGTTTGCTTCCACTAAGGATTGCGTATTATGTGAGCCATAAATATTCTAAGAAGATTATAGCCCAAATGCATATTTGAAGATATTTTATGTATTTAATTACCATGGTTAGTAATTCTCCATCTAATCCTTCTTGTTTGATCAAAGTTAGTAGGGATTTTAAAATTGGATTTGCAAAATAGATTTTTATAAACTAAGGATTTTTATACAAATTAACATATAGGCGGAATTATTTTATGATTTAGGAAGGATTTTATTAAAAGTTTCTAGAAACTCTTACAGAAACCCATATCCAAGTGCACCAGTGACGAATTACATAAAGACTTGCTTGAATCCATGTTGGGCCACCATTTTTGGGATGGGCTAATATTGGGCTTTCGAGAGTCAAAATCTTGGACGATTGAGATTATAAGTTCCTAAAAAATAGTCACCTTTTTGCCTATCTTATTTTCAACCTTTTTTCAAAGTTTTGCCTACTTTATATAGAAACTATCGTAGTGGAATAGCGCCTCCATGTAGAGTGTAAACCACTTAATTATCACATCATCTGTGATTGCTTACTTTTATTTCACTGTATTTTTATAGCATCATATTAACCTAATCCATGACTTGCTTTTTCTAAAACGATGTTCAAGTGACTGTGGGGTCTTAAACATTCTAAACCAACTCGTTGGATCACTTCTCACAAAATTGAATTCAAGCGATTATGTGGTATCATTTATTATCTAATTAGCATACTAACTTTATTCCAGCACCTTGTTTACAAGAGTTTGTGTCGATTACATGACTTGGTTGATAGTTCTTGACTTAAAATCTCTATACCAACATCTTACTTGCTACCAAGAGTTTGTTCTGTTATTTCTATGAAAGGACCTAAGGACTTAAATATATTAAAAGCATATTCCCCCAAGTTGACTTACAACAAGTTTGATATTTCAATTCCATTCCTTAGCCATAACTAGGGATGAGCAAAGGAACCGAACCGGCCGGAACCGGCCCGACCCGGACCCGGACCCGGACCGGGAACCGGAATATGGTGAAAATATGGAACCGAACCGGACCGCCGGTTATGCCGGTTCTGGTTCTACCGGTTCCGGTTCCGGTTCCGGTTCTTGTCGGTTCTTAAAAATTGGAACCGGTAAACTTCTTTGAAAATTGCCTTGCGAGTTTGTCTATGCGTGCCTATATCTTCCTACACGGACGATGTATTTTAAGTCTCAAAAAGGCAAGTTACATGCTTGGGAACATTTCTGCACCACCTGGTATGATCCACATCAGCAATGTCTCATTTGGTGGTGGTGCAATGGACTTGTGATTGGGGAAGAACACTCAACTCAACATTGTTGTTTCGTTTAATATGGGACAAGGGGACAATTCTGGGAAGGTGAATTCGGGTGGGTCTGGAAGTTGGTTGTACTGTGTGTTTCTGTGGATTCTGGTGCTTTCTTTGAGCTTCATGATTGGGAGTCTTGTTTGTCCCAGGTAATTTATGAGCTAAATGACCACTCTATCTATACCAACATATTTAAAGAAACCTTCTTGCCTTTATATACACTTTATTAGTCTAGTTAAAAAAATTGAATAATGATTGTGGGAGTGTGATTCCAAGTACTTTGAGACTTACAAGTTGTTGAGAACATTAGAATTATGTTGGGGTTTAAGATGATATACGATTATAGATGAATTGATTTTATTCGTTCGTATTTATTTGTTGTTCCGTTTGTAATCATAATGTTTTTGTACCCATGTATCTGCAGAAATTTTGCATGAAGGCTAATAGCTTCGTAGGATGAGTTGGTAGCCATACATTTAAGTAGTTAACATATTGAGTATGATTATAAAAAAATTAATCTTTAAAATATTTATACAGTTTTTAGTGATGATGTTGGTACTACAATAAAGTAAATATTACCAAATACTAAATAATCATTATTACCATTTAGTAAATTAATACTTTGACAATTCAACATTAAAAGTTTACGTAAATATTTGAACTTAGAACATGAAGCATAATGTTTACATCCGGTCCGGTTCCCGGTTTTTGGCCGGTTCCGCGGTCCGGTTCCATCCGGTTCCCGGTTCCAAAAATCTCAAGAAATTGAGACCCGGTCCCGGCCCGATCGGTACTACCGGTTCCCGGTTCCCGGATCGGTTCCCGGTTCCAACCGGTTCCCCGGTCCATATGCTCACCCCTAGCCATAACCAATACACAAATCAACTATAGATATTCAATGTTTTCTATCTCATGCTTAATTTCTTGAATTAAAAATGCACTACTAACTCCATATGGCACTTGTGTGCATCTTAGGTTTACGTAAATAACAATTTAGTGATCGTACTTTGTTAATCTATATATCTATTATAATAAAGCCAAAACATTCAACCACGTTTGAAAATTTCACAACTTTTCAACTTATTTTTTAATTAATAAATTAAACTTCATTAGTATTCTAATTTTGATGTTAACTCTCTACTTTTCAACCTTAATACTTAATATTTGTTTAAATTGAATATAATAATTATCTTTTTAACGCTACCATTTATAATATTAGTATAATATGCATACATTTTTTATTTAAATTATGGCTTTAAGTTCAAATTATAAATCAAAATATTAAATAAAGTCTAAAAAATTTGTGCAAATACTACATTTAAAATTGATAAAAAGTTAAAGTATAATATCAAGGGAAATATGCATAAAAGTCCTTATATTTTGCTATTATATTCAATTAAGCCCTAAATTTTTTTATTAACAATTTAATCCTAACTAATTTTAATTTATAATCAACTCATAAAACTTAGCCGGTAAACCGGTGGACACCCGGTAAAAGGTACTCGTAGGGTTTTTTACGCACACATACCCCTCGTTCATCTTCGTTATTTCTTCCGAAAAATCACAAACCTCATGTATATGGAGGAGTCTTCCGAAAAATCACAAACCTCCATCTACTCTGTTTTTTCTTCTCAGTAAAAATTAAAAGCCTAATTCCAATTTCTATTAACAGTCGCGTATATGAAGGAGTCTCTCGAAAAATGGGATGCGTATGACGATTCTGAGGACGAAGAGTTAGAGACGTCTCTAATAGATGTCGAATTGGAAGAAGATTTCAAAGCACAAGGTAATGAAAGATGCAATAATGCTTTCTTGAACTATTTATGCAATGAATACAAGAGTATTTTACCTGATGGTGCCGATTCTGAAGAGGATTCCCATTCTGATGAAGGAATAGATGACACCAAAGGAGGCAATGAGCGTGACTTGGGAGATGAGGGTGGAGTACAGTTCACCATACACGATCCAACAGTAAACTTGAACAATATGAAACCCATTCTCGGTGAGAGGTATGAATCACGACATCAACTAAAAACTTGCTTGATCAATTATGCTATTGCAAATGGGTACAATTTAAGGTTGTAAAGTGTGACAATGTTCGTTTAGTGGTTAGATGTGGAAAAAAGAACGCTAAAGTCCAGTGTCTATATCGACTTTATGCTTCTTGGATGAGTAAGGAAAGATCTTTTCAGGTGAAAAAAAATTGTTGATATACATAAATGTGTAAGAAAATTTAACAATGCAAATCTAATGAACCCAAATTGGCTTTCAAGACACTTTATGAAGGATTTGATCAGGAAACCTAACTTGAAAGTTAAAGACATGCAAGCGATAATTAAACACAAATTTCACTGTGAAGTGTCTTGGTGTCTTGGTCTAAATGTTACAGAGCAAGGTGTAGGGCAATGAGTCTTATAGAAGGTAAACTCACAGACCACTATGCTCGGGTGTGGGATTACTCTCATGAGTTACTTCGTTGAAATCCTGGTAGTACTGTCAAAGTGAGTGTCACTGTGAACCCAGATCCAACCACATACTTTCACAGGATTTATATATGTTTTAAGGCTATCAAAGAAGGTTGGAAAAAAGGATGTCGTAGGGTAATAGGTCTAGATGGTTCATTCCAGAAGGGTCAATGTAAAGGGGAACTACTTATTGCAATAGGAAGGGATGCCAACAATCAAGTCTATCCCATTGCATGGGCTGTTGTTGATATTGAGAACAAGGTTAATTGGAAATGGTTTCAAGAATTACTTCATGAGGATCTTGACTTGCAAGGTGGAAGAGGATTTTGTATAATTTCTGATTAGCATAAGGTATGCCATTACTTTAATTGTCTATTGCACATTTTGTTCCTTACTAATTTTTGTACTTACATTTCAGGGGTTGCTTGAAGCCACAAAGGAGATATTACCATATATGGAGCACAGACAATGTGCACGACATATAAATGCTAACTTTAGGAAGACTTTCACTGGTGTAGAATTCTGGAACATGTTTTGGGCAGCAGCATTTTTCTACTGTGGAGGGTGAATTTCTGAAAAAGATGGACCAAATCAAGAAAGTTAATGTTAGTGCTTATGACCATCTTGATGCAAGGGATCCTCATACATGGTGCAGGGCTTTCTTTAGGAGTGGGTTAGCCTGTGAGGCTGTTGAAATGGCATAGCAGAATGCTTCAATGCCATTATACTACCTGTTAATGGTAGTAACATGTGGCCTAGAACTTCATATACCAAACGTTTGCCCCCTTTAGCTAGAAGGATGCTAGGTAGACCAAGTGTTAAAAGAAGGAGACATGTAAGTGAATCAAGTGACAAATACTCACAAGTTTCTTCCAAAGGAAGGTCTGTCCAATGCAAAAACTGTCTACAAATGGGTCATAACAAGGCGTCATGTAAAAATCCAAAGGTTACACTAGAACCACGACCAAAGAATAAAATGGGAAGGCCAAGGGTGGACCCTGATATTAGTCATTGGATTAGAGGAGGGGGAGAGGACCAAGAGGTGGTGGGCGAGGATTAAGGGGTGGTGGTAGAGTATCCAGGGGTGATGGGGTAGTAGCTAAAGAAAAAGGAAAACAGGTGATGGAAGAGATGAGAGGAAATATGAAAATGGGAGTTGGTGAAGGAAGTGCTGGAATTGAAGAAGCTACTGCAATTTATCTACAAGGTACAATCAATGATATGAAAAAATCTAAATACTAAAATGAGGAAATTAGAATGGCATTTGGTATCACAGAAGAGGAAATGGAAGAAATCTTTGGTGACAATGAAGTAGTACCTGAAACTCAAGTTAGAATGGTAAAGCTTGCAAATTTCTTGAATTTTATGTTCCAATGTTTTTGGTACTTATTATTTTCAGCTTTGTTTTGATTTTATTAGGATGTTGAGGATGCACCATTGTCGGATACTCAAGTTGCAACAATAGTGTCGGATACTCAAGTTGCAACAACAGAGGATGTACTTGTTGATGTTCCATTGTCAATGGTACATAATGGTTCAAATTTTCATGAAAATTATGATTTTGGTTGTTCAAGAAGGCCCTCAGAAAGGATTCTCATAAAAAAAACTTCAAAAAAACATGGGTGGGGTGGGGAGTTCTGCAGATCAAGCTTTACATCTAGATTAAGTGGTTTGGGTAGTAAGAGTAATGAGAAATTGTTAATAGAATTCCCTTTTTGTAAACAGTATTTAAAGGAATTGAAAGTCCTAAACATTTTGGTTGGCCTTTTTATATACATTGTTTAAGTGGCCAATTTGTAATGCAGTTTATGCTGTTTTGGTAATGGAATACTATTTCTGTAGTTTTTTTGTCAAACAGGGGCTGTTTTGTAATTTTTTGAAAAAAATTTTATAGGGACTAGTTTTGTAGTTTTGACAATACAGGGTTGTTTTTGCAGTTTTTTAGAAACTGTTACTGCAGTTTTTTTGTTAAACCAAGGGCTGTTTTGTAACTTTTTTGAAAAAAATTCACAAGGATTGTTTCTATAGTTTTGAGAAAAAAGGGCTGTTTTTGCAGTTTTTTAAAAACTGCACCGGAAAGATAAGGCTAACCGGCTAGTTTTATGAGTTGATTATAAATTAGAAGTAAATATGAAACGTAAATTGATATTTAAAATTAACAAACAAAAATAGATCAAAAGATTATTTTTCTAATAGTGAAACTTTGAAAAAAGATTGGGTTTTCATTATTTTGATCTAAGGGTTATGGGGTTTGATTGTCTACAACGCGTTCACACTAGTTAATCTCTCTCTCTCTCTCTCTCTCTCTCTCTCTCTCTATATATATATATATATATATATATATATATATATATATATATATATATATATATATATATACAACCCTCCTATGAATTGCGTCAATGGCGGAGATTGGTTCTCACGGTTTGGTGACATAAACTGCAAACCGCACCGCATAGTGCGGTTTACCAAAATTACGAACCGCAAACCGCACCGCGGAGTATCAAAACCGCATTATACGGTGCGGTGTGGGCGGTTTATGCGGTTTGTGCAGTTTGGTGCATACCCCTAGTTTTTACCAGGAAATTAATTTCGTATAGAAGTCCTTAAGTTTTTCGAAGAAGTTTGGTTTTGCCCTCTACCACCCACCACCACCACCACTTCCACTGCAGTGGTGGTGGGTGGTGGCGGTGTTGGAGGACAAAACTGAACATTTTCGAAAAACTCAAGGACTTCTACGCAAAAATTCTTTCAAGGTAACCTGGAAACCTGTTATCATAGGTTTCAGGGACAAAGATGGAAAAAAACTTTGCAAATTTTGGGCTTTCATGGACATAAAATCCATAGAAAGACAAAACCGAACATTTACGAAAAAGTTAAGGACTTTTATGACAAAAGCCGTAAAATATAACTGTGTTTTTATTAATAACTATCACATACAAGCTAATATTATAATTTTTCTGTGGGACGTTTATTGGAATATAGATATTAAGTCAATCATCTTCGATAATGGTACATATAGCAACACCCTAAAGCGGAACGGAGCGTATACCTCACGGGATGCGGTTGATGATGTGGAAACCACACCGTTGCGAGAACACCATCCCCTTTTGCGCAAGTCATCGTGGTTTAGCTCCCTTTGCGGGTACTTCCACTCGACACACAATACACACACTTTGGGGAGTGAAGTGTGGTGAGTGGAACTTATTTCCTATATTTAAGAGAGTGAGGGGTTGAAGATGGACGTGATTTGACGCTATATGACATTGAAAAAGTGAAAGATTGGTTATAACATCTTCAATCATTGGCCCATTTTAAAAACTTTTTATGACATTAACTAATTTGCCTTCATTTTATGAAATATTTATATAAACCCTCATCATCTAATTTGTTGTTTTTTAGCATATGTAATAATTATAAATTAAAAAGTATTGGACAATATCATTAAATAAAAATAATATATTACTGTATATAAACTTAAAATAATATTATTAAATCTATAATCCATGTCGTTGCACAATAGAGTCTGTATTACATTTATAATCATAAAACCAAAAAACGGTAATAAATATATGATATGATTATTACGAATTTAATATTTAATATTAAATGTTACATATAATAAAAGTTAGAGTAAATTACAATTTTGGTCCATGTGGTTGGTCAGTTTTTTACATTTTTGGTCCAACTTTTTATTTTTCACAGTTTTGGTCCTTGTGGTAGGCTTTTTATTGCACTTTTGGTCCCTCGGGGCCGTTCCCATTTGGTTAGCTTCGTTAAATAGTTTTAAATAACAAAACTACCTTTAGGGGCCAAAACTGTAATTCTCTCAAAAATTAAAACACGTCTTTCTTGCACTTTTGGTCCCTCAGGCCGTTCCCATTTGGTTAGCTTCGTTAAATAGTTATAAATAACAAAACTATCTTTAGGGGCCAAAAATGTAATTCTCTCAAAAATTAAAACACGTCTTTCTATCTCTCTTTCTCTCTCGCTCAACCACACACACGCACACATTAACTGAAGCAATCGTGGTGGCAGGTCGGGATGGATGGACTCGTGATGGCAGGTTTCCGTGGAACCAAGGTTGTTGGTCGTCGGAACTACCTGATTTCTTCCGGTGAAACACTCATTCAAATTCTCTCCAAACTCCCTGACAAATGCGAAAGGAAGTCGATTCTTTGGTAGCGTAATTTTTAACAGCCTTACAAAGTTGGGGTCTCTCTTTAAGCGTGAATTTGACCCCTTTTGCATCGATTTCAGTTTCTAGGTTGAAATCTATAGCTCCTGCATAGCCCAACCTTCAAGCTATCGGTATTGGTGGTGGTTTTGAAAAGCGTGAACCAGAAACGAGATTTCTGAAATCGATTCAGGTTTTTCTCTAATTCAGATTTTTAATTACTGATTCTTCTGATAGATTGTAATTCTATGATTCTTTTGATGGATTGTAATTCAGTATTTCAAACGTATAATTTTGGAAATCGATTCAGGTTGTAATTCGTGTAATTCATGTTCGTTTACTAATCAAGTGATTACATAGCTTGAATCGATTCAACACTGTAACTAAGCTTGAATCTATTACACACTGGAATCCAGATTGCTATAAATACTTTGAATTTTGTGATGACGGAATTGACCCGAAAATATTATTGTTTTGAAGAATACTCCAATAAACTGGAGATTTCCACCGGAATCGACCCGTTTAAATTGTTATCATTGAGGTCTAATGTCATAAGTGAAATGTAATTCCCAAGTTCAACGGTAATGGAAATGGTAAATTGATTGGAATTCTAGTTGAAGCGAAAAGGGAATCAAATATTGCAATTTCTTCAGGGTTTTTCCGGTGAGTCGATTATTGCTAAGAATCATCCTTTTCAATAAAAAATACTTCCCAGTGTCTATCGGGATATTACCATCTATCATATTACTCGCAGCAGAAAACTCCAACATGTTTGTTGAGTTTTATAAACTCACGGGAATTTGGCCGGTTAAGTTCTTGGAATTAAGTTGAAGAACCATTAAAAGAAGATCCGAGAAGTAACCTGGTAGAGATGAGTGGTGGTAGATTCATGGTAGAAGGAGTGGGTGGTAGTATTTGATGGTAGAGTTGGGGGTACTGGTGGTCGTACACATGGGTAGAGAGAGAGACTTGTTTTATTTATTTTTGAAAAATTTCAGTTTTAGTCCCTAAGGGTCGTAATCGTCTTTTTACAATCCACTTAACAGAAAAAAATTACCAACAATGCAATAAAATGCCAAACATAGGGACCAATCCCGTGAAAATTTAAAACTTGTACTAAAAGTGAAAAATCATGCAAACTACAGAGACCAAAACTGTAATTTACCCTAAAAGCTAATTTGTAAAAAGAAATAAAAATAAAAAATTAAATAACAAATAATTAATACATACAGTTAACATTATTAAGTACAAGAGGTTAATTTTAAAAAATATGTAACTCAAAAGGAATATATTGTGTAATATAAGGGGGTGTTTGAGATTGCTTAATTAAGTTGATAAACACTTTTGAGCAAAATTGCTTATTACTTTATGTCTTATTTAAAATGTGTTTTTAAAAAGTGTTCGAATTAGTTTATGTGGTAGCAAAAAACTATAAGTTGATAAGTTGTTTTTAAAATAAATGTTTTGATTAGCTTATACGTGTAAAAAGACTAAAAAGTGACTTTTATAGACTATAAGTTGATAAGTTGTTTCCGAAAAATCAACAAGTCACCAGCACCTTAGGTTACACGGTGTGGACGTGTGATGTCGTTGGCATGCCGACGTGTCACACCGATGCCGCTGGTGAATACCACCCCGTGTTACCGGCATGAATCAGCATGGACACCTTGTTGTCATTGGAAAAGAGGCTTTGGAAAGGAGCCGTTGGAATTTTTTGTGTTATTTTTTTTTCTAAAACCATTTAATATATACACTATAAATACCACCACATCTAATACTTTTATTCACACCATTTTTTATATTTTATTATGTTTTATACCATGGGTAACAATCCAAATTCATCTAATACTTCATCTCCTTTTTTTTTTGCTACGATCCTTCATCACCACCACTTTACCATTCATAATTCGACTCTCAAAACTCATTTCCCCAAATACCATCAATGTACAATCAAGTTTCTAATTTTGCCACAACATCTATTTTCACAACAAATGCCCTCTAAAAACTTGAATCCTTTAGCACAATTTGTACCTCAATCTTAATTCCAACCCCAAAACTCAATTCCAATCACTACCATCAGAAACCCCAAACGTCCCCCCTACCTGAAACTGAATCGGAATTGAGGATGAGTTGTCACAAAAGAAATGGAAATGGAAAGCAAAAGAGAAACTGACATGAGGGCTCAAAACGAACTATGGTCCCTATCAAGAGGTGAATGAACTGACACATGCATGGATCGACATATCTTAATATGTCGTTTCCATGACAGATCAAATCCGCAACAAATTTTGGCTTTATGTCACAAATCGGTTTAGGCTTGGAATGAAGAAAGGGGACGATTATGGGAGCAACGACCAATACAACACCAAATGGTCAAATATGAATAGTGAGTTAATGCACTTTAATGGCATCGTCACACATTTGACGAATAGATGGACGAGCGGGGCAAGCGATACGACAATTTTAGTAAGAGCAAACTATATCTATCAAGACGACATAAAAAAGCCTTTCATATATACACATGTTTGGAGAATCTTAAGAAATAATGAAAAATATAATGGTGTAAAGAAAAAGCACTAATCTAAACGGAGCAAAACATCGGGCTCGAGGTCGTACCAGGATACATTGGATGCACATGTAGGAGTTGATCTAAACGATGATGACGTAGTTAAGGTTGAAAAACGTTATCGTCCGATGAGATGGGATCAAGCAAAACGAAAAGGAAAAGTGACATCTTCACACTCGTCGATTGTCAGTCGTTTCGACGAAATTCAACAAATAATGTCGGAGTTCTCCGGTTTACGTATGAGTTTGGAGCAACATATGGAATACTCGAGAGAAATGAACTGTGAAACCGACTGACTCGCGGAAATGCGATTGCTTTTCGCAGACATTAGTTATTTAACGAGGGATATGTATGATGCAGTGATGAATGTGAAACGACAAATTAAAGAAAATATAATTTGTAGGTTTTATATTTGTTATGTTTTTTTGTTTTTTTAGTATTGGAATTTCTTATTTTATATTAATGAAATGTTAGCTTTTATTTAAATTTAAATAAAAAACTAGATGGATAGGCATGCAAATGCAGCACTGGTATAACATTTATGTGGCGCCTACATGACAACCAATATAGAAATGGTGATCTTAAATAAACTTCATCTATGTATGTGGATTTGTGTATTGTGTGAGTTGACATTCATACACATACGCCACATCATAAAGTTTTTTTTACCGATACCCAGAAAATGCATAGGTATCCACACCCTTGAGTTTTATTTCTTAAATATGACTTTCACAAGCTATTAAAAAAATATCAATTTGATTTATATATATTTCAATTAATATTTAATATATTGAATTTTCAAAAAATTAATAAATTATTCTCTATCGCAATCTCAAACCCCTTTTAAATCAATGGTATTATCGACGTCAAAAGCGATTTATTCAGTAGTAACGAAAATATTGTTTTTAATTATTAATATTTAAGCTTTTAAAAAAGGTTAAATTTCAATGTATTTTAATCATGTATGACACAACTAAATAAAAAGGCAGAAAATTTCATGGAAATTGCTCCCACGCGCCGTTGTGTACTTTCCGTGGAAATTTACTTCTTTTTATTTTAAAATAATTTACCTTTTCCTCCTCTTTTTATAAAATTAGTTTACAAAGTTTATGTAATACTTATTTATATTAAGCAAATAATTTTTATCTTATCACTAAATGGAATTAGCTTTTATCATATGAAAAAAGATTATAATGTTATAAATTTCAAATTTAAATGCTAAAACATCTTCAATCATCGACTTATTATATATTTTCTTATATTTTAGTGTTAACATTTTACTTAATTTATTAAATAAGATGTTTTTAACTTAATTAGCTTTAATCATTAACTATATTTTCAGAATTGTGTGAAATTAACTAATTATCTTTATTTTTATAAAATATTTTGTGATGTCCAATTATCTAAGTTATTAATTTTATACATATAGAATATTTATAATATAAAAATAGATATATAAAAAAAACATATTATATTTATAGTTATAAAAATAAAAAATGATAAAAATATCATATAATCATTATAATTAAAAGTTTAATATTGATATTCAAATTATATAAAAATAAGCAGTTAAAAAATAATAAAACTAAAAAAGGTTAAATAAAGCAATAGACTAATATTCTATTACAAATGATCTTAGTATATTTTTCAAACAAAGTTATAAATTATTCTTCAAGAATTTAAAAACACTTTAAGAAAATTGTAAGCTTCTTTAATAACAACTAACGACGTAATATGTATATATTATAAAACCAACTTACATCTTTAAACAACTTACAAATATACAGTTTAGAAACATAAGTCAAATTTATAATATTATACATATTACGTTGTTAATTGTTAAAAAATAGTTTCCTTTTAAAGTAACAAAAACTAAAAACAACAATATATATTATGTCGTTACCTGTTAGAAAATTAGTGCCCCTCAAACAAAAAAACACTTAAAAATAGCATATTTAGTTATCTTTTCTTTCGAAGTAATAAAAATTAAAAATAAATAAATAAAGAACCAAAACCAGTTTTCCTAGAATTTCACTTCTGGTCCCTCAAAGTTTCCCCTCCTATATAAGCCACGGTTCCACCTTTACCATTTCCCACCACCGCAACACCTTCGACTCCTCAAAAACCTAATTTTCTAATTCCTAAACTACCCTTCCAATTTCATAAACCCTAGCCACGATTTTTGTTTTTATGGAATCGTTGAGTAGCAAGAAACGAGTTCTTATCAACTCGGACGAGTCCGAATCCAACTCTGTCAAACCGAAGAGAATCCGAGACGATCTTCTCGACATTCTTCAAGATTCAGACGTTTCCACCGCTAGCTCAGACCTTGACTCGTTCATGAAGCGCTTCGAAGACGAAATATCTGAACCTACGGAGTCGATTGCTGACCGTGAATCCGCCTCTGGCGAGTCACGGCCGGATCTTGGGTTTCTTTTTGAGGCGTCGGATGACGAACTGGGATTGCCTCCTACTGACCTAACTCCGGCTGAATCGGAGAAGACAGGAGTTTCGGTTGAACTTGGTGAAGTGTGGTGGTTAGATGATCAGATATCTAGCTACGACTCGTTCGAGTATGAATTTGGTTATTCAGGCGAGGATGCTGTTATTAGTAGCTTCGACGACATTGAATATGTAGCATTAGATGGGCTGTTTGATTGTACAGATCTAGGTTTCGGATTGCCGGAACTGCCATCGCAGCCGGAAACTATGCCGTCTCAGTGACTAGTTAGGTTTAACTTTTAAGTTATATCCGTTGGAAAATTGTAAAGCTCTTCCAGAAGGTTTTTAGTTTTTATGGAAATTTGGAATGAGAAAATATAAGCAATGATTTTCTTGATCACCATTTAACAATTGGTATAAAACTGGTACAAAATGATTAAAACGTAAGTTGGTCCAAAATGTGTTGTACAAAATGATTAAAACGTACGTTGGTCCAAAATGTATAAATTGATGAGACAATGACTCATGAAAGAAACTTCTTTCAAATTTTCACGTATTATTCTTATTCGTTGTCGATATATGTAAAAAAAATTATCATCTTGAGTCATTACATAGTTCATTATCATCTTGAACAAAAAAATTATTGAGTCATTATATATTTCATTACCCAAATATGAATATATTGTTACCATCTTGAGTTATTGCATAATTGTACGTGTACGTCACATCAACTGATAAAAAGGGTAATATCTAAAATTTCAAACAAATTTGTTGGTTACATGTGTATAACAAAATTACCCAATTATAAACAAACACAAAAAATGATTACCCTTGAGTCATTATCTCTAAATTGATCTATATTTATACATTTCTTATATCAGATACCATCTTTTAAACTTTAACGTGTGCAAGATAAATTACTAGTTTTTAATCACATTAATTTCAAACTACCTAACCTATTGAATTTATACTTTAATTGATACATATAATACTTTTTTTATAGCTAATGTTATGATTTTAATATAGTGTCAATTTAATATAGTTTTTATTGAATTTGATTTTTTTATAATTATCTACTAGAATTAAATATGCTTGTAATCAAATTTTAAAAGTTTATAATTTTATCGACTAGAAGTTAACAGTGCTTGTAATAAATGGGGTTTATTTCGTAAAATTTTATTTTTTTAAAAGATTTCAATTTTGGAGAAACTTTTTAATATAGTTTTTACCAGGTTTTGTAGGTTATGTATACTTTTTTTTCTTCAGAAAAGACTATAATTTCCTCTTCTTCTTTTTCTTCAAAAAGACCCTAAATATTTTTTTTCAGAAAACTTTTTAATTGGGCCTATTTACCCTGTCAGGGGTTTATCCGCAAGTTAAACAATTTTTCGGAGATTTTTTCACAAAGAAAATGATTTTTCTTCGTTTTTGTAATTTGCAAAACTTTCATATACGATATTGAAATTCTACCAACTTCATATACCTATAAAGGTCGTAAGTAATACTACAACTTTGTTAAACTGACTTTTGTTTGAATATGTTCAGATGTTTCGCTATAGTCCCTTAAACATTAGCATAAACTCATTTAACCCTTATAAATGGTATTTTAGTTTATTAATCAGTATTTAAAAAGAGAAATGTCATAGTTGTCTCCTTATTTTGTGGGATTTATATATAATACGTAATATCATTCTTGAAAAAATACACTGTCATTCTAAAAGAATATATTTGATCTTGAAGTAACACACTACAATTCTCAAAGAATACACTACATTCTTGCCCCGTCTTCATTTCTGGATCGTCTTTGCAACTAAAGAATTGTTGAAGAATGGAAGCATTCTTGAAGAATTCTTGAAGAATGAAAGCATTCTTGAAGAATTCGAACATATGTTCTTCCACATTCTTCAAGAATGGAAGCATATGCGCCATTAACTCTCATAGCAAGCACCAGAGTCGTTTTTTCTTGTGCTATATTCATTGCAAGTCGTAGAATTCCTGTGCGACGTTAATAACATCAATTGATTGTATGCGGTTTTTTGCGTTTTTAGAAAGAAAATTATTCTAGTGTTCTTTAAGAATATATCACACTAATGTATTGGTTGTATTCTTTTTTGTCAACAGTTTTTCACATTCTTGAAGAATACCACATTAGTGTATGTATCTGACATTTATTAGATCAAACTTCTTTGTCATATTCCTAAAGAATACCACTCAACCACTCAAACGCATTTAAATTTTTATTTAAGATATTCTTAAAAGAATTACGAATCCCATATGTAAAAGTAAATTGTCAGACTTAAAAGCATAAACAAACATAAAGGAAATATAAAATCAAAAATACATGATTAAATACACACAAAAAAAATCACATGCTTTAATACGTTACCCTTAACCTTGAGATTCATGTGCATCGATTGATCCATTGGCCTTTATATCATCATTTCTTTGTTTAATTCTCGCATCGTGACAACCATTTTTGGAGCAGCAAAAGAAGAAATCTTTAATTCTTAGATGTAAACAATTAACATCCTTGTTGATATAAAGCTTACATAATTATCCGTACGGATGTTGCTTAATTAGAAAGAGATAATTTCATATATACCCTAAATAAAGTGTTAAGTATTATATTTACCCTATCTAGAATTTTAATATCATATTTATCCTAAACAAGTCTTTAAAATATCATATATACCTAAAATCTTTTTTTAAATATTTTATAAGTATTTTAAGTCATATTTTAATTATTTAAAAACACTTGAATTACAAAACAATTAATAATGACCATAATAGCCTTCCTTCAATATAACACTCTGAATTATGGAAACACAATTCATGCTCTTTATGATCGGAACTCAAATGCGTAAATTTGAATAGAAGATTAAGTCTTCAAGGTTGAGTATTCAAAAACGGAAAAACACGGAAAAACCTACGGCTTGAATTCTTTAGTTTACTAAGCATTGTATTAATTTACATTTATCTTCATTTTGAGTTTATTTTTGCATCTTAGATTTATTCTAGCAAAAGTAAGAAAGGAATCTGGAACGTCAACATAGAATAAAGAACGACTAAAACAAGGTTTAGGTTAGATAAAATCAATTGGTTTTAATTAAAGGATATGTATATAATATTTCAAACCTAAATTTATAATAAGGGTATAGTAGTCATTTGATAAAAGTAATGATTGAAAATGTATAAAAAAATGTTAAAATAAAGTTTTGGGTACATATGATATATTGAAGACTTATTTAGGGCAAATATGATATTTAAATTTTAGATAGGGTAATATGATATTTAGCTCTTTATTTAAGGTATATATGAAATTATTCCATTAGAAAATGTAGGAATTCCTAATTAATTATCCATTGTGCCCTTGTAGCAGCAAAAGTAGAAATTACTAATTAATTCAAGCTTTATAGTTTATATCGAGGATTGGCTTAACTTATTGTAGCAAGTACATGATATTCGTTTTTCATGTGAAAAATAGAATATGATGTTGCGCATTCTTGCCTTGAATTTATATCGAGGATTCACTTACCTTGAATTTGACGATCAATGTTACGGCATTCTTGTCGGAGACGGCGTTGCCAATGGCGTTCCGCAGCAAGGGGCGTTGTAGAGCTCTAGAATTTCATCGATACTAAATCCAAACCCTAAATGGAAACATCCTTTGAGTTCATCGAGATCTTCATCTCTTAAACTCTTCGCTCTAACAAGATCATCTTCATCGGATGTCTAATTGATGGTGGTATAAGGGGGTGACGACATCTAGGTTTCTATGTATAACAAGAGAGATGGGAGCGAGAGAGAGAGAGAGAGATAGAGAAAATGAGATAATTTTTTGATAATTAGTTATTTCCTAAATTAATGGGTAAATTTAAATTTAAATTAATTAATTATTATGTTAATGCACCTTCATGCCCTTATAAATGATTGGACCACAATTGGTCCAACATTCACACAATACATGTGGTTCACACACACACACACACAAATATATATATATATATATATATATATATATATATATATATATATATATATATATATATATATATATATATATATATATATATATATATATTATTGTGTGTGTGTGTTATCGAAACATAAGTGACAATGTATGGAATAAGAACTTACACCAATGGTAAGGAATGTAAGGAACATATGTTTCTCACTAAAATCAAAATGAAGTGGTTTTATAGTGAGGGAGTAGTTCCCTCCCATCTCACCGAACCCAATCATCATGTTAGCTTTTTTCTCTCATCTCACTTCTATCGTTCTCAATCTTTCACCATCTTTCACTCAATAAAGCAGTTCCTTTCTACCGAACTCATCGAACCCACGATGCCACATCAGTTTTTTAATATTAAAATTAAATAAATAATACCAAAAATAATATATGTATGTATGTATGTATGTATGTATGTATGTATGTATGTATGTATATATATATAAATATATATATATACACGTGTGTGTAACCAAGCAGGATCAAGCCCGGTCACGAAGCCACTCTCGAACCCGTCCACCCCCATCTATCTCCATCCCATAAGTGCGGGGCAATGATCTTGGCGGTACCGGCGGATCCCGAACCCACTCGAGCCCGCTAGTTACTCCGTCTACCCTTAGAGAGCATGTAAGTCTATACTCTCTCGTAATCAGGCATTTAAGAAAACCACCAAACAACTCTTTTTTCTAGTTTCTTTACATAACCATATTGTTGAAGAAGGGGTAAAAGAACGTGATGTCCCATCCAAATCTTCAACTAGAAAAGATATGATCCAAAACAACCCTTATCGTTGGCCCTTCGAGTTAGAGACATTGGCCATACCAAGGAATACTAAAAATCTCCTTTCCTCACTTGTCGGGACCACACCGCAAAATCCAAAAACTTCAACGACGTAAAAAAAGAAGAAGATTGTAGTTGTATCATCAAAAATGTTGTTGTTCATGTAAAAAATGTTGAAGATTGGCCTATGTTTACTTCACCATTATTTGGACCACATATAACTTTCCCTGCAAACAATCAAGATATAATTTATTTCGTAATTGATGTTACACTTGGTTTAGTATGATTTCAAGATGATGCAATTCAATTTATATTTGATCAGACTTGTTACTATTATATAAGGCTTTTATAGTATATATGTAACTAATTAGTTTACTATGTTTCAAGGTTCTTAAACAACAAAACAGGATAGTAAGAAAGAAAATTCAAATTGAAGGATCCAATCACCTTGTTGACGGTCGTTCATTCCTAGCAAATTATACCAATCATTCAATAAACTAACAAGTCGTGAATGTGCATCCAAAGGAGTTAATATTGTAACTAATCTATAAAGGGGCAAGCATGGGTAACAAATATTCCATGTAGCATAACAATCCATTCTTAAGAACGAAATAATACTTCATTTGAAAGAGTTTTAAGTCTGACAGTGTATCATCAAGAAAACAAACACCAAGCCATTAACATAAAAATCCATTTTATAGTCAGAACCCTTCAATGTTACATCCCATATTTATTTGTTTGTAGAAGCATGGAAGAAGATTATGAAGTGAAAAAAATAAGAAGGAATCAGTTAAGGAGGAGAGATAAGAGGGAATTGACAATTTTACCCATGAGCAAGGAGGGCTAACCAGAAGTCACTTTTTGATTTCAAATTTTTGGTTTTATATATACATATGTATGCAGGAAAATAGTAAAATACATAAAAATTCTGAAAACCGGTTTGACCGGACGGTTGGACTCTTAACCAATTTGCTGAAAGAAATTTTTGCAACTTCTGATATCGTTAGGCCAAATATTATTTTGTAGTATCTTAGAATATTTTATATACGTTTTTTACAGTTTATAAAACTTATAACCCCCATAAAAACAACGAAAATAAGAAAAAGTAAATTATGATTTTCACAATTGTTCTATGAGTTTCAAGATTATTCTTTATTATATTTTTTTTCTTGTATAGTTTTAAAAATAAGATAGATGAGAGAAACTTACTTTCGTTATAAATCAATCGACACTCTCATTTTGTTGTCTACGTTCATATAGAAAAGAATTAGAGAGAAAAATTTTTTAAATTGGATTCATACTTTAAATAAAGAGACTGCAATAATAGAGTTTGCAATTCCATTATCCGCTCAAAACATATAAATTTTCGTAAATGATGATCATTTTATATTTTGTTAAAGTGGCGGTCCATTTATTATAAAAAATGACTACTTTCCTAATTGTCCCTTCACTTTTACATAATTTTCAAAAGAATGTTACAGTTGTTCTTATTGTCAATCCCATTTACCAGCAAAAGTTACATCAACTCCACAAAGACATTTGAAAATTTAAATTTCTAAAAGTTTCGTATCTTTAAAGTTATTATGATTATAAAAGCTTTAACCATATATTGGTGTCGATTTGTATTTTTTATAATGGTTATAATTGAAAGATAACAAATTTCGATCCTAATTTATATACGTGAATAATTTTCTTTTGGATGTTTGGATTAGAGGTGGACCCATTAGACACGCTGGCTTGGCATCGAGTATCACTGTCCGGTTTTCAATGCCGGTTCACGCCAAAAACCTGTCAGTATTAGAGGTCGACGTTGCTCTCTTCCCATTGATTCCTCATTTTTGGCTCATAAAGCAAAAGCCAAACTTCCTTTGTCAATATTGTATTAACTAGTATTGCTTGTTCAAAATGAAAAGGACAAATTTAAGGGAAAAAATATTTAGCTTCTTTTAGACATTAATAAAAAGGAAGTCTCTTAAAAAATAACTATTAATAATCTAATATAGCATGGCTGAAATTACCATGCCCATAGGAAATAGTCATTTCGCCAAAAAAAAAAACAACCTCGTTTTGACAATTTCGTAGGACTCCCTACCAAATGAGATGACTGAAAATGAGCATGTGAAATGACCTTTATTTATTTTTTATATAAAAATACATAAAAAGTTAGAAAAACACTACTACCAAATTATATATCTAGACGTAAAATTGAAATTAGGATTCCACATAAATAGCTATTTCCAAAACCCAATAAATATAGATTTATATGATTTTTAATTTAAAAATAAAAACTAATATATTTATAATTCTTTCATCAAACTTCATTTTTTTATAAATCTTACATAATTCACCTAAAACTGATATTGAATATCCCACATAGCGACTTGTGCAATTACAATATAAAGATGTTACATCATAACATAAATCACACCAAACTCGGTAACTTTGTTATTTTTTTTATTAAAAAATATCTACGGGTCAATCCAACAAGTTTGATATTGGATTCATGTGAAAGATTAGTTTTTAACACAGGTTCACCCGAGTTGCTGCTAAACAAGAGATAGATACTCATTCCTAAATGTTTGGAATAAATATGATTTGGTCAATGAATATCAAAAGGACCGTTCGGAAAACGGGAAAAGGGAGAAACTCATCCTTAAATCTTAACTAGATGCATACTCATCAACAATATCAAATTTTTTTGATCGAATTAGCAAGAAGTAGGTATCCAACTTCCTTGTTATGGTCAATGAGACACGAGCAACATGTAATAACACTAGGGAAAATATAAGTTCTTTCATTTTATAAGAACGATGAACTTGTTCATTATCATATTTTCAGAACTTGTGAGTAAATGATAAACATCATTACAGTACAGACCATGTACATACACTAGTGAACAATACATAGCAATTATTCAAAAACCCTTCAACAAAAAGGTCAAGATAAGAGTTTCGAACATGTTCAAATGAATACTTTTGAGCTTGTTCCTCCATAACATATGTTTGAATTTCATTCTTTAGAGTAAATGATGAATAAGATAACATTACATACCATGTTCAGGAACTACTATGCAATATATAACAAATATTCATAAAATTTACAACAATAAATGGTGAGAGTAAGAGTTTCGCACATGAATATTAAATGGTTAGAGTAGGGTGTTTGTTTTTCTCCAAAAAAATCTTTCTTCAAAAACGTCTGCAGGCGGATAGACGTTTACCAAAAAGACTGTTTGTTTTCTTGAATACAAAATACATAAAAAAGTCTTTTTCAAGTCTTTTTTCAAAATACATAATTTTTATCTTTTTGCCTCTTTTTGAAAATTCGTTCGCAACTATCTTCCCGCTCTCCCGTCTCTCCCTTTTTCTCTCAATTTTTCTCTCAACACCCGACAACCGAGAAGAAAACCATAGCCACCATCTTCATTACTCCACAAACAATTTTTTATGAAGAACGAAGATATGGAAAAAAGACTTTTTGTCCACATTTTCTTCCGCAGACATGTAAAAAGACAAAAGATGTTTTACATCTTCAAAAACAAACACCACCTAAGAGTTTTGCACATGAATAATATCTGATGATTACTTTCGAACTAGCTCTTCATCAACAATTGTTTGGATTTTTTTTCATAGTTATTAAAGACCAAGATACCACTACAAACTACTTTTATGCACTTATTGATAAATACACAACAAGTATTAACATAACTTACAATATAAAATAATAATAAAAATTCTAAACTTGTTCTTCGTATGGACATTTTCGAACTTATCCACATCATAGTTCATAAGGTGATTTTCGAAGTTGTTCTTTATGTTTCAAAATTAATAGTGAACGATAAGAAATAACAAGTAGAATATTGGAGCCATAATAAAATGAGTCGAAACTAATGTCTACTTCAAAACTAACTAATTTCAAACTAGATGTTTATTTACAAAAATATTAAAAAGTTCGGTCCCTTTGTTATATGGATTTTTAAAATGTATTTATTTTTGTGATTATCCCAAAAAGCTAACATTGTTCTAACAAACCTTCACATGCGTATAGATGAATAGTGAATTGAAGTTTAAACATAGAAGTTTACAACAACCCAATCTATATAGATAAAAAAAGTTAGAAGTTTAAACATTTTATAAACGTCAAGTTGTAAGCTGTAGTAAATTTGAGTTATTCACTATATGAACATTTATATTGTAATATTATAATAAAATAATATATATAAGTAATATTCTAATAAAATATTACATATATGAGTAATATTCTATTAAATATTACACAAAATATAAAAAAAATACTTTTTAATATATATTTTTGGATAAAAATAACGAAAATAAAAAATATATTATTTTTCACATTTTTCCATTTTTTTATATTTTTTGTTGACACCCGAAATAAATGGCTAGCACTGTGTCTCCATGTCTCACAAAATTGTATTGTCTCACATGAACCAAGCCCTATTATTCTCTCTCTCTCTCATTCTCTCTCTCTCTCTCTCTCTCTCTATATATATATATATATATATATATATATATATATATATATATATATATATATATATATATATATATATATATATATATATATATATATATATATATATATATATATATGGCGATTTAGAGTTCAAAAAAATCAACTTTTTTATATTTATATGTATATACATATGCATATTCACATGCCTATGCATATATGCATATAATATGCATATATTTATTTTTTTTAACAATCATTTTTAAATATATGAATGTCTGCGATTTGCAGATTTAAAAAATCATTTTTGTATATGCATATGCAAAAAAATGATTTTTTTAATCTCTAAATTGCATGTATATAAAAAATTGGGTATATTGATATCTTTGAAAAGTATTGTGTAGAAAAAAAGTTCATAAAATGAGTTTTCATAAGTTCTCTCACTTTTTTAGATTTTCATTTTAACTTGCCCATATATACATATATATATATATATATATATATATATATATATATATATATATATATATATATATATATATATATATATACATATATATATATGTATATATGTATATATATACATATATATATATATATATATATATATATATATATTTGGAAAGGTTCAAATGAGAACCTTTAAAAGGTTGAGAATTGTAAGAACCAATCTCGGCCCTTGACGCAATTCATCAGAGGGTTGTATATATATGGAGATTAACAATTATGAACGCGTTGTAGACGATCAAACCCCACAACCATTAGATCAAAATAATGTGTTGCTTAAATTAGTTCTTTTAGTTCTCAATCATTTAATGGTTCTTATTTGAACCTATATATATATATATATATATATATATATATATATATATATATATATATATATATATATATATATATATAATTCAAATGCGACCATGCAAATTTTGTGAGACGGGGAGACGCAATCCTGACTACTCATTTTGGAGATCAAAAAGTAAAAAAAAAATTAAAATAGGTTAAAATAATGAGAACTTTTAAAAAAATCTACTAATTTTAGTTATTTATTCTACCTGGAAAAAAATTTAAAAATAAAATAAAAATAAAAATTTTCCAAAAAAAACTGGAAAAATCAAAAAATATTCTAATAGAATATTACACAAAATAGTGTAATATTCTACTAGAATATGAAAAAAACGTTAATTTTTTTATTTTTTATTTTATTTTGTTTTTTTTAATTATTTTGAATAAAAATGACGAAAACAATAAGTAAATTTATTTTTTTTTTCAATTTTTTCATTTTTTTTGCATTTCTTATTTTTTTTGTTTTACACCCAAAATGAATGGATATGATTGCGTCTTTCGGTGTCACGAAATCTAATGGTCTCATATGAAATTATTCAATTTATATCTTATGAATATATATTTAATATTATACTAATTTATTTATATGTTAAAAGTATTTGTCACTTATTATTTTAAGCCGATATCGAGATAAAAACGGATCGACTAGTGTAGGTTTGTTTGGTGATTGTTATTTTCTAATATCTAACTGATATACTTTCAAATTAAGTTAAGTTAGATGTTTACTATAACTTAGTTATTATGTATTTAGTAAATTAAAAGACATATCAATAATAAAATATAGTTTTTGATGCATCGCTGTAATCATTTTAAAAAAGGTGTTGGTATATCATTGATACGAGTCGTAATTTCAATTGTTGATATGATACAATTGAAACCTCAATGACATTTCACTAGTATGGATAGTCTAAGGACCATTGTGGAGGGTCAGAGATATACCCACAAGACCAGCTCTTCCTCTTTTAGCACAAAATAAACATTCAAATCGCGGAAAAAGACCGAATATGCAAGGATGCTTTTAAATTACAGTTTTGGTCCCTGTGGTTTGTGTTCCTTTTTGAATTGGTCATTGAAGTTGAAATCTCACATCCTTGTATCTTTCCATTTGTTTTCACTGTTGGTCCTTCTCTCCGTTAGGGTTAACATTTTCTGTTAAATGGAAGGTAAAATAACTATTTTACCCCTAATTTTATATTTTAATTAAAATTTTGAAATTAGAAATTAAAATCTCTCTTTCTCCCTCTCATGTAAACCACCGCCACCACCCATTCTAAAACCACAACCTCCAAATGCTTACTGGAAAACAGCATACCTTCTTCGATAAATCCAAAATCCCGTTAGGCACAAATGAATCACGATAAACAAGAAAATCGTAATGCCACCGACTCTGATAAGACAATAAAGGCAAATTGCACTATATGGATCTTCTATTGGGAATTTTGTGAGGGATTTGCATGTTTAGATTTGGACAAATTGGGGATAACGGCAAGGGGATCGGGGCATCTTTTAACGAAAGAAACTGAATTTCCGAAAAAAACTCGATTGGCCGCTAACGTATTGTGATTTCTTAATTCGGTATTTTGGGGTACCATCGTTCATGAAGGTTGAGGCGGTGCAGAAAGTCATTGCCTTTGACTTCAATTATATATTTCCTTTACTCTTTTTTTCTTTAAAAATGATAACCACACGAGATTTAGACTCTGGTTCTCACAAGAGATTAAAGATGGAAACCAATGGTATTCATAGTTCGCGCTTGGGGATGCTAATAATGGTAGCTTGTGTTGCTACAAGTAGTACCTATGAATCAGATACTAGTTGCCTAACATCTATCAAGGAATCACTGGAAGACCCTTTCGGCATTTTCTCATCCCGGGATTTTAACGACAAGCATGAAGGTTTCATCTGCGGATTTGCTGGTGTCCAGTGTTGGCAAAGTAGGACAATAGTTATTAATATTCAGCTAGCAGGCATGAGACTTAGTGAACCATTTCCAATCGGCATAAAAACTGCACACACATGACGAATCTAGATCTTTCCAGCAGTGACCTCTCAGGACTCATTCCTTCTGATTTTGGTGATGGTTTAGGGTTTATCGTAGATCTCAATCTCTCTAACAACAATCTATCAGGTCCAATTTCACCTAGTATTGTCAATTGGAGGTATATCAATTTTCTGAGACTTGATAACAACAACCTAACAGGCCAACTCCCTCCAGATTTGTGTTTCTTTGGTGTAGAGAGAGAAGAGAGAGGGAGAGAAGGATTTGTCAACACCGATGGGCCAAGAGGTCTGTACAGAGGTTTTGACATATCGATAATGACGTGCACTCCATCAAATGCAGTGTGGTGGGCCTTATACTCTGTTGCTCAAAAACTTGTCTGGGGTGGAATCGAATCATACATGTGTAAGAAAGACGACGACAGCAGTGAAAATGGCGGTGTGGTTGCATTCACGCCCGATTCAAGAACCATAATGGCAGTTCAAGGAGTTAGCGTTGCCATGGCATGCAGTGTCTCAGCTCTAGTCACCGGAGCACACATTTTCGGATAGAGAGAGAGAGAAAGGAGAGAAAGATAATTTTTTTCTAATAATAAAATTAATTAAAAAATAAAAATAAGCATAAAAATGTCATTTACCCCCATTTAACAAAACAATCTAACCTTTAACGGAGGGAGGGCCAACAGTGAAAGTAAATAGAAACCACAGGGGCAAGAACGTGAGATTTTTAGTTTAAGGACCAATCTGAAAATGAGCACAAACTACAGGGACCAAAACTATAATCTACTCTTTTTAAATTACAAAATCTTGTTAATTTTTCCCATGAATTTGCGAGTATATTCTACCTCGTGTATTTTTTTTGCGAGTAGGCTTCTTTTTGTGGATTTGTTTTTCTACAAAAATCACATTGTTTCTAATCGTTCTTCTTCCACATGTTTAAAACTCAAGTATTTGGATTTGATGGCTTTCTATAAACCAAAAGATATTAAAAAATTATGATTTGGTTACAATATGCAACACACTCCTTGCTTGTTTAATGGTTAGTTTTTGTTTAAAGATATAATAATAATATTAATTTATTATTTTTAACTAAATGTGAAATAAGTTAAACTAAAACAGGGAAACTTCTTATGTGCTTAAGGGACAATGGAGAGAGAGAAAGAGAGATATAGAGAGAGGATGTGTGTATCTGTGTTGTGAGACTGGACCATTAAAAAGGTAGAAATTGTTGGGATACGAAAACAATACAAACATACAAGCAGAAGCAAAACACTAAAAACCGTATCGCACCATGGATCATAAGAACATGCGAGTTGCAACTGTAAATCTAATCTAAGAGCCCAAAGATTACCTTCTTATTGCAGATATATGAAGTCTAGGATGAACAAGGCCTATATAGGGACCTTCCTAATGTAGTTGCATCCAAGACAATGATTTGGCATCCGTTGAAGTAGAACGGCACGTTGCTTGCAGACGAAGCAACCTTTCTTTAAGGTTTGTGAAAGGGATCGACTAGGGAGAGAGAAAGGAGGGAGAGGGGGCTACGTAAATTTAGGGTTTATATGTCTAAAATTGATAACTATGATGTGTATTTATAATATGAATCATCCGTATCTTATTCCCTTGTGGATAAGGATAATTTTTTGACATTTACACTTGGGTCCTTTATCCGGTTACAGTTTATAATTAATATACATTTACTTTGATATATTAATAAACTCAGTCCATCATGTTTGCTTTCGATATTTTTTTTCCTAAATCATCTCTTGCGTGTAACCAAAAGGACTCTGCTATATATAATAATATCACCAATTTGTTGTGACCACAAACATATAACCAACAGAAACAACGCCAAATGACGTTGTCCGAGGCGTGAGCATGGCGGGGTGCCAAAATCAATGGACAAGGAGGGCTAGAGATGATCATATTTGGTCGATTTTAATATGAGATAACATACTTCCGCTTTCTACATATTTGATGATCTTTGATTCTTCACGAATGATTGTAATTGATTTAGTAGGGGCGTTGAGTTGAAGGATGGAATCAATTTGTGGAAGGTGGTAGGTAAGATGAAAGGAGTTGCATGGGGCAGAAAACAACTTTCGATTCGCTAGCCAAAGGTAGCAATTATGGTATTCATTTATGTTAAACTAGGCGTATACCCGCACGTTGCGCAGGAGTAAAATTATATAGTAAAAATGTTGGTCGGTCAGATACACTTTAAAACTTTATATTCAATATAAACATTCAATATTAAATATAAATGGGTATCATAATATATATCATGTATTAATAGTAATATTTCAAAACTTGAAAAACAATACACAATAACCATTTTGAATTCAATAATATATAGATAGGCAAACATCAAAATACAGTAAACAATGCATCCCTTAATTAATAAGTTTGTTATTTTCCATTACGCTAATGAATAAGGTTATAGATTAATCAATTTAAAAATAAAAACTATACAAAATAAAGTTTTTAACATGAGTAAAATAATATAATTTTTAAACACTCTCATTAATGGTTTACACTAATAAAATTTAGACACCCATTTATGAACAATATCTCTTCTTATTACATTTATTAAATCATGAAAGGTATATATACAACTATTACTTTTAATAAGTAAAGTTAGAAATAAAACAAACAATTAAAATAAGATTATCTCAAAATACGAATAAACACGGCATCATTGTGCTAAAAATTAAAATAGAAATTTGAACGACCAAACACGATAACAATATAATATTAACCATAAAAGTATGAATAAAAAGGTTCTTCTAAGATCATGGAAAAAACCATACAAAAATAATATCACATACAAAATTGAAGTCACTATTCACACACTATAGATAACAAAATCTAAAAAATATGAAACGAATGTATGAGTAACTGAAAAGAGAAATGAAGCAAGTATGTTTTTAATATTTTAATGTTCTTATATAGGTAAAACTTATTAATTAATGAATAAGTCAAGTCAATTATACCATTAACTTATCATAAGTTTAAGATTTTAGGTTAGATGAACATAATAAAAATAAAATAAGTTTGTTATTTTACATTAAGTTCACGACTAAGCATATAAATTAATAAATTTAAAAATAAAAACTATGAAAAATAAAAATTTCAACATGACTAAAATAATATAATTTTTAAGTACCATCGTGAATGGTTTTCACTAATGATATTTAGTTATACATAATCAACAACCTTTCTTCTTATTACATTTTATTTAACTAGTGAATTTATGTATACAACAATTACTTTTAATAAGTAAAGTTGAAACTAAAATAAACAATTAAAATAGAACTCTCTCAAAATACAAATAAACATGAGATCATTATTGCTAAAAATCAAAATAGAAACATGAAAAACCAAACCCGGTTTAGATAATATTAGTTTAAATACTAAGAATTTAACATTTGTATTAAAAAAACATATTAAACACTTACAAATCGATAAAAAGAACATATAGTATTCAACATAAGCTTCATATATAGAAACACTATGTATTGCAATAATCATTGATGTCACAAACTAACTTTTTCAACTTTCCATATTTGAATTACAAATCTCTTCAAACACATGTATCTTTTTTGTGAGCAAAGCTTATTTATATACTACTAATATAAGTTACAATGTGTATAAATGAGGGAAATAAAAAGTCATTACCAATTAATAATCATAAGTTAAAAACTTTTGAGTTGTAGTATTAAGTATCCATAAATTAGAAAACTCTTGAGTTGTAGTGGGAGTTTCAAATGAATGTAGTGCTAGTATATGAGCTATCTTGAATCACACTCATTTGAATGACCTCAATTATAAGATTTATATAGATATAGATATAGATATAGATATATAGATATTGAAATATTCGTTTTCGGGTATATATAGTTTTTAAATCTGACAATTTTAGTTAATAACTTGTAAATTATATGATACTTTGGAATTAGATTAGTGGTTATTTATACTAAAATTAACATGATGTGAATTAAGGTTTATATATGACATCTAAAAAATCATTACAGTAGAAAAGTCAAATGAAAACTTAAGTTGATTTCGGTGCACTATGAAAACTTGAGTTTATTTCGGTGCACTTATACAGATGTGTGTTTAAATAAAAAAATTAGCTCAAAATGTTGAATTTGGTTTTCATTTTGAAAATAAAAATTCATGTTAATGAGATTTGTACACAATGTTAACCAAGTTCCTTCTATGGGCAGCATCCACCGGCTGCCACTTTCCCCATGTCTGCTTCGACACCATCTTTATACTGTTTGTTTCTTTAATTAAAATTTTCAATATTGTTGTCAGGATCAGTATCTTACCTATAATTATTTTACATTTTTGCAGTATTGTGATAGTAAGATCAAGATCGAAAGATCTTATCAAAATAAACTAGTAACCAAGTTTGCTCGTAAGGTATTGTTTGTACCGTACCCATTATGATACGTTGGCGGTTGAACAAACTTTAACTTTTTATGCATGAATCATAATTATTAACACTACAACCTCAAAAATTAGGAAGAAAAACATCTTGCACAAAAAAACAAGATTATAGTAATCATGTATAACGAAAGACATAAAATCACAAAAGGAATAACATGAGTGTCACGATGTTCTACCTAATTGGAGATGAATGGATGAAGTAGTGATTCCTTATGAGATTTTTTTGCAACATGTGATGTTTGATTTCGAGATGAATAAAACTTTTTTAGGTTTGACTATATAATAAAACTAAATATGTGCGATTGAGTTGTCTTAAGATCTTAAGATCCTAGTAGGGATCCTAAGATCACATTATAGATTTTGTTCAGAGAAATCATAATGTAATCGGGATCCTAACAACCATGATTGTAACCATTCGAGTTTTTTTTTTATTTTTTTTTACCATTGTTTACTTTGTATTCGAGAATATATATTTTTTATCTTAACAGAACACGATACAAATTAATGACGCCAAACCAAAATGGAGCCGTCCTTTTCTACACTATCCCATTTTAGAGTCTATAAATTTATAAAGCTTTATTTTTTCAGCTTGATAGATAATAGACGGTAGATAGTTATGATCTTTTGTAGTTTAAAGTGAAACTTCATTATAATACGATATATAATCCTTTTAATAAGACGTTTAACGAAAACAGTGGCAAACATAAGCGATCTGGGACACAGAGGCGAAGATATCTAAGAGCGATGTGGGACCAAAGGACATTGATAACGCACCTACAACGTGTAGCCGGCACGCCTTTCATTACATCCTTTGGTTTTGTGGTCCCGCCTGCCAATGACATCTTTGACTATTACAAATCAGTAATTAAAGGATACCTACTCTCGCATTTCAATAGGACAACGTGATGCTATATTCACCCACATTTCTATCTATATATAAATAATAATATTTTATTTATATGTTGAGCGCGCGTCTTCTTATGTTTGTTTAGTTCTGGCTGGTTTTTATGATAATAAATTTGATGTCTTAAGAAAAATTTATTATAAATTATGATGTGATATATGATTATACGTGGATGATCAAACATAAAATTTATAAAATCATAAGAGGAATGATTTTAGTAGGAGTTTATAGGCTATAACAATTGGTACTTAGGCTAAACGGTATGGTTGTCTATGCAGTCGTAGGCATCGGCTGCCATATAGGCGCCACATACGATGCCTACGAAAATGTCTGTGAATGCCTACAATATGTGATGGATGTCTATGAGATGCCTACGAGATGTTTTTTTTTTGTTTTTAATTTTTTAAAATTCAAATCATTAAATTAAAATAAAATTAAACATTACATTAAAATAAAATTAAAACATTACATTAAAATTAAAAACATTCCATTAAAAATTAAAAAACCGACTAACCATAAAATTAAAAACAACGTCGTCGATCTGAAAAATCCTCTGTATCATCCATCAGATGCACATTAAGATCCACATGATTAACGCGATATAGATGTTCCACCAAATCGGCATGTAGCTCGTGATGTTTGCCAACATCTCGTAGCTCCCGTCTTATTGTGACATACGCCGAAGAACCAGGAAGTATTGTCGGCTCGCTGTTGAATGTTGTGACATGCTCGTTTTCCACATACTTGCATATAGTCTTTCCCTCGTCCTCTAAAATCATGTTGTGTAAAATAATACACGTATACATAATAGATGCGAGTTTGTCTTTATCAAGGCGTCGTGTCGGCTTTGCTAGTATGTGTCACCGCTTCTTGAGTGCTCCAGATGCTCTTTTGATATCTTTCCTGGCCCTTTCTTGTGCGGCTTTAAATTTCACGTGTTTTGGATCAAGGGGACATGACAAAGGCTTCACAAGAACGACATGCTCGGGGTATATAACGGTGACATTTGATAAACATTGATATCATTGTTGGAACTCGGGGTACCGAAGTACGCATGCCACAACCAAAGATCTTGTGATACGGCAGCTTTGAGAATGACAGTTGGGTGACATTTATCACTCCGCATATATTGCCCATGCCATGTAGTGGGGCAACTACCCCATTCCCAATGCATATAATCCAAACTCCCAAGCATGCCTATAAAGCCATGAAGATGTGTGTGATGAGCGTAAATGGTCTGCATGTCGCTGAATGTAGGCTTGCGCAAGTACCGTGGACCGTATATATCAACGACACACCTACAAAACTCCTCGAGGCTTTAACATGCAACCCTTTCGGACATTTGGAAATATTCATCCCACGAGTCCGACACACCACCGTAAGCTAGTTGATGCACGACAACTGCACATTTTTGTATAACGCTAAAACCTTCCGCACCAACAGCGCCTGGTCGTTGTTGGATAAACTCGAACATATTCATCACATTGGTCAGAATACGTAGAAATAAATGCAGCTTTATTCGAAACCGCCGGCGAAAATTGTACCTTGGGTAAACACAATTGTCGCCGAAATAATGATGCCTGAGAAGGGTGTGTGCTACGGCTCGGTCTCTAAGTAATCTGACTCGCGTACACGGATTCATACTTTGCACGACATCTTCCTCCTATTCTTCTTCTTATATTATGTTGATAACCCTTTCCATCCCGTGTAGTACCACCATCCCAACGCTAACGAGCCAATCATCCGACAAGATATTGAGTGTATAAAATTGAAAAAAAAAATATGATGTTTTTGATATGGGTTGATGTAAATTTTTTTGTGGGTTGTGTGTGCATTTATAGTTTGAAAATAATTTGTTTTAAAAGTAGCCGTTGTGAGTTTTAAAGAATCTGATTTTCAATTTTTTTGCAAGTAACCGTTGGAAATTATTAAAAATGAATTTTTTGGGGAATGTCTCCGCTTTTGTCGCCTACACCCGAACGCCGCTGACCTGATGTCCATGGGCTATGCCGACATCACGGGGCGGTGATGCCAACGGCATCGCTTGCCGACGTTGATGCCGATACCATACCCTGCAGCCTTATTTTTGTTGATACTTTTTAGTTTTTACGTAGTAAAAATATATATTTTCTTTTTATAAAAGTAACTCTATTTACAATTAGTCAGTCTATTTACATTTAGTCAGACTATTATATTTACTCAGTCTATTACATACTTTCTATTTACTCAGTCTATTATTCGTTGCTTTAAATTGATTTCCATTTTTATTGTTTTACACTTTTAATTACTTTGATACTTTAAATTTCAACCAAAAAAAAAAAAAAAAACTTAGAGGATCTTCGATTGTTAATTTTCATTAGTTCTTTACTTTTGCTATTTAAAATCTCACCAACATTTATTAATTAAAAAGTATGTATTGATTAAAAAGTTTTTTTTTAATAAACTCACTTTAATTATTAACCTTTTAAATTTTTTTAATTAATTAATTAATATTTATCTTTTACTATATGTTACAGGAGCTAACCCATATACTATTTTCAATTTTGAAATGTACCTCATATTTTCGAAAATAACGTAAGGTTATAGTAATACTTTAATAAATAAAAAACATTAAATAACATCTTATGTTAATGTTTTTCAAAATTTCGACAATTACTTTATTATGATATAAATTTCTATATAATATATTTATGTCTATTTTGAATATTTAGTTAAATAGACTGGCTAATAAAAAACTAAAACTTAAATTTAATTAAAGTGTAAAATAAACTGTGTTGAAATGTAAAAGTCCAAATAAAAAAAAAACATATAAGATGATTAAAAATTGGGAAATACTAAAAGGTTCGAGTAACATGTTGAAAACTCAACACTTCATTGGTAAATAACGATTTAAAACTTTTTCAAATAGCTTTTGACATTAAAATCCTTAAGTTTGTCTATTTTTTACGATTTTATCCTTAATAAGATTTTTTGTTCATTAATGTTCTTAAGTTTGCAATTTTTTGTACTTTTTACTTTTACACATTTTATCTGCTATCATATATTTCTAGGTTACCATAAAATAAAATTCGTAAAAAAACCATTAAATTTGTAATTATTTTATGTTTTTATACAAAGTATTTTTATATTATACGTACTATGAAACGAGTTTGATCATCTTTTTCAGTATTTTTTCAATATAAGTACGCTTTTGATTGCTACAATGCATCTTTATATGCAAAAAAAACATATTTATATCTCTAAGAATGTAACGGTATGTATTTATACTTCAAAAAATGTATCTATATATGTTTAAAAAGGTAAAAATATGTATTTATATTTCTACAAATATATATATATATATATATATATATATATATATATATATGTGTGTATATATATATATATATATACATTTCTAAAAATGTAAAATACGTATTTATACTTCTAAACACATAGTAATACTTTTAATATGTATTTATACTTCTAAAAAATATATTTATTCTCTTACAAAACACATAAAATGATTTTAAAATATTAAATTTTCACCATTATATGACAACGTAAATACGTTTTTTACGTTTTAAACCGGCAAAAAAATGTATACATATAAATAAATTTTTAAGAAAACGTAAATACGATGTTTAGTTAAATATTTTTTCTTATATAAATACGTATTTTCATGTATTAAATATTTTTTCTTTTCATACTACACTTTTGAATGATACATACGTGTTTATATGTAGAAAAATATATTTATACTTTTAAAACATAAAGATACGTATTTATACTTCTTGAAAATATATCTATGTTTCTAAAAACACAAAATACGTATTTTTTTCATGAATGTGTATAATATAAAAATATATATACTTCTAAAAACGCAAAATATGTATTTTTTCATAAATATGTATAGTATAAAAAAATACTTAGGATAAAAACATAAACTCATTGTAAACTTAAGGGGTTGTTTTTACGAATTTAATTTCATGATAGCCTAGAAATTTGTGATAACATGTAAAATGGGTAAAAGTTATTAAAAAAACTTGCAAACTTAAGGACCCTAATGAACAAAAAAATAGTATTAGGGATATAATAAACTAATATATTGATTATCCTATTAATAAAATAACTATTAAAAGTCTATATTGTAATTTTTAAGAATAGTTTTTTTAATATTGTAAGCTTAGGTTAGATACCCATGTATTATATAAGTTGAGTTGCCCAACTCACAATTATAGAAATGCTAAACCGAGTCCGCAACTGGTAGGAATAGTTTGCTTTCAATACATACAAGTGAATGGTCTCTTTTAGCTCTTTTTTTTTTCTCGTATTTGGAGAGTTGTTTCCACTAGAATAAACCTCTTTCTACATGAAAATAAAGGTATGGTTCAAATAAATATTTTAAAATGTTTAACCTAATTCCTTTATAAAAACTTCATTCTTTTATAAAAATTTCATTTCTATAAATATAGTGTGATACTATAGCAACATCCTTTTATAGAATGTTTCTTCTTTCAGAAACTATAACTTAGAATAATGAATAACTTTGTCCCAAAACTTGTTAACTTTAAGAAAGAAAATATTTATGTTCTTTTTTAAAAAAAATACTAACATTTTACATCATTCACACCATTATTAAAGAAATATTATATTTTGAGATTATTATTAAATAATCAAACCCTGGTCTCATAATATTTTTTAATCTAAAATCTTCATGGCATATGTATTGCTGTATTGGAGCAGTTTTTAATCTTAAAAATCTTCATGAGAGTTGGCAAACATTTTACTGAATATATACGCTAAAATAAAAAAAGTTGGTGAAACTATAAGCTTAGAGTTTTATGTTTATTATCATCAAAGAACCGAGATTGACATTTAGTTCCAGTTGAATTCATGAAATGCATCAACAAAGTTGATCAAGCATCATCCTTTTCTTTTTGTCCAAAAATCTGACATAATGTTGCAATGGTATCACTCTTGATGTGGCGAAAAAGAATCTACACACTTCTTAGTATCTTTATGTACGTCATTCGACAATGTTACACATATATTGTAATGATTTGGAGCATGCATACCAATACTATAGGCATAATCAATGAAGTAGTAAACAGTAATCAATAATTATTAAAAACTTTTGATGAAAAATGATCAATTAAAATGGCTCCTTTATACTCTTCAATGACATCAAATACTTTTAGGAGTAAAAGCATAATTTAGTAAAACAACTAAATTTCTAATCGGATAAAGACATTATAGGTTGGGTGTAATTAGACTATGTGTTATTCTGTTAAGTCATTTGGGGTTTTTGACGTCTCTAAACTAACAATAATAAACCGGATGAAATTTGGGATAACTAGTTTTGAGTTATTCGGTTCGGATAACCTGGGTAAAACAAATGAAATTTTAATTTTAAATTTTTTTATAGTATAAAAGGGTTTGGAATACACCAAAATACACATCAATTGTAACATTAGTTTGGTATAAAATCATTTTTATCATTATAAAAAATACAATGGAAAATCTACACATAGTTTTACAACATTGAGTGTTCAGCCAACCATGAGTTTTAAGGTGAATTCTACATCTAATAACAATACTCATGTTATTTGCTTAACCCGAAATCGTAAAAAATCTACTGAAACCTGACTATAGAATGACATAAGGTATAGTTAACGGAATCTCATTACCTTAAATTAGGATAACTCCTACAGTCTAGGTAGGTTATTCGATTTTGCTTTGTTTTGACACCCGTAGGTTCATAGATACACCCATGGATATTGCAAACAGGTGTCACAAGTTGCCCATGATAGGTAGCATGTACACCTAACCCGTCATACTTTTTACTCATCATATCTACACCCTTGAAATTTTTTGCAGGGCATACACTCACCATTGGCAACGGTATCAATGGATTATAGGTTTTTTCTTTTTTATTGTCATCTTTATCTACGATCCCCACACAACACATTTTATATAATCTGGATGAAACTCTAAATGAATTAAAAAAACGGAAGGTATGCTAAATAATTGTTTAAAGTATGTTGTTATTTCAATTCTTGACATGTAAAGCGATGTTGTAGTTTATCTATTGTGTTTGTTATTTTGGTGGAAAAGGTTGTTATTGATAGGATGAAATGAAATGAAAGACATTAGGTAGGTGTTGCTTGTTAAGAGTATTGTAGTTTATCTATTGTGTTTGTTATTTTAGAGGAAAAGGTTATTATTTAAGGGCAGAAATGAAATGAAAGATATACATTAGGTAAGTGTTGCTTGTAAAGATTCTTGGAGGGTAGCGAGTGAGTATAGGATTCAAGACTTCAAGGGCTAAATATGTAACTATATTAATGATAATTTTGACCAGCCAACTATTCGTTTTGGTATTGGGTCCTTAAACTTGTAAACGACCTTTAAACTAAAAAGGAAAAAATCAAAAGCAACCTAAATTTGAAAAAATGGAATAACAACTTCATTATCACCTTCTTCGATTGTAGATTTGAAGCTTTTCAAAGCTTTTTGTTCTTAAAGATGAAGCATCAATCCTCTTATCGTTGTTAAATGTGCAATTGGGTTTTGCGATAATTTGTTTAATAGAACTTTTTAAAAGCTTGGATGAACGATGGGTTTGAAGCTTGGTGTTCTTGAATCGAACAAAAATGAATGATGTATTTTGGCTTCACGTTCTTCTTAACCCCACAATCGACTTGTAGATCCATTTGTCTTTTTTGCTCTTGTAAATGACTATACATTAATAAAGATCAATTCATTTTTCATCGATTGAGTTGCAAGTTGTATCAAATGGTTATGATGGTGGTGGTGGTGCTTATTTGTATATATTTATTATAATAGATAAATTTTTGGTTTCATCTTTGGGTTCAATCTTGGGTTTCAAAGCTACTGAAATTCTATGTATTCGGAATAGAAGATTGCCCAATGCAATAATTGTCCATTATTCTATTCATTAATCCATTTTTTATTTCTTAGAATCTTCATTTCAAGTTAATTTTCAATCTTTCTAGTTCTTGGAGATCACATTAGGTATGGATTTTTTTTGTAAATATTAACTTTTAAGGATGGTGGATAATTACTAAATAAATGAGAAGAACAAACTGTTGGTGATTACTAATATACGAATGGTTCTCTTTCTTCAATGTTTGTTTGTGTTTCTCCACCAACTCAAATTCAAGACTCTTTGTCTTTCATCATAATTCTTAATGTGTTCAAAATAATCTTCCCTTACTGATTTTCTACTTGTACCATCACATTGCACTAAGACGGTAGTGTTCTTCTAAATAGATTGACAATGCTATTTTCTTTTTGCAATCGTTGAGGTGGAATGTTTTCTTAGACCTACGATTGGTTTGTGGTGGAAGATGGACAATGGTGTTCTTCAATAATGAAGAACATGATTTTTGCCGTGGATCTTCATGTAAATCAATAATAATAATAGTAATAATAATAACAACTAAAATTTTAACAAATAGTAATAATTATTAATATTCTAAAGAAATATCCACAGGACACCATGTGAGTGCCCCGTAGACCTGTTTTGTTGGTGTCAACGCCATATGGATGTCATGTAAGCTTGAAAACCGGATGACCTTTCACATATCAGAAAATGACTTATTTGACATAAAATTTTAAAGTTTGGTGAATTAAAATGCAAAAATCGTTCAGGAACCAAATGAGATCAACACAAATAGTTGGTTGGTCAACAATGACAATAACCCTCAATTTAATTAGAGATAATTACTTTTCTTCTGGAGGACTCTCAAGAACGATACTAGGGTTTTAGTACTTTGAGGGACACATAGAGGTTTCGTCCATCAAAACGAGTTAGAGATTTGTTCATCGAGAGAATTGCGTCATTTTATCTTTGTAATGTCCCTTTCCTTCTCTGATATTAATCTCCAAACATACTTTTGTGAGTAGTTTTTCAATACTTGATGAAACATTTATGGATCTTGTTAAATTCTCTGGCAAGAATATCAAGAAAGACTTAGAATATTTCTAGGATCGTGTATGAAACACTTTCCAAAATCTATGATTTGGGATAATCCAAGAAAAATCCAGAGGCAAAATCGGGATATTGGAACACAAAATACCTTGCTTTGTTTGATGTTTTGCGAAATAGAAATCCAATAGATCAGTTGTACTTTCGTATTTTAATTTTTCTGTAGAATTAAAGCCTTAAATTTATAGACATGAAGATGGCGATTGAAATCGATTAACTTTAGTGACAAATCGTGTTTGTTGGGAACAAACGCAACTCTTGTGCTTTTGATGAGAAAACAACGTTCAAATTCATTTCTAATATGGTTTCGGGTTGTGGCTCTTCCCCTTGGCCCCGCGAGGGGTGATGCCCCTTGGAACCTTACTAGGAGTGCGCCAGGACCCCCGTGTTCCCGAGTTCACGTTAGCTTATCTGAGTGTGTATTCCGCACATACAGTCTCGGATTATAGCTAAAGACGAACCCGCCTGTCCCGAATTAATTCTGACTACACCAAAAACGAATCGATGGCACAACAATGCAGGAACGGTCAGTTGATTTTGAAGGCCATGTGCGAAATGTTAAAAATGGACCCCAAAATATAGTTTTTTATGTATAAAGTTCATTAATATTAAAATAATATTCGACACTTAATAAATCATTACAATTTATAAGCGGCGAATTAAAAACTTAAAAGATGTGCTAATTAGCGATGAAGTAGAAACGGATAGACTGATTAGTGACGAATTATCGACGGATTAGTGACGGAACCGCGAAAAAATAAAATTTTGAGCCCTTTCACGACGTCGGCCTTGTGCGGTCGCACCTGCTACACGGCAACACCCTTCTGCCCAATCCCGAACGTATCATGAAATGATAAATAAAGTTTGTCGAAGTTAGCATGATTAAACGTTATTCCAATGGTAGCGGTGTTAATAAAAAGTTGAACATTCATATTTTTTCAATAATTAATAATTTTTGATAAGACGTAAAACATCCAACAAACCTGAATTCTTTGGTAAATTGACTGTACCCGTATGTCAGCGTCTCAATAAGATGTCTGAAGAAAAAATATGGTTCTTTGCTTGCAAAATGTCTCAGACTTTAAAAGCCAAAATAAATTACCAACACCAACTTCCTGATTCAAACAATAACGTGCATCTCCGTATTTTACAATCGAGTGTTGTTAAGATCGGTTTTAAAGCAAACATAAGATTTATGATTACATGTAGGATCGTAATATCATACATGCAATCTAAAGTTTTGTTCTTTAATGTCTAATAATATAAACTCTAAAGTCTTTTTAATCCAAGAAAATTGATCTCACCTATCAATTATTTAAAAAATCCAACGCAAAACTCCAGAAATTCGCCCACTTCTATGCCTATGATGTTATTCCTATATCCTTCCGTGTACTTTTATTAATGTTTAAAAGTTTTTATAAATTTTGAACCAATAGATTGAGATGTAACTTTCATCTTTAAACTTATTACTATTTTCCTATGGTACGATGTTCGATCAAAGTACGTTTCAAAAATGGAAAACAATCCTAGTTAATTAATATCTGAGACTGAATTGATAATATTTAAATTTATCGTATGATAAACTTCTTTAAAAATTTGTTATTTAATATAAGTTCGATATAAGCAAAGCCAACATCAGGGGCGGAGGTATGTTATAGGAAGGTGGGTCCTAGGACCTACCTATTTTTTCAAAATATATAGTTCATTATATATATAAAAAAATTAGGAACTATCTTAATTATTTTTGAGGACCTACCTTAGCTCTTGATTTGTTAGCCCATTTAAAACAATCAGCCTAAATAAACTACAAGTCTATAAAACAATTTACGTGATCACGTCGAAAGGGAAAAAAGAAAAAAAATACGCTAATCAGAAATCGCTAACAGAATTCACATAATCACGTCCACACATCCTCACCATGTTCAGTTGTTCACGATCACTGTTTCTGCGTCGTTCAAGATTGTCGCCTGATCGACGACTGCTATATTTCTCGCTGCCGCCGACCATCGTCCGGCCACCACCTTCGGCTCTTCCACGCTTCACATTTACAACTAATAAGTTTGTTTCAATTTTTTGCCTTTGATTTCAATTGTACAATCATTAATAGCAGAATTTCAATAGGTTAAGAATCAAGATTCAAGAACAAGTCAATTTTATTGGTTTGTCTAATTGTTCAAAGTCAGTTTTTATTTTCATAATGATACAGTTATGAAAATATTTCAAGATATAAGCCCTCGTCGGATATAATTGTAAGAACTTTAATATAACTTTTTTGAAGTTATGTTTGATTTTTTAAGACATGACCCGACCTAACCCGACCCACTACTAGCATCTTTTTACTTTATCTTTTTCGATTTATTTAAATAGGGAACCACGTGAATTTCGATTCTAGATTCGCCACTGGCCAACATCAGGACCGGTTTTAAAGATGTGCAATAAGGATATTAGCACAAGACCCAAAATTTTAGGGGTTCCAAATTTTTTTTTTACTATACTAGGTTGATTAAGCCCATTGATAGCAATCCAAATTGCAGGAATAAAGTGTCATGTGCAGATATATTTGCTCTTGCAACGAGAGGCGTCATAGTCTTGGTAGGAAATCCCTCTTTGCTACTTGCATGATTAGTTTTCGTTAAATACTAAATTTCTATTTTATACATATTAAAACAACGACCTTTATTATATTTACTGCTTTCTTGTGATATTTACATCAATTTTAAACAAAAAATCACAAATAAACATGCTAAAACTTACCTTTTTAAAAAAAAAAACGTTTAGTGCTATAAAGTTTATCGTTTAAAAAAAGGTTTAGTACATCAATTGATGTAAACTCACATTTACATCAATTTACTGTTTAGTGCTATAAAATTTATTATTTTAAAAAAAATAGTTTATGTACTTTAATTTGTTACACGCTAAAGTCTAAGGGCATTTTTTCCTGCTCGTCTCAGGCATTTGAATCCTCGGGACCGGCCCTGGCCAACATAAAATAAATTTTTTAGTTTGTCAGATCTTCAGAATTCTAATATAATTCACAAACACCGTTTGGTCATGAAATGCATCCGATTTCATTAGGTCCATGTAAAAGTGAAGATAAATAAAGGAATGAAACGAAAATAATATTTATACTTTTGGAACTCATAGTAATTATTTAAGGAGTTATTATTATGCTTTCAGGCTAAACATGCATCGAAAATGTTCAACAGAATATAGAAAATAAATAAACTATTTGAATTGACTAAAAGCACAAACGAGACATCGGTCATTTTGCAAATTATACCTGATCTGTTTCTGGGTCGGCGTTGAGATCAAATCCGACAAGGGTCTCCTTCTTTAATGCTTCTCCGACAGTTGTTTCCCGGCTGCCGTCATCAACTTCCTTAAAGTCCTCCAACTCAAAATCCGGATCCCACCCCGTCGCCGGTGGCGGCGTAGCCGACCTACCGCCAAAATCGTCGGCACCTTTCTTCTGGAAGTAATTAAAGCCCGCCTGTAACCGCTTTAAAATAGCAAAAAATTCCTCCAACTCAGCGTCATCGGCCGTCCCTCCACCGTCAGAACGCTCCTTATTGGCCCTATTTTTCTTGCCGGGTAATCTACGATCTCCAGATACCTCCGACCGTTTTTTCTTTAAACTTTCCATGAAATTTTCTCAGTAGATAACGTCTCCGTCCGGCTGCCGCAAAGAAATGTTATTGAGGTTTTGTTCAGTTCTCCGATGGAGAATGATTCCTTTTGATGTATTCTGTGCAAACAGTCAATATAGGTGAAAAGATGATGTCATGTCGATGGAAATATATGACGTTGGATTCTAAAACGTGTACTGTGATGAACTCAGGCCAGTGAGAAGAACTTTGTTTCGTCGACTTCTTTTTAGGTGGAAAGCACAATTTTATGGACCATATTTGATAGAGTAAATTACAATTTTGGTCCTTGTGGTTTGCATTAATTTATAGTTTTAGTCTTATTTTTAAAAATCTTATATCAATAGTCTTCGTGGTTTTAAATTTTGTAGTTTTGGACCATGGTCAATATGAAATGATCATCTTGTATTTTTCTGTTTTTCCCGTTTTTTAAAGCTTTTTATATTCTAATAATTTGAAAAGAAGCCCCTCCCCTCTTCCCCCTTCACACACATACACACACATTACTATGGTCACCACCTCCACCCTAAACTAAAGCCACTCGTTGGAAATGTTTCTCTCAAAAATCAAACACCATCCCCTTATGCAACCACCTTCGTGTCATTTAGATGCCTCTCTCCTCTACTATCCCCTTACACAACCGCCTCCTCTTCTTGGTTAGGTCCATTGACATCGACACTTTCTGCCACCGCCTTCATCCCTTGGAAGGATCCTGGAAGCAAAAGTAACCAACGACCACTATTTCTGTCACCCTCTACCCTTCATTGCAATCTCGCTATCCACTGTCCTCCCTTATCTACATATCACCACTGTACATCACTATCTAGATTTGAAAATATTTCATCAAGACTTTTTATATGGGGATTTGACTAATGAAAGAAGTTGAAATCCCTAATAGGAATGCCAAGATTGATGGATTTTGGTGGAAAAATGGATGTTAGTGTAGGAAAAGTTCCTAATTGTTGCACCCATTTCCTCCAAGATTTTGAAAGTCGATTTCCGCCAAGACATTTATACAATAAATAAGATATATAAGTGAATCAGTCTACAATACTATAGATGAAAAGTTTTAAAGTCAAGAACGATAGACCTGGCAAAATCAGCCACGACATGATAACTCGACACGAACCCGACACGAAATTAGCGGGTTTGGGTTAGAGGTTTCAACCCGTTTAAGTAAACGGGTTGACACGACACGACACGAAAGTTAAACAGGTTGGGTTAGGGTCGATACTTTCAACTCGAAGATGACACGAATGACCCGTTTATATATATATATATATATATATATATATATATATATATATATATATATATATTTGTTTATTTATTTATTTATTTGTTTATATAGATGCGAAACTTAAATTATGTATATTACGTGTGAGAGTTCACACAAGCAACAGATTGGTTGGGTGGTTAAGACTCTTGACATATAACTTTAAGGTACAGGGTTCGAAGCTTGTCAAACACATTTAAATGTTTTGCGTGCAGGAATAAAAGGTTTCACTTACTTACTCCCTTCTCATCCCCTATATAATAAGAACCAAGTTAAAGCTTCAAACACTCGTTGGTTAAGCCATGTGTTGCACCGGGTTATACTGGAGCGACCTGGACCCGAGTTCAACTCGGCCGATCAGGTCGTTGTTGGGCTGAATTAAACAGATTTGACCCGATTTTGCTGTAGTTTCAAAGGTTTAACGTGTCGTGTCGGGTTGACACGAGTACGGTCGTGTCGTGTTCGTGTCACAGGTTTCGACCCGTTTATATAAACGTGTCGTGTCCGGGTTCTGTATTTTCAACCCGTTTAATGTCTTGACACGACACGAACCCGACACGACACGACCCGTTTGCCACCTCTAAAGAACGATGACATGCCTCTATGTAAATGAAAAAATTCCAGTGGTGGTAGTGACGGTAGCAAGTTAGAGTGAGTGAGATGGAGAGATAGAGATAGATAAATAGATAGAAAGAGAGAGAGAAAAAAAGAGAGAAAGAGAGAGCCAGGGTGGGGTGGGTGGTATTTTAATTTTCTTTATTATTAAAATGTATAATTCAATAAATGAAAGAATAGAAAGGATAATATAGTCTTTTCATATGGATCAGGGGACCAAAAGTGGAAAATTTGGAAACCTTAAGGACTAACAATGTAAGATTTGGAAACCATAAGGACCAACAATGTAAGATTTTCAAAAATAAGACTGAAACTGCAACTTCATGTAAACCATAATGACCTAAACTGTAGTTTACTCTATTTCATATTAGGGTTATATAGAAGATTAAATAACATAGTAGCTTTTCAAAAAAAAAAAATCTATTGTAACATTTTATTTTTAATTAAAACATTAGTGCAATTTTATTTAATTTTTGTTATAGCATCTTTGAGTTTGTTTTTTATTTGTTATTGATGGTGTACCATGCTACCATTGACCATGACATCTGGTGTTAGAAATATTTTGTTAAATTTTCATCTTATATCATAAATAAAGTATAAATACAATCTAAGGCTATTTAGTTCCTACTGAATACAAATTATTGACCTTCACAAAACAGCTTACCAACACTAGTATACATTCTTAATAGCAAGCAACAGATAAACAAACATTCAAGGTATTCTTTCTATCAGGCCATCTCGCACACACACACACACACACATCTTAACTCTTCCTACACCACTAGGAATCTCACCCCCACCCTGCTACTCTACTAAGACGGAACTTTCTCTAGTGATGACGAGTCGTCTCGTAAATGCATAGTCGTATACAACATAGAATCAAATAGACGTTCGAATAAAAGATCTTATCCTAAGACAACAACCAAACAGGAAACATGCAATAAGGCCAGAAAGGCATTCTAAGACTATTTAGTTCATATTCTATACAACCTTAATGTCATTCACAAAACAATTAATCAACACTAAAATACATTCCACTAGTATACATCCGTGGTGAGCCTGATTCTCTCAAACTATGCTCTGATACCAACTTATAACGTCCAAGAGTTTACAGTAAATTAAAAAATAAGAAAACATTTTCATTTAATAATCAACATTTACTCAAAACATTAAAAAACAATTAATATTAAAATAGTTCAACCTACCGCGAAAATCAAACACTAGATAAATCCACTCAAACATAATTCCCAAAGAAGTTGCATCAGTGTGTACAGGACACATTGCTATCACCTACACCTGAAGAATCTGAAACAATGATTTAATATGGAAAGGGTAAGCACATAGCTTAGTGAATTCAACACAAACACGATATATCCATCACACATGCTCTACCCTTATCATAGGTACACAAAACAATAAAGGCAGACAACACAACAAGGCATACAACACAACTACAAGGCAACCAACACATATATGGTACGGAGTATAGTCATGACACCCATCTCTATGATTGCTTGCTCTGTACCCATTCCCCACACACTCACCCCTAGAACTTCCTATGGCTTGATACTACCCACCTACATCCTAAACAGCATACACGAGATACAGTAAAGGAAGTACAACTTCAATACAGCATAGTGATGAAGTCACATCGAAACAACATATCGAATTAAAGGATCCCACCAAGCCCCACCCGCACACCTTATACTCCTATAAGGTATATAAAGTTACTACCAAGTATAGTTACTATTAATAAATACTTGTCGTAATACTTTTATTATTAAGTTTATATTTCAACTTTTAACCTCAACCAAGGAATCCGATGACACGCCTTTTAGCCCATCCTAAACCTAACCAATTTGAGATATTTTCGCACAGTCACTTAGTTCATATTTGGAGGATTCCAATAATGTAAGGCACTCACTCTAACCTTTTTTCTTCAACTTTTATGAATTAACAAATCAGGTATCAAATCTGTCCAAAATCGGACCAAATTGTGAAGCATGCCACTTCCAACATAGTAAGGGTTTTTTTTATAAATTCTAGGAAATTTTTGACATAAAGTAAAACCTAATAAAAGACAGGTCCCGACCACATGTCATTTATATTCTCCAATAGTCCTGAGTGAATTCAACAAGTGGACTCAACAGTTCAGTCAATAAGCTGGACCATACCCCAAAGAATCAGTCGAAGCTCCTAATGGGCTAAGAACTGGGTTCTGAAACTTGGTGTGGACAAACTAGACAGTCAACCTGAACTAGGGCTACTGACCTCACCCCTAAATGTTCTTTGTACAACTTTTAGTGATTTTCCAAAGACAAAGGACATAATCTGTCAGAATTCTAGACTAGTCAGCGAAAGTTGCCAGTTTCACCTAACCTAGGCTCTGAATCAGCTCATACCCTTTTTATGGAAGAAACTAGACACAATGAAAATTTCATGGACATAAATAATGACCAAAATGGACATACCCACAACTTTATATGATTTTTTTCTAACCTGACCCAAAAGCGGTGAATACTTCCAACTTTCCATACAACGCACTAGGGTTGGGGTTTTCAACCCTAAACCCATTAAGACCCTCTCTAAGACTTCTAAGTCTGAATGACTTCAAAGGGAGACTCCAAAAACTCAAAAACTTCCAATGCAACACTTCACACCAACACTAATGCACAACATCCATTCATGCACACAAATAGACATACATACACATCAAAATGATGGGTGTGTGTGTGTATGATTGGCTAGGAAAACAGAGAAAAGAGAAGCTTATACCTCAAGATGGAATCTTACAACCCTCATACTTCCCTTTTCTCTATCTTACTATGTTTCCCGCTACTTCCTTTTTCTTCTCCTTGATTACACGACCATGGGTTGTGGTTTCTTGTCACTCGGCTGCACATAAGGTTGTAGTACCACACTCTAATCAGCCTCACAATAGTTTGGAACTAGCCCATACTCGGCCGGACATATGGATGGAAAATGCACGCTTGCTAGCACCATTCAATCACTTGGCCATACCTGGTAAAACCCAATGATTTACTCGGTCGCATGTATGCTTTTGGTACAATTTCCCTATGGCCGCACAAGGATGTTCTCGACACTTAACTTCATGACATTCAATAGGTAAAAACAACTAGGGTTTGAATCTCGTTTTAGGTGTACGTAGCATAGAACCAAGGACCTAGCATCCCTCCCTCTCCTTCCCGATCGCACAACAACAACCCAACTCTTTTCCCATGCAACTTTCAACTTTTGACACTCTTATCCCCTAAGCTTTCACAACTTATTTTCTTTTACCCCAAAATCCTCAAGTTCTATGTATTAGGTTTCCAAAAATATGACAAAATCCCCCTCAACTTATAATTTTTAATTTCTATTATTATTATTATTATTATTATTATTATTATTATTATTATTATAATTATTATTATTATTATTATTCGTAATAATCCAGACTTAAATCTTTAAATCGCTAAATAAAATATGAGGTGTTACACAAATATATTGATTATCCTATTAATAAAATAACTATTCAAAGTATAGATTGTATTTTTTATGAATAATTTTTTTATATTTTAAGCTAGGGTAGGTATCCCATGTATTACATTTGTTGATTAAAAATATTAAATAATAGGGTGTAAACATTAAAGATTTTAAAATTGATGACATTTAGGTTAAGCGAGAAAAGTATATAGTTTGAAAGATATGAAGGTGAAAAATATACCTAAAACAATTTATTTATTATATATAGAATATTTAAGTAATTTAATGGTATATAAGAAGGTAAGTTTGATCATTTTGTATATTAAGTATTTAATTAATATTTTAAAAACAATTAACCAACCAAATTTATATTATTACTAACTCCAAAACTATAAAACGTCATTTGTAACTTATTATAATAGACAAATTTTTTGCGCATTGTGTATAATATAATTATTAACAAATTTTTTATTATTAACTATGAAATAATAGTTTTTACACAAAATTGACATAAAAATTTATAGATTTTTTGAATATATGACAACATAGACATATATTAAACCACGCCATCTTATTGGTCTATACGCTTGGGTTGTGCATGAAACCGTTAAATAAAAATTGATTTATTGTTATTTTTAATAATTATTATGTTTAAATAATTTAAATTAATGTTTTTAAGAATCATATCATGCCAATATCATTTATACATTGTTTGCATATGAATAAATTTAAATATAATATGGTTTTAATATTATTTTTAACTATTATTATGATTAATTAATAAAAAAGTAACTTATTTGCACGTCCTCATAAGGAGTCTCAGCCTGCCCCTAGAAGAAGAAGAAGAAAAAGAAGAAATGTTCAGATTAAGCAGCATCTGATTCGCTATGGATCTCATGTCATAAACAATGTTCCTCCTGATGGTGTTCCTGCTTAAGCCCTCAAACTGATTAGAAGTATTGTGCATGGAATGTTTCACGAAGACTCTAATGGAAAGATGTGTTTTATGAGAACATCAGATTTACCAAAAGCATCCACTGATCATCTCTTCCATATTCGGTGCAAGTGCTTTAAAGTTGAAAGTGTTGAGGGTTTCCATCTCCTGATCTCTCACGAGCTGAAGAAGAGAGAACCTCAGCTCCATGCCCTCGAGTACAAATGGATCAAGACGGAGATCCTCACTTAAGCTGAGTATGTTGCCTCTCTTTGCAAATCAACCTTTTGCTGAAGTTTTGACATCATCAGATTGGGGAGATTGTTGGGTTGATTAGCATCAACACTTGAATTTGATGAGTGTCAAGGTGGATCACACACTGTCAGGCTTTATCAGCGGCAGCGTGATTTGTTTATTTTTGTACTTATCTTGTTTCCTTTGTTATCATAGTTATAGTTGGGAGTTATCCCTAAATTATAGGGATATTCCATATACGTAGATCAACCCTAGTTTAAGTAATAGCGGCTAGGGATCTTGTAAAATTACCTATATTCACTTAATCACGATCTCTATGTGAGATAAATATCGTTTTTCTGTGTGAAACTTTGTGTTCTTGTGTGTTCGATCTCCATTACGTTCTAATACATCCACTCGCATACCTAGATTATATAAATTAAGTAGGTTGAAAATTGAGGAGACAACATTAAAATTAGAATAATAAGGGAGATTAATGTATCAGAAAAGTGTAATGTCCCGGTAAACTAAGGATAAAACTCATCATGACGTTTTTGTTTCGTCAACATTTAGTTATTGGACATCTAATCGTGTTGATGTACTCCATAAAGTCGTAAAATTGTCATCATTTAGCCATTAGAACAGGCTTCATCATGTTTAGACGGTTACAGTCTCACTCCATTTTTAAAACACATGTTGACCCGGCCAGTCGAATCGGCTTGATCGTGGCCCGGTGAGAAGAGTAGGTCATGGCCGAGTTTTACCAATTTCTAACTCATAATGAACCAGCCAAGTTTCTTAAAAACTAGGTTGGACCGATGACCCAAAACCAAGTTGACCCGGCAGTTGAAACAAAAACTAAAAATTGGGCTAAAGTGTTTAAGGCTCAAACTTCTAAAATTAGTCCACCTCATCAAAATATACTTTTTGGTACCAAAATGATGGAATCACATTCATTATGTTTTATAAATTTATAATTTTGCTGAAAAATATAAAATGTTATAAAATTCTGAAAACTGGATGCACCCGATAATTGAATCTGTTGACTCGTAGTCGATCATTACATCAGATAAACTAAAAACAGAGGGTTTAAAACATTGATAGCCCTTATGGGTGGGCATAGGGCTGTAAACGAACTGAATGTTCAACGAACCGTTCGTGAATTGTTCGGCGGGAAGTTTGTTTATATTCGTTTATTTAATAATGAACGAACATGAACACGAATTCTCATTCGTTTAGTTAAACGAACGAACATAAAAAATGATGTTGTTCTTTCAATTATGTTCGTGATCGTTCGTTTATGTTGTTCATTTACGTTCGTTTATGTTTGTTCATTTAATTTCTTTTTATGTTTATATATATTCAATTATGTTTGATTACATTACAATAGTATATGTTCGTTTATGTTCAATTTTGTTTGTTTATCTTTCTTTGTTTGTGTTTCTTAGTTTATCATGTTCACGAACATAAATGAACGAACATGAACAATATAATTTTTAAATGAATGAACATGAACAAGAACACTCGTTCGTTAATCCGTTCGTGTTCGTTCGTTTGTTCGGCTAACTTAAACGAACGCATAGAACAAGCCTCGTTCGTGTTCGTTTACAGCCCAAGGTGGGCATTCATATGTAGTTTAAAATTAAATAATTTTCTTTATTTTTTCACTTAAATTGAATTTATTAGACCATAAATATGAAAACCAAAAAACTTTAGGGGACCAAAACTGTATATTACCTTTTAATTAGAAAACCAATATATATATATATATATATATATATATATATATATATATATATATATATATATATATATATATATATATATATATATATATATATATATATTATAATAGAAGCATATTTCAAAGCACCACATTCATTTGAAACTCCCATGCCTTTTCATATTTCATTGATTTTCTAATTGTTTTTAATACTTCAACCACAATCATTTGAAACTAACAAGAAATTTTATTTTCTCTCTTAATTACACACTTAACTCATTTATAATTATATTTTCAATATTAATTCTATGACTTTAAACATAATATATTTAATTTATTACTTTAGTTTGGTTGTAAATATTATCTTTTTAATTCTATCGGTATATAGTTATAAATCAAATATACTTACTTTTTTCATTCAAAATAAAAAAATGTATCCATATGAAGTTGATAAAATATGTTCAAATACTACTTTATTTTCAATATAATTCTATGATTTTAAACATAATATATTTAATTTATTACTTTAGTTTGGTTGTAAATATTATCTTTTTATTTCTATCAGTATATAGTTATAAATCTAATATACTTACTTTTTCATTCAAAAGAAAAAAATATATCCATATGAAGTTGATAAAATATGTTCAAATACTACTTTTAAAATTATTAAAAAGTATAACATAATGTTCGATGAAATATAATTATATTTTCAATATTAATTCTATGATTTTAAACATAATATTTTTAATTTATTACTTTAGTTTGGTTGTAAATATTATATTTTTACAATAAAGATTTCACAATAAGTCCAACTATACTACGAATTTCTTTTTTATTTTGACTATCATCTGATGAAAATTTTATATCGTTTATTTATTATCATATAAATTAACAAATTTCTTTATTTATTTCTGATGTTTTTAGAACGAATGATTTGATATAAAATAATCTATTGACGATACATCGACCTTTTGTTTCTTATATAAAATTGTTATTTTATAGTTGATAACAATGACTTAGATATTTTTTAACAAAACACATTTTTTTTTTATTTTAACAACATAATTTTGTTACTGCACAACGCGCGGGTATTCGCCTAGTAAACTCATAAACCATCGACTTCAACACTACCGCCAACCACCATCACTATCTTTGGCACCGACCACCACCACCACTACCTTCTCCGGCAACGACCATCTTCAAGCTAGATTCTGATATAAAAAAAACAATGTATTGTTGCTTGACGAGGCTAATCAGCCAGTAGATTTTTGGTGGGTTCATAAAGAGGGACATAAGAATTTCCAGATGGGTTCACAAAATCAAGTCCCATATTTTCAATCAGTTTCGGTAATTGAGAAAAATGTTACACTATTAAGCTTCCTTAAACCCACTTTTTGATCATAATGACAAGGAAAAGCGGGTGAAACCAATAGTTTAATCCGAGTAAGCAAATCAACAAACATTTGGCGGGCATTGTGAATGATCTGATTGTGATAAACTTTTGTTGTTTGGAATAACCAAGAGCAACCATGGATTTGACTTTGTGATGAAAGTAATTCACCAATTTTCATGATTTCATTAAACCTCTCCGATTTCTATAACTATTATTAATCCGATTAATATAAAATTCAACTGTTCGGAACAACAACAAGCAACCATGAACTCGACCTCAACATGAAAGTGGATCTGATTGCATTAAACCTTTTCAAATCACTCAATTTTCCTTCAAATGATATCATGAACTTCTATTATTGGAACTATCAAACAAAGCCATCAGCCCTCAACCCAAGGGTTTGCTGCTACAAATTCATTCAGTAAAGAAGAAAAAGCTTTTCGAGTAGAGCTGCTCCGAATTGAGAAGACAACAGAGATCCATCTGGTACCGATTATGTAGGACCTGTTAGTAATTTCTATTATTATAAGTAATACAATATATTAGTGAATTAATAGCTTATTAAGTGGGTATTATATGCTTGATATGTTACAAAAGGCTATTCAATATCATCAATGAATGTCATAAATTAGAGCTTAATAAGGCTTCTAAACCTTTGTGTATAAATAGTAGATAATCCTAACATACAAAGCACAAAATTTGGTATATGCATACGTTGATTATATAGATAAAAGATTTGTTGGAGCAAGTAATGCCTAGTCTAGCTGGGTTGATGCATCTGGGTTATATACCCATGGGGTGGAGGTCTGGGGTTCGACTCCAACTAACGTCCATGTGGGGGATTTCCCCAGAGACGAGGCACAGGTGGAGGAGAAAGGCTCTTGTGCCATAGGTAATTGTCAACCGCAACAGCCAACCGCCAAAGGATTTGTTGGAGACCCTTTTTAAAGATAGATGTGAACGCTAGGATTCAAGGCACCAAATCTAGTGATTCATGAGACTAAAACGTAGCCAAAAGTCACAAGGAATTCAATGCAAAAAAAATCAATTAAATTGGACTTTGAAATCACAAGGAATTCAATGCAAAAAAGAAAAAATCAATTAAATTGGACTTTGAAATCACAAGGAATTCAATGCAAAAGGAATCAATTAAATTGGACTTTGAAATAAGAAAGTTATGTGCTTTCATAATTGCATAACAAAAATGAAAGTTAGGGACTTTTGAGATGTATAATCGAAAATGACCATGGAAACCATGTAATTAAGTATTATATCAATATGAAGCATACTCCAATAACTTCAATTTACAATCACTAGTAGTGTACATGTGCAAAGAAGCGGACGACGATTAAATTTTTTAAACATCGGTTTTCGAGCGTCCATTAGTTTCCTATTTGCGAGTTCAAATAGTTATATTTCGGTGAATAGTTCCCTTTTTTGGACCTTCTTGTTTGCTAGTTGCTTTTAAAATTGAAATTATGTTCCAATGGGTAACATGTCGAGGAGGGGGGGGGGGGGGGGGGGGGGGGGGAAATTACGCTTCGTGACATATACAATTTTGAGGAAAACTAAAAGTACGTTCCAGAACAAAACCTTCTTTGTGATCGTCTTCTATAACTGGAACAAAGTTACTACATATTTCAAATAAGCAAATTATTGAGCTTAAGGGTCATTTGTGTATCTATTATTCATTCACATATTTAGAATTTTGAATTACTGTAGCACAACCTAACCTGAAATCTTCTTATCTAAGCTAACCGACTCTAAGTTTTATGTAATTTGTTCAAAGTACGTATGAAAGTTTACATCAACTCCATTTAGTTATTTATATGACATTTACGATATAGATATAAAAATAGAGGAGATAATTTGGAATAAGTAAAAAATGACGCTTGTATGAAAGTTTACATCAACTCCATTTAGTTATTTATATGACATTTACGATATACACTTTAGTTAATAGATTTTTCTTAATTTAAAGCTTATAATTGGACTATGTTAAACAAAAGGTTCAACTTTTTTAGAGTTTAGAGTTTAGACAGACATCATAATAGTTAATTAACATATCTATAGGTATGTTATAAATATGAAGAATGTGATCATAAATAATGTTTTTTACATTCCAAAACCTGTTTCGTAATACTTATGAAGATTGTTGGCACATAGTTAATAATTTATGAAATATGAACATTGTTGGGAATGTCACTCGGTAAGGATAAACCAAAAACTAAAGTTTCATTGTGTTATCTTAGAATACACCCTTCTAAACTTGCTAGAGAAAATTGTATACAACTCACGGTTAACTAAATATAAAAAATAAGCTAATAAAGTTTTGGTATTTTATAAGACAAAGAATATGTAACCCTTCTAAACCCGAGGAACAATGGATTGCATGTGTTTTCTAGTTAAGGAGGCAGTTGATTGTGTTTATTCCTGAGCTTCCCTTTTCAATGATGCTTGCTTCTCCAACAACACCTTGCAAATAGCCAAATAAACATAGATTTTTGTTATCTTAGAAGAAAAGGTAAAAGTTGGATGTAGTAAACAAAACAAAAAAAATAGTTAGCTAAACAGATAAATTGAAATTTTATCTAACACAAATTTGAAAGTTTAGTCCAAACTTTTGGGGAAAAACGGTTTTGTTTAAAAATATTCAAAATTGGGTATGTTATACTTTTGGTAGGTGTATTGTCTACAATCTTTCCTTTTTTGACCATCAGTGATGTCGTATTTAGTAAAAAACTAATAGGGTCACAATTCCTAGAATATAATACGTCACTTTGTTAGATAGCATAATATGTACTCTTGAACATATCACATCGCATTCTACATCAAGATTTTAATCCACTTTGGAATAAATAAAAATTTCAAGGATGATAGAACAACATAATGATTCTTAATGGTTGCATTCTACATCAAGAGTTTAATCCACTTTGATCACTTGCTTCTTAAAAAATGGTTGATCCACAAAAACCTTGAGTCATTAAAGATTTACTCAAGACAATATGTCCAATACAGGAAATCTCAACTTATTAAACTCTACTGTAAGATAAGATTTGAATCTATTTCATAATAGCAAACATTTATACAATATGATAATCTTGAATGAAGCAACACAAAACCAATATAATATTAAAGCAACTAAGTGAAGATATAATAAAGATTAAGTATGATGAGTTTTGATTATTGGAAGCTTTAAGAATACTAGTTAAAATCAAATCTCCTTAAAAAATGAACATCTATCTTTCAAGAAAAACATATCAAAAAACTAGAATATATAAGTTGAGTTGTCCAGATCACAAATGTAGAAATGTTGAACCGAGTCCACAAGTAACAAGAATAGTTTGCTTTCAATACATACAAGCGAATGGTCACTTTTAGCTATTTTTCGCATTTTGGAGAGTTATTTCCACTAGAATAAACCCTTTTCTACATGAAAATAAAGGTATTGGTTCAAATAAAAATTTAAATTATTTAACCCAATTCCTTTATAAAAACTTCATTCTTTTATAAAAATTTCATTTATATAAATACAGTATGATACCATAGCAACATTTTTTATAAAATGTTTCTTCTGTCAAAAACTATAACTTAGAATAATGAACAACTTTGTCCCAAAACTTCTTAACTTTAAGAAAGAAAATATTTATGTTCTGCTTTTTTATAAAATACTAACATTTTACACCATTCACACCACTTAAACATAAATACTAAATAAATATTATCTTTTGAGATTAGTATTAGAAATATCTAACCCCGATCTCATAATATCTTTTAACTTGAAATCTTCACGGCATACGTATTGGAGTGGTCTTTGATCTTAAAAATCTTCATGGAGTTGGGATATTCTTTGTCAATCCCCCTAATCACTAATCCAACAAAAAACCTAGACAAGTGTAACTAAATGCATTCTCTGGTGTATAATTGAAACCCCAATTTATCAGTTTTTCATCAACAAACATTTTACTGAATATATATATGCTAGATAAAAAAAATGTATGTGAAACAATAAGCTTAGAGTTATATGTTTATTATCATCAATACAACCGAGATTGTCATTAAGTTCAAGTTGAATTCATGAATTGCATCAACAAAGTTGATCAAGCGTCGTCATTTTCTTTTTGTCCAAAAATCTAATATAATGTGGCAATGATATTTCTCTTGATGTGGCAAAAAAAAAGGGTCCTATTTTTTATACCCCTGAAACATTGTGTTTACCCCTTTAATGATTACTTAGTTGGTATGTCAGCTTTTTTTTCAGAAACTTTTATAAAATTCTTAATTATCCCCACCAATAAAGGTACACTAAATTTTTGTGAAAAAATAAAACCCAGTTCAGAAATCGAAAAAAAATACATTCAAAATCCGACTATAAAAAATTACATTCAAAAATCTAAAAAACAAATAATCCTAAAAGACAACCAAAACTTCCTGCTATATCCTCTGGCCACCGACATCCCAGCCCACCATAATCTTAGGCCACCAAACCAACCTAAAACAATATATGTTCAGAGAGAGAGAAACAGAAAGATCGAGAGTGAGAGAGATGACGACATACCGGAGACAGCCGACGATGAAGCTGTTGAGGTCGGCGGTTATACGGTTATAACAGACGAACCCCCAAATGTTGGCCGAAAGTGATAAATCGAGAGTCTGAGAGAAAGAGTGTATTAGAGGAGATCGAGAGTGTGAGAGATCGAGAGTGAGAAAGAGATGTGAGGCAGAGTTGAGAGAGATGGAGAGATATCGAAGAAAGTCGGCGATGAAGTTTGTTATGTGCCGGCGGTGAGAGTAAGAGATCCTCATAGGAGATCGAGAGATGGGGTCGAACGAGAGAGAAAGAAAATTGTGAGAGATCGTGTTTGAGAGAGAGCAAGAGATATATGAGTCGTGTATTACGGGCTCATATGAATAGATTTAGGGTTTTCAATCTTTAAATGAATAGTATTAAAGTTTTTTGTAAGAGAGATATGTACGCGAGAGATATGTGAGCGAGAGATATGTACGTATTTTATATATTTATATAGTTTTTCTTTTATTTTGTAGGTTTAAAAAAATAGATTTAAAAGATGCAATTTTCAGAGAATGATTGTAGGTCAATTATTTTACATTGATTATCGAAAAATATATAATTATTATATAATAATACGTTTATTTTAGGAAATAGTAGAAAAAAGGGGTATAATTAGGCAAATCCGAAAAAAAATCCATACACTTCTTAGTATCTTAAGTATGTCATTCAACAATGTTGCATACATATTGTAATCGTTTGGAGCATGCATACCTGTACTATAGACATAATTAATGAAGTAGTAAATAGTAATCAATAATAATTAAACTGTTGATAAAAATGATTGGTTAAATGGCTCTTATATACTCTTCGATAACATCAATTACTTATTGGAGTAAAAGGATAATTTACTGCAATACATTTGGAGCTATTGTACAAGTCAATAAAACATATATTTAATATGGATTAATCAATTTCTTAAGTAGAAATATCATTTCCCTTTAGTAAAACAACTAAATCTCTAATTGGATAAAAACATTAGAGGTTTGGTGTAATTAGACTTTGTATTATTCTATTCAGCTATTTGGGTTTTTTAATTAAAGTCTCTAAAATAACAATAATCAAACACGGTGAAATTTGGTTTAATTGGTTTTGAGTTATTCAGTTCGGATAACCTGGGTAAAACAGAAGTTTCATCAAGAGGATTGTGTCATTTTATCTTTATAATGTCCCTTTCCTTCACTGATAAATAATCTTCAAACATACTTCTACGAGTAGTTTTTCAATACTTGATGAAACTTTTGTGGATCTTGTTAGATTCTCTGGTAAAAATATCAAGAAACACATAGAATATTTCTAGGATTGTGTATGAAACACTTTTCAAAGTCTATGATTTGGGATAATCCAAGAACAACAAAATTTGGATTTAAGACAAAATCAGATATTGAAACAAAAAATACATTGCTTCATTTGATGTTTTGCGAAATAGAAATCCGATAGATTAATTATATTTTCGTATTTTACTTTTTCTGTAGAACTAAAGCCTTCAATTTATAGACATGAAGATGGCGGTTAAAACCGCTTAACTTTAGCGACAAATCGTGTTTGTTGGAAATAGACGCAACTATTGTGTTTTTGACGAGAAAACAATGTTCAAATTCATTTCTAATATGGTTTCGGGTGGTGGCTCTGCCCTTGGCCCCGTTAGGGGCACTGTCCAGGGGCGGATTTACAACTTGGAAAGGGTATGCAATTGCATACCTTGATTAGCTATTAGAAATTTAGAAGTAGAGATTTTTAATTAAAAAAATATTTTTATATATACTTTTTAAAAATGCGTACCCTGCTAAAATTACTTAAATACCCAATTAAAATCCCAAACATGAGAACAGTCTGACATCATTCGAAACAAAGGGACTTTTTAAAAAAGTTAAATTGTTAATGAAAATTTATTATATATATGCATACCCTAATTATTTTTTCTGGATCCGCCACTAAAACTGCCCCTAGCCCTGTCAAGAGTGATGCCTCTTGGAACCTATTAGGTAACTGAGCCCGTGTTCCAGAGTTCAAGTTAGTTTATCTCAGTATGCATTCCCCACCTACGATCTCGGATTATAGCTAAAGACAAACTTGTTTGTCTCGATTTAATTCTGACTACACTAGATGAAACGATGGCACTGCAATCGGGAACGGGTCTTTGAAATGAGAAATAAAAGTTTTTCGAAGTTAGCATGATTAAACGTGATTCCAATTTCCAATGGTAGCGGTGTTAATAAAAAGTTGAACACTCATATTTTTTCAATAATTAATAATTGTTTGATAAGACAGACGTAAAACATCCAACAAACCTGAATTCTTTGGTAAATTGATTGTACCTGTGTGTCAGCATCTCAATAAGGCTAAAGGGAGTGGTTGCCTACGAAACCATTGGCATCGGCTGCCACGTAGGCGCCACGTAGGATGCCTACGAAATGGCTTTTCTATGCCTACAACTTGGAATGGTTGCCTATGAAAGATGCCTATGATTATTTTTTTGTTTTTTATTTTTTTAAAATCAATCCATAAAAAAATGACATAAAAATAAATTTAAAAACGTTACATTAAAATTAAAAACGTTACATTAAAATTAAAAACGTTACCTAAAATTTAAAACGTTACATTAAAATAAAAAACATTAAAACAACATCGTCAATCGGAAAAATCCTCCGTATCGTCCACCGGATGCATGTTAAGATCCACATGATTAACGCGATATATATGTTCCACCAAATCGGCACGTAGCTCGTGGTGTTTGGCAACATCGCGTAGCTCTCGTCTTATTGCGACGTACTCCGGAGAACCAGGAATTATTGGCGGATGACTGCTTGAAGCCGCGACTTGCTCGCTTTCCACATACTTGCATATAGCTCGTCCCTCGTCCTCTAAAATCATGTTGTGTAAAATAATACACGTATACATAATAGATGCGAGTTTCTCTTTATCACGTGGTCGTCTCGGCTTCCCTAGTATGTGCCACCGCTTCTTGAGCGCTCCAAATGCTCTCTCGATATCCTTCCTAGCCCTTTCTTGTGCGACTTTATATTTTACGCGCTTCGGATCAACGGGACATGACAAAGGCTTGACAACAACGGCATGCTCGGGGTATATACCATCAACTAGGTAATACCCGTACTTGTATGTGGTTCCGTTGACTTGAAACAGTAAATAAGGAGCCGATCCGTTGCAAACATTGTCGAATAACGGTGACATTTGATAAATGTTGATATCATTGTTGGAACCCGGGGAACCAAAGTACGCATGCCAAATCCAAAGATCCTATGACGCGGCAGCTTCGAGTACCACAGTCGGGTGGCCTTTATCACCCCGTGTATATTGCCCGTGCCATGCAGTGGGGCAACCACCCCATTCCCAATGCATACAATCCAAACTCCCAAGCATGCCGGTAAAGCCATGAACATATGCGTGATGAGCGTAAATGGTCTGCACGTCGCTGAATGTAGGCTTGCGCAAGTACCGTGGACCGTATATATAAACGACACACCTACAAAACTCCTCGAGGCTTTCACGTGCGGTCCTTTCGGACATTTGGAAATATTCATCCCATGAGTCCGACACACCACCGTAAGCAAGTTGACGTACGGCAACTGCAGCTTTTTGTATAGCGGTAAAACCTTCCGAACCGGCAGCATCGGGTCGTTGACGGAAATAGAAAGACATATTGTTGACATCGGTCAAAATACGTAGAAATAAATGACGCTGCATCCGAAACCGTCGGCGAAAATTGTATAGTGGGTAAACACAATCTTCGTCAAAATAATGACGCATGAGAAGGTTGTGGGCTGCGGCACGGTCTCTAAATATCCTGACTCGCGTACGCGGATGTGCACTTTGAACGGCATCGGCCTCCTCTTCTTGTTCTTCAAGTATGTCGATAACCCGTTCCATCCCGTGCAACATCGCCAAACCAACGGGTACGATCCAGTCATCCGACATGATTTTGAGAGTAAAAAATAGAGAAAACTTTGATGTTTTTGATATGGGTTTGATGTAGGTTTTGTGAATGGTTGTGTGTGTATTTATAGTGTGAAAATATTTTTTTTTTAAATTTTTAAACCAACTAGCCGTTTGTGGGTTTATTAGACAAAAAATCTTTTTTTATTTCATTTTTTGCAACTAGCCGTTAAACCCATTTTAAAAAGGAAAAAATTTATTATTTTTTTTTATTAAGGATGCCGCCAACATTTCGCCTACGTCCGGATACCGCCAAACCCACGCCGCTGAGCCATGCCGCCAACTCGGTATGATGGATGCCGGCGGCATCGCCTTCCACATCAGATACCGGCGGCATCGTTGAACCCATTCCGTTTAGTCTAAGATGCCTGAAGAAAAAATGTGGTTCTTTGCTTGCAAACTGTCCCAAACTTTGAAAGCCAAAATAAATTACAACACCAACTTCCTGATTCAAAGAATAAAGCTCCATCTCCGTATTTTATAATGTCTAATAAGTTTATGATTATATGTAGGATCGTAATATCATACATGCAATCTAAAGTTTGTTCTTTAATGTCTAATAATGTTAACTCTAAAGTTTTTTTAATCCAAGAAAATTGATGTACATCAAATATTACAAGGTTGTGATGACGTTTCCTTTTATGCCTATGATGTTATTCCTATATCCGTCGGTGCACCTTGTTTAATGCTTTAAAGTTTTTATAAGTTTTGAACAAATAGATTGAGATGTAACTTTCATCTTTAAACTTATTACTATTTGCCTATGGTACGATGTTCGATCACAGTACGTTTCAAAAATAGAAAACAATCCTACTTAATTAATAGTTGATACAATTTAAGTTTATCGTTTGATAAACTTCCTTAAAAAATTGTTATTTTATAAAAGTTCGATATAAGCAAAGTCAATATATAATAAATTTTATCGTTTGTCAGATCTTCAGAATTCTGATATAATTCACACACACCGTTTGGTCATGAAATGCATCCGATTTCATTAGGTCCATGTAAAAGTGAAGATAAATAAAGGAATGAAACGAAAATAATATTTATACTTTTGGAACTCATAGTAAATTATTTAAGGAGTTATTATTATGCTTTCAGGCTAAATATGAATCAAAATTGTTCAACAGAATACAGAAAATAAATAAACTTATTAGATTGACTAAAATCACCAACAAGTCATTTTGCAAATTATACCTCATCCGATTCCGGGTCGGCGTTGAGATCAAACCCTACAGAGGTGTCCTTCTTTAATCCTTCTCCGACACTTGTTCTCCGGCTGCCGTCATCAACTTGCTTAAAATCCTCCAACTCAAAATCCGGATCCCAGCCCGTCGCCGGTGATGGCGAAGCCGACTTGCCGCCACAATCGTCGGCACCTTTCTTCTGGAAGTAATTATACCCCGCCTGTAATCGCTTTAGAATAGCAAAAAATTCCTCCAACTCAGCGTCATCGGCCGTCCCTCCACCGTCAGAACGCTCCTTATTGGCCCTATTTTTCTTGCCGGGTAATCTAAGATCTCCTGATACCTCCGACCGTTTTTTCTTTAAATTTTCCATGAAATTTTTTCAGAAGATTACGTCTCCGTCCTGCTGCCGCAAAGAAATGTTATTGAGGTTTTGTTGAGTTCTCCGATGGAGAATGATTCCTTTTGATGTATTTTGTGCAAACAGTCAATATTAAAACAGGTGAAACCATGATGTCATGTCGATGGAAATATATGACGTTGGATTCTAAAACGTGTCGTCTACTAGCTGTGATGATGTCAGGCCAGTGAGAATTCCTAAAGCAACTTTGTTTTGTCGACTTCTTTTTAGGTGGAAAGCACAATTTTATGGACCATATTTCATTGAGTAAATTACAGTTTTGGTCGTTATGATTTGTATCAATTTATAGTTTAGTCTTTACCAATAGTTTTTTGGTTCTAATTTTGTAGTTTTGGTCATTAATCTATATAAGAAATTTATATTATCATATTATTATATTATATATTTTTAAAATTTTTATATTCTAATAATTAGAAAAAGATCTACACTACTACCCCCAATCAATCTCTTTCTCCATCTCCTTTATTGTCACCACCTCCACCATAAACTAAGGCCACTCGTTGGAAATGCTTTTCCCAAAAATCAAACACCATCCTTTTATGTCATCACCCTTGTGTCATTCAGACGCCTCCCTCATCCATTATCCGCTTTCGTCACCATCTCCCTCTCTTAGGTAGATACAATGTCATCGACACATTCGGCCACCCCCTCCTTCTCTTGGATGGATCCAGGCAGAAAAGGCAACAAACCACCACTATTTTTGCTACCTTCTATCCTCTATCGCCCTTCCGTTATCCACTGTCCCTCCTTTATCTACATCTCACCATCGTACATCATCTAGATGAAACAATTTAAAAGTCAAGAACGACGGAGGCTTCAACAGTGAATTAAATAGGGTGGATAGCGTTAGGAATAGGGTTGCAGCGGAAGGGCATGCATCTATTTTGATGAAACAATTTCAATAGAGGTAGTGACAGTGAAAAGAGAGAGGGAGGGAGAAAGAGAGAGAGAGAGAGAGAGAGAGTGTGTGTGTGTGTGTGTGTGTGTGTGTGTGTGCGTGTGTGTGTGTGTGAAAGAAAGAAAGAGACGGTTAGGGAGGAGTGTTTTTTTAATTTCTTTTATTATTAAAATATATCGTTCAGTAAAATGAAAAAGAAAAAAGAAATTAGAAAATGTATTATAGTGTTTTCATATGGATCATGGTACCAAAAGTGCAAGATTTTAAGATCACCGATGCAATATTCGGATACCACAAGGACTACCGATGCAAGATTTTCACTAGGAGTCTAGGACTAAACGAAAATTTGTGTAAATTGTAGGGACAAAAACTATAATTTAATATATTTCATATTAGGGTTACATGGAAGATTTTCACTAGGACTAAACGCAAATTTGTGACTATTTTTATTCATGTATTCCTCAATCATCAATTTACTCGTACCATGGATCTCCCTTCAAGTATACATAGATTTGGAACAAAAACTAACAATTTAATAAATATCAAAGTTCATACGGAACGCTTTTATCGTCAATACGAGTTGTCAATATGGATACTCGTCGACGCAATATGCGTCACGCTTGAACGATAACAAATGAGTCTTGCAAGGGTTAGCTAAGTCCAATCGTCTCTAGACATCCGATAACGTCTTGAGAGAAACAAGAATATAACATCATTTCTTTTTTTGTCAAAATATAATGATATAGATGGTGGGAAAATGCATCATACTATGATCATGTGCATTTAAACCAATATGTTAAAAGTCTTTAGATATTACTAGCTCGGTCGACCGGGAAGTAACAAGTACTTGGCTTAGGCAGGGGAGTCTTTGCGGAGTACTCGGCTAGGGTAAATTATAAAGTAGACTAATTTTTAGGAAATTATATATATATTAATTTGCAACAATCGTCTCTCTCTCACATTTCCATTTACTATTTTCAGAACAGAAATTACTAAATCAATATAATGGTATAATTGTTAAAGCAATTATTACAAAATTCAAATAAACTTCTATTTGAAAATAGCATTTTTGATTCTTTTTTAGAAAACTTGTATATTTACGTTTTTTCCCCTCAACTAATTTCGAATTAATTATTTTCATCCCTATTTATTATAAATTATATTATTGGTATTTTGTAAGTTGCGATTTCGGTCCCTTATTATATTTTAAAGTTACATTTTTCGTCCCTTACATAATTTGTTTTTTGTCAAGCTGCGTTTTCCAATATAATGAGCTTCTGTAGCATCGCGCGGACGGTCCAACCTTAGTTTTTATATAATGACTAATATCATAAGGTGATTAAGGTTATAACAAAAATTTAAAGAATGGTAACATCATCTATTGGTTTTCTCTTACCTCATTTGAAGCTTCATAATTTATAGTTAAGAAATCAAATATGGCCTTAGAAGATTTACACCCCTTAATAGTGTGATACATGTCATATGGAAATGCATTGGCTATCTTGAACATGGAACAAATGTCAAGTCTAACTTGTATTTTCCCCATATACATCTATTAATGTACATGTATGTAATAGGTACGAGTTGGCTCAAAAAGTTTATACCACTCGTGAATAGGAATGAGTACATTATGATATACATTAGGAACATAACATTCATCAATCATAATGGTTAGCACGAACGGATCAAGAGTTTGTAAGTGAAGTATTAGTTTGTTTTTAGATATAGAGAAGTGAGCAACATCAAACCGAGGACAATTTGTCCCAAATAATGTCATAGTTGAAATAAATGAAATAAAGATTTATAGGTTTTGAAAGAATGGTTAAATGTAGGGCTGTAAACGAACCGAACGAACATGAACGAGGGGTTGCTCATGTTCGTTCGTTTGAGTTAGTCGAACAAACGAACGAAGACGAATGGATAAACAAACGAATTTTCTTGTTCATGTTCGTTCGTTTAAAAAAATTATATTGTTCATGTTTGTTCGTTTAACAAATTATCTTGTTCATGTTCGTTCGTTTAACAAGTTATCTTGTTCATGTTCGTTCGTTTATGTTCATGAACATGCTAAACGAACATAAACGAACATGATAAACAAACACAATTGAACATGTATAAACATAAACTAACATAGGATATTGTAATGTAATCAAATAAAATCGAACATATATGAACATAAAATGAACTTAAGTGAACATACATAAACGGACGTTTACAAACATAATTGAACGAACGAGACCATTGTTCATGTTTGTTCTTTTAACCAAACGAATAAGAATTTGTATTTATATTCGTCCATTTATTAAATAAACGAACTTCCTCCCAAACAGTTCACGAACGTTTCACCGAACGTTCGGTTCGATTACAGCCCTAGTAAAATGATTAAATCATGTCATTGATTAGTGAGCAAGTTTCAAGAAATCGTGATCGGATATAGGTATAGATTTTTCAATCATTTCGTCAAATCATAAAGACATAAGTTTAACAAGATACAAAAGACAACACTCTTTTGTTGATCACCTCATCTTACTAGATGACAAATTGATACGCGCGATCTAAAAACATACTTTTCACGTATAAGCTAAGAAAACAAACACATAATTTGAAAACCACTCTATGATGATCAATTCTTGAATATACGAGCTTGCATGGGTATTCATATTAAAATAGAGAGGATCTTGACTTTAGGAACAATCTCATGCAACCATATATTCTTGGTGCAAAGTACTTTTGCTTATATAAAAATGTTATTCAAAATGTAGCTCTAGATACAGAATTATATATATCCATATATATTTGATAAAAAAAAAACAAGTACATAAATATCGGTAAATATCAGCATCACTTATTTAAGAAGTTCATATTGTTTGAAAATAATTTATGCTCTCTTTAACATCCTAAAAATAAGGATTACTAGTTGTAGTCGATTAGAAACCATAACAAATATACGAAAGCTTGAGGATATGTAATTGTATTTATTTATAGGCAAATTTCATAAAAGACACTAAGTTTTCAAAAGAATTCGATTTTGATACTCTGTTATTTTTTTTCAATTAAGTCACAAAGTTTTCAATTTTTTTCATTTAAGTCACTATGTTTTCAATTTTGTTTCAATATTGACCACGTAACTGCTCAACCCGGTTTTCAGTTGACGTGGCATGGTGATGTGGCACCAGTGTGTCAAAATTGAAACAAAATTGAAAACATAGTCACTTAATTGGAAAAAATTGAGAACTTAGTGACTTAATTGAAAAAAAATAACACTGTGTCAAAATTGAATTTTTATTAAAAACTTAGTGTCTTTTTTGGAACTTATCCTACATTTTTTAAAAGTATAGAAACATCTTTTTACGTTTTTAGAAGTATTTAAAAACGAGTTCAAGTCTCGTTCTCAATGTTTTTTTCATCGTAAACATGTTTTTGATTGATACAATACGTGATTATATGCAAAAGAAAACGTATTTATATTTCTAAAAACATAAAAATAAGTGTATATATATATATATAATTAAAAACGTAATATTCATGTCTATACTTAAAAAAGCATATATACTTCTAAAATCATAAAATATGTTTATTTATATTTCTAAAAAAAGCATATTTTAACATATAAAAGAATATATTTATACTTCTAAAAAACATAAAAATATATGTATACTTCTAAAAAACATAAAAACAATATGTATTTATACTTCTAAAGATGTAAACATACGTATTTATACTTCTATGAATGTATTTATACTTATAAAAATGTATTATACTTCTTACCGAACGAACTTAAACCAACATAAAAATATGTATTTATACTTCTAAATGAATAAACATACACAAACAAACTTAAACCAACATAACTGAATGAATATAAACAGACAAACATAAATCACTAAGTTTTTATACTTTTAAAAAAGACGTTTTGATAACTAAAAAGACGTTTCTATACTTTTAAAAAATGT